>JAVYIG010002650.1:0-235003 GCA_035222895.1 Strongylocentrotus droebachiensis | reverse complement strand
CGCACAGGATTTTGCGGCCTTTTAAAATGATTGTAAAATTTGAAGTCGTAAAGGTTGCCAATTTTATTTCTGTAAGTTGCTGTTTCAAGTTAACCTTCCGCAGCTGCGGCATGACAAGGACGATCGATCGTAGGTTTGTAAAAAGTTATTCTCCATTGTAGAGTTGACACGCTTGAAACTAAATAGGACTACAATGTAATTCTACCTCTCGCTTCTGATTCGTTGAGGGAAATAGCATCTAAATATGACTGTATATAACCTTCTGCTTTTCGTTATGAGAAGTATTTACTTACAAATCTGTGCGAGGTGAAACATTGATCATGGCCGATTTTCCCAATAGCACGCAGTCTTACTCAACGGACAATTCTTTGGATCCCTTTGGAACAACTAAACCTAGTCTGAGGAGTCTCATATTCCCCGTTGTCTTTTTCGCGCTCATTGTACTTGCCAACATCATCAGTCTTGGCGCATTTGTAGTAGAAAAACGTCTCCGTACCTACAATAATTACTTCATTATAAACCTGACCATACTGGATCTGCTGGTTGGAATTGGACTGGGAGCTGTCATAGAGCACTCGTACATTAACCGATATCCATTTTCTCAAAATGCCTGTAAGATCATAAGTGGGATCTTTGATGGAATCGTCAATGCTTCTAACATCAACGTGGTTGTGATATGTGCCGATCGACATCAAGCGGTCTATGATCCCATCAACCATTATATCTCTCGATCAAAGAGCAAGGCCATCATTATCAACTCTCTGCCATGGGTGATTGGACTCTCGTTCTGGATAGGGTACGTCACCGTGTTGGAGTTTGTCGTCGATCACGACAACGGACCTCACTGTCTTCAGTGGTTCCTTCTCAGTCCGTGGGCGAATATGATTCAAATTGTGGCCACGTTCTTCTTGCCTTTGGCCATCATCGCCGTTCTCTATGTCAGAATCTTCATCAAGATTCGGAAGACGGTTGAAAGACGGAACAACCAGAAGTCGACCAATTTCACGGACCTCCACCTATCTAGCCCCAAGGACACTGAGATGACGGGTACAAGCGTTTCGTCGACATCGCATACAGGTTCATTTAGTGACATTACAGAGACAGGGAGCAGAGACACCATGGTATCATCTTCATCACGTAATGAGACCAAGATCGGAAATATTGGGCAAGAAATATCGGTACGTAATTTACAGAATTTTCCATTTATGACGCGATAGCAAAGACTTCAGTAACCTTGTTCGTCACCTATTCCCAACATGAGAATATGATTTAAAAAACTGTTAACGTACAAATCTGAACATGATTTCTATATAGGCCTGATAGGGCACTCAGATTTCTCTGAAGTTGTTTTTGCGATCAAGTTAAAATTTAACAGCATTTCTAAGGCCAACTTTTGCAACAAATTAATAAAAAGGTTAGCAGCCCTGACGATTATACCGAACAATAGGCTGTTTGCTGACATAATTTTCTCACAAAAATCTCTAATTCATATAGCTCCGTTTAGTCTCATTTAAACCCCCACCCCCCCCCCCCTATCGTCAGAGTCAGCAGCCTAAGGGTCCGGTCCCACTGCACTTACGGATGCAAAGAGGATGTAAAACGTACACAAATCTTGCCATCCGTTGGAAAACGCTATGCATCCGTTGTGTACTCTTTGCATACGTGTTTCATACGCTCTATCCATCGAGCATCCGTCCACTGTGATTTCATCCGCGCAAAAAGTTTTGAGCTGCACAAAACTTTTAGAACGGATTAAATTCCGCCGTGTACGATGTAAATCCGCGACAAATACGAGCAACAAACGTTCCATGTCCGTTATCATCCGTTAAACGTCCGCTGTATACTCTCTGCATCCTCTGGGCATCCTCGCAACTCACATTCGCTGCAGCTGAAAACGGAAAATGGGAGGAAAGATAAGGTACATGGAACGTCTATACATCGTTAGTGGCACAGAAATAGAAAGGATGTAAGCGTATGCATCTCGTATATAAAGTATTCAAAGCTGTCATCCACTTCCATCCGCTTTTATCCGCTAGGCTTCCGATGAACATCCGTTTAACATCCCCGCTACATACTACCCATGTCCGTTATTTTCCGTTCTGTTTTCGCAAATTTTCGCAAATTTTGTCCATTTCTGGAGCGGATGAAAACGGATGGAGCCACCCCGGAAATTTTGCTCGTCCGCTGTGTCCTTTATGCATACGTTTTGTGTCCATCGGCCAGTGGGACCGGGTCATAACATGTTAGCCTATGGAATTTCCCCCAACAAATCGTTAAAAATTATTCTTCTTTTTTTGTTTAAACGAAAAGCACATCCACCCCGACGTACGTTATCACTAGCTCTTTCATCATGGAACCCTCATGTCTCATTGACTTTTGAAAGTTCACCAACCGTAATTTGATCAAAATAGGTTGCAAGCTCGCCATTGCCTATAGTACGAATGTGAAACAAGTCGAACTTTGGACTCAGTTTGCCAAGCGATATAAGGTTTTAGGTCAAGCACACGAAGGATAAGAAGAATGAATTATAATAGATCAGTTCTGATCGGTTCATTATGTCCATTTCAGCCAACCCCCCCCCCCCCCCCACCGTAATTTTTCAATTGAAGATAAGCAAACATTGTGCCTAGGTTAGCAAAAATATGAATATTCATGATCGCCATGGACTATTCGTTTATTTCCAGAGGGGTGCAATTGTGCACCACATCAAACTCCTCTACTTTAAGTCAAGTGATTCATTGTATTATGTAGTCTGGTAGGTTTATTTTAATAACTATTTAATTATCAGATATCAATGATAGTTTAAAGATATGGAAAATGTTCTTGTATTTTATATTTAGCAAAGCAATCTCACATACAAATTCACTACCAAGTGTCGTCTAATCCGCCGATTGTCGTCTGCTATATACGTCCAGCGAGCGAAAATGAGACAATCGGATCAATATGAATATCAATTATTGAGGGGTAATTTACCTCGCTCTTTCGTGTCATTACGAAAGTAATATGCAATTGGCGCTAAATGAAAATCTAAAGGTTACGTAGTTGTATGTGTTTGGTGTCTTTTAAAGTTCGAACAGATTCCATTTGAAGATATATCAGTCTAAATACATAAATGGGTTTATAGCATGTATATTTTCGCAGTATAATTATGTTCATTTCAAAATCTACGGTGTTCATCATTTTCTCTCTTTCTCTTTCTTTTTATTTCTCTCTCTCTCTCCTTTGTTCCCGGTCTGTTTCTCTTTCTAAAAATCAGACATCAACGTCCACATCGCGTGGAATCGACGGCTGAAATGACGAAGGCGACTCGTACTCTCCTCTTCATCGTCATCGCTTTCGTACTGACATGGATTCCGATAAGCGTAATAAGTTTAATGTTCAGTATCGATCCTCGAATTGTCGTGCCTGGTCTGCCAAATTATGCTTTCATATTCTTCAGCAATCTGAAGTTCGGGAATAGCCTTCTGAACCCTATATCCTACGCTATGTCACAGCCTCTGTTCCGTGCTACTATCATCAGAATGTTCTCCTGTAAACGACCGTCGCAGGCCAACCAGCCTTGATAATTCACCTATTTTGCAATATATGTTGATTTCGAAGTACTTTTAGTAAGTAGTCCAATATTCAGCGCATGTAGCATAAATGATCCCTCCAAAACCCATACTCGTGAATGGTCTAGTTTAGCAATTTCTTGAAACACTATTGGCGTCTTCAATGTTTGACTGTGATTATAGGCACCCTATTTCTCACACCTGTTCCCTTATCGGTAGAACTTTACGTTATGATTATATACATCACTTCCATACTAGTGTTGCGATGTACTCATTAGTAATCTTATATGAACGAGTTGCTTTGTGTAGATTGTAATTTGTGAAACGTAACGTAACGTTCAAAGTAAAAGCATTTTAAATTCACATATTCAGATTTATCTTATAATGTCAAAATGTATCGATTTGTATCCACGATTAAGATTAGATGGCCTTGCTCGTAAGGACATTAAAACTATTTGGTGGTAGTTATTTTAGAAAAGCGCTACTATGAACTAGAAATAAGGAAAGCCCCATCATGCACTAGAATATTTTTAATCAAGACTGAAAACTCACTTGTTCATGTAGTATGTATATTAGCACAGCATTTACGAACTCTTGCAGCGCAGTAGAATATATCCATATAGTTATTGCGCTTTACAAATGAATATATTATATTATATGATAACTAGTACAAGGTGTAAAAGATCGTGGATATTTGATTCATTTGTGACACATACTAACTTACGATTTGGTGTATATAATTATGAACTTATACTTGGCTAAAATACTCTTGTACATGTATTATATCTTATATTACACCGTTAATAGCTTTGATTAAGCCTATTATTATATAAACTTTGCTTGTCTTTATTTTTAATGCTATAACAGCGTACCCTATATTAGATTTTTTTATATTGCGTATGATACATACTGTTGGCCTGTACTTTTTATCGGAAAGAAAAATATAGAAATTAGGTTAAACGGACTCGGTAACATTATTTAAATGATAGAAAATGGCCCTAATGTAGTGACTTCAATGACAATCTGAAAGTTTAAGTGAAAACGACCATTATTAATGATAAAAAAGAGGAAAACTAATTTGATCGATTCCTTAATTCTCACAACTATATTATTACAATTTAATTACATTCTAGGAGAATGTAAATCGTCTCAAATCAATCAATTGGCTCTATCTCCATTCAAGGTATTTATGTGTTAAAAGATGTAAAAACCTGTCTTAGTCTTATTTTCATGGATAACGGTTGGGAAAATTCAAAAAAGGTTAGGAGATTTTACTCTTTAGGGTGTCACACAGTGACGCCTTCAAAGAAAACCATATACATCTTTGTAGTTTGAGATTTGTTCAGGATTTTTTGCATGTCTTTGGGAGAGTAATAAAAATGGATCTGCCCAATTCATCTGGAAATGTTCCGTCATCATATATTTTGTTAATAATTTCGGTTAATCTATCAACACCATATTCCTCTAATGCTTCAAACATTTCAGTGACCACACCATCTGGTCCAGCTGCTTTGTTCTTTTTCATCTTTGACATTGCCCAACGGACTTCATATTTAAGAATTTTCTCCCCTTTGACTTCATCTGCAAAACTTGGCATTGCTTCCCTACTATCTTCAAAAATGTATGCGTCCATCTACTCATTTTGTCCTTCATTTCAAACAGGATTGACCCATCTTTTCCTTTGATACAGCCAGGGTTTGAACAACCAGACTTTTTACCTGAAATTTCATTTATTCTTTGATAAACATTACTATTCTTATCGAATTGATTTTCAATTTCTACACATTGTTCGTTTAGCCAGCTCTCTGTTGCCTCATTACACTTTTGCTTTATTTGTTTGTCTAGGTCCCCTATATTTCTTGCATTGTCTATTTCCAATTTTCTGTCTATCTTCCATCATTTAAAGAATCTCCTCTGTCATCCATTTTTTCCTTCTTTTTCTCTCTTTTTTCGGCACATACACTTCCGCTGTTTCTACCAGAATATTTCTCATCGTCTCCCACATGTTTTCTTCACCTTCATCTATGAGCAACTCAAACCTATTCTTTACTTGTACAGTAAATTCTTGACGTATGTCCGGTTTACTCAACTGTTTAAAATCCAATCTTTTCACAATTTTTGGTGTCTTGAGTTTCTTTAATTTGCACTGAAGTGTATTATCACCGGCACACGATCACTCCCGCAGTCAGCCCCTGGATATGTTTTTGATTGTTTCACTGCTCTTTTAAATCTACTATTTATGGCAATATAGTCTATCTGGTTTCTGACGATGTCGCCAGGACTCTTCCAAGTGTATACTCGTCCAAGATGTTCTTTGAACCAAGTATTAGTGATGACCATGTTCTCCCCCTCACACCACTGAACCCATCTGTCCCCTCGTTCATTTCGTTCACCAATTCCATGCAGACCCACTGCTTTGCCCTCTGTACCATGACCGACTTTAGCGTTCAGGTCTCCCAGGACAATGACAATGTCATTCGATTTGCACTGAGATTTAGCTTTATCTAAGGAATCATAACTTCGTCAGCACTATCTGCCGTTGGTGCATAAATCACTATGATTGAGATGTTAAAAGGGTGTCCCTATAATTTCACAAGGAGCACCCTATCACTTACACACCAGTGTCCCAACACACTCTTTGAGATATATGGGTCCAGCAGTAACCCCCACACCTCTTTCATGCTTTCCACGTCCTGCATAAATCAATCTGTACTCATCTATCACAAACTCGCCGTTATTCAGCCATCTTGTTTCATTTAGTCCCAATATGTTGACATTTAGCCTCATCATCTCTTGTTTAACATTTTCCAGCTTGCCGCTCTGATACAGTGTTCTCACATTCAGTAGCTGGCTGACGGTCGGGGCCCACCTGTCGCCCATGGGACACCCTATCGGGCGAGGTGCTTGTCCCTTGAGGTAGACGAGCCCCCTTCACGCCTTTGTCTTTTGCTTTAGAGTTGTGGTTCATCATGATTGTTCTTGGAATAATAGTGAAGTGGTTTTCCGTTGCCTTCTTCACCGCAGTATGTAGCCGTATATGGGATCATCCAGCACGCCAGGCATTAATCAGAGGTTCACCGTTGTCCAAAAAGAATCTTCCGCCAAAACACTTCTACTGCATCGCTGCTGCCTAATGCAGAGCAAGCTAGGCTTATTTAAAGGCGGCCTGAACTCGCCTTCCCAATTCAACGTCTTAGGAGATATGCAAGCTTTTATTGGTCCTACTGGTGCCACCCAGTACCACCACCAGCCCCCTGATGCTGAATAGTCCCCTTTTAGTCGCCTTTTACGACACGCAGAGGATACGTGGGGGTATTCTTGACAGGCCCAGCCCACCCAATAAAGTTTACCCCTAGAAAATTGCTAATTATTTATAAAAAAAACATCTATGAACAGTAAATTATTATACATCTTATGAAAGAGTGTTTGACCCCGGATCATTAGTATCATTTTGTGTGGTATGTGTTCACGTGTGGATGAACAGGAGGCATGGTTTGCAAGAGTGCAAAAAACTACTTGTGCTAAAGTTGCTTATGTGATGTTTGAATAAAACAATTGGGATTTGGGTATTAATTCGGTCTTTGCAGATCCAAATAACATCCCTAACAAAAATAATCATGCCACACATATCGAATATCAAATATCAACGAACATTTGTGTTTGTGTGTCTGACTTTGCTTCTGCAAAACTCATATGCAATGCATTTCATTTGATACATTCAATTCATTCTCTCACTCCGCTTATCCCAACATAATACATACTGTAGGCCTTACTTTGGCGCAAGTCCATTTTTGCACTCTCGCAAAAAATGCCTCCTGTTCATCCAAACGGGAACACATACCACACAAAAATGATACCAAATGATTTGGGATAAAACACTCTTTCATAAGATGTATAATAATTCACTGTTCATAGATGATTTTAAAAATAATTAACAATTTTCTAGGTGTAAACTTTTTTTTGACTCACACGATATAGAGGTACATATGAATACATAAAGACAAGAAAGAGAGAGAGAGAGAGAGAGTGAAAGAAAATTAGTATAGGACTGTACATTGAGGAGGAGCAATGGCTCACAATAGGGACTTTTAGATTTGCGTGGACTGATACGTGTGAAGTACATTCAAGGCAGTGCATTAAAAGGACGTCGACCGTAGCAATCCCCATTGTCTTCGTGTCAATCTAAAAGTCCCTATTGGCTCAGTGGTAGAGCGATGTTCTTGTAACTGTGAGTGTCCATGTTCGAAAGCAAGTCGATGCACTATAGTGCCCTTTGGTAAGGCATTAATTCGCTTTGAAAATTCTTAATTCCATCTGAGAGGATTTAAAGCTGTCACATGCTTCCTAAGGAGTCGGATAAAACGAACAAGAATGGGTGACAAGACATGACAGAAAGAGAGACAAAATATAGAGGTACTAATACATAATTTTTGCATGTATACATATAGACAGGAAAAGGAAAGAAAGAACTATAGGACTGTACTTTGAGGAGGCCCGATTGCTCAGTGGTAGAGCAGTGGTCTCGTGACAGGGAGGTCCCGGGTTCATAACAAATTCAATGCGCTAGTGCCCTTCAGTAAGGCATTAATCCGAATTACCAAGTCCCTCGGAGAGGACTTAGAGCCGTCAGTTGCTTACAAGCATACACATACTTTCTTAGGAGTCGGGTAAAACAAACGAGACAGGAGAGAGAGAGAGGGGGAAAGAGAGAGAGGGAGACAAATTTAAAGAATGAGGTACAGAGATAGAGGTAAAAATTACAGGACAATACACAAATATCACCATTTTAAAACAAAGGAATGACCTTAGCAGGGAGGCAGAGGAGTTTGTTACGCGAGTGGGCTTGGAAATAAGAGTTTTAATAAAGGCAGAAAGGAGAGGCTTAAGAAACTCTTGTGACACATTATCATGTTCCTTTATTAAATAAATTTGTATTAAATTCCCCCATTAAAAAAACAATCTTTATTAATAAACGCTGGACTTCATAATAAGTCGGATAAGTGCATCAAACATTATTTTGGGTTGGAATACCCCAGGATTCATAATTTCAATAAAAAGACATTATTGATTATTGAAATATTACCATGCACAACATAATTAAAAGTTTTACGCACATATAAAGCAACACCAACGCCGACTCTTCTTATCCTATTTCCTAAGACAAAATTATCGATTAGAAAAGGTTGAATTAGGAACATGGGATAACCAAGTTTCTGTTCGTCTAATTAAAGAAAGCTGTTTATTGGAAGGGTTATCTAAAATTATTGCAATTCATCAAGATTTTTATTTAAACTTCGTATATTTAAAAGAAATAAAGATAATGTTTCACTATTAAAATCTTTAATAATATTATAAAATTGTACATTTATTATATGCTTTCAATTTGCTTTGTAAAAGAATGCTGTGCTGGATCCTCGTGATCAAAATTCAAATTCAACTCTTCACATGATGAATTTATATTTTCAACAACAATTTCTTCAAGCTTCCTGGAACATTAACAAAGGATTGATAATTAGCTTGAAATATTAAAAAAAGGTCATCGTCGCTTTAATACAGACTCAAAGGGTAAGTGGTGATCTAAATTAGCCATAATGAGAGATGACCATATCATTAATGGCGGGTAAAAGTGACCATCCGTTTTGATATGATAACACTTGAAATATTAATTTTTCCCAAAGGATGGTTTATCAGTCTTGTAATTAAGTCACGTCATGACGCTTGTTCTGCGTGCAGGAAATCAAATGACCTTCATAAACAATATATCCTTTGATAAAGAGACTGCCTCCCGATGTGATTTTCGATAACTCTCTAATGGTATTTAGTTCTCTGATAGAATGCGTTATAATGATACTTAGTAATTGTAATGTTTATTCACAGTTAGCATGTTTACGGACAGAAATTGTAATAATCAACCACCACGCGAAATGGAAATGTTAGGAATCTATCTATCTAAGTATCTTCTATCGGTTCGGAGGTTGATTGCGACATCTCTCCATTTCACTCTTTCTTCTATCATTCAGGTGCACTCTTGCAGATTTAGTCCACTCCAGTTCTTGACATTCTCTTCCCAGTTGATTCTGGAACCCAGACTGGGTCTCCCTCTCGGTCTACTGCCTTCCACTCTTCCTTCCAATACATCCTTTAAGAGGCTTTGGTGCCTTTTAACATGACCAAAGTATTTGATTTTTCTCTCCTTAACTAATCCTATATACTAGTGCAATTTGTTTACGCCCTGCCATGTTAGGAATACAAAATATTAAATGCAAAGAAAACTCTTCGACTGAAAATAATTTATGCAATCTACTAAGCCCCACGAGAGCGGTGGTAATGACACGTTAAAAGTAAGTCAATGCCGTTCTTAAATACATCAATACATCAATCATCATTAAGCTTGTAATGAGCTTATTACCGAGGTCTCACAAATTGCATCGAGAAACAAAACGTACCCGTCGGGAACACTTCTGCCAATATATGCGGAATAAGAGGATTATTTCAAAATCGGGTAACCATAAAAAATGCTAAGTATGATTTAAAAAGGACTTCTCAAAGTATAGTTGTTCTTGATTGACAATTCCCTGATGTTTTCAGATTAAAAGCCATTAAAAGTGTTTGTCTATTACATGTTTTCTTTAAATAATTTTCTTGAAATACAATAGGCCTATAGCGCCATGATGGTTTCGTTGAGCGAACGAAATTTCAATAAGATTAGAAAACGGTATTGCCACCTAGCTCTTAAAGAACTTTGAATCGGTAATCAAAATAATACTTTTCCCTGTCAAATAATACCATTTAATATGAACTCACGAATATGTTTCAAGGTCTCAAAATATTTGACGGCTTAGTTTAATATGTCGATGTAGAAAACATCTATTTTTAGGGAGTAATTTTCGCTCAGGATTTTGCTGCCTTTTAAAATCATTGTAAAATTTGGATTCGTAAAGGTTGCTCATTTCTTTTCTGTAAGTTGCTTTTAAAAGTTAATCTTCCGCAGCTGCGGCATGACAAGGACGATCGATCGTAGGTTTATCAAAAAGTTATTCTCCATTGTAGAGTTGACACGCTTGAAACTAAATAGGACTACAATTTATTTCAACGTCTCGCTTCTGATTCGTTGATAGAAATAACATCTAAATATGACTGTATATAACCTTCTGCTTTTCGTTATGGGAAGTATTTACTTGCAAATTGCAATTCTGTGTGAGGTGCAACATTGATCATGGCTGATATTTATAATAACACGCAGTCCTACTCAACAGACATGTTTTGGACTGACATCCAGGATGCAAGTGAATACATGGATGTCACTACTCAATCTTTGGATCCATTTGGAACAACTCCACCTCGTCTGAGGAGTCTCATCTTCCCCGTTGTCTTTTTCGTGCTCATTGTACTTGCCAACATCATCAGTCTAGGCGCATTCCTTGTAGAAAAACGTCTCCGTACCTACAATAATTACTTCATCATCAACCTGACCATACTGGATCTGCTGGTTGGAATTGGACTGGGAACTGTCATAGAGCACTCGTACACCAACAGGTATCCGTTTTCTCAAAATGCCTGTAAGGTCTTAACTGGGCTCTTCGAAGGAATCGTCAATGCTTCTAACATCAACGTGGTTGTGATATGTGCCGATCGACATCAAGCGGTCTATGATCCCATCAACCATTATATCTCTCGATCAAAGCGCAAGGCAATCATCATCAACTCTCTGCCATGGGTGATTGGACTCTCGTTCTGGATAGGGTACGTCACCGTGTGGGAGTTCGTCGTCGATCACGACAACGGACCTCACTGTGTTCAGCGTTTCCTTCTCAGTCCGTGGGCGAATATGATCCAAAGTGTGGCCACGTTCTTCTTGCCTTTGGCCATCATCGCCGTTCTCTATGTCAGAATCTTCATCAAGATTCGGAACACGGTTGAAAGACGGAACAACCAGAAGTCGACCAATTTCACGGACCTCCACCTATTTAGCCCCAAGGACACTGAGATGACGGGTGTAAGCGTTTCGTCGACATCGCATACAGGTTCCTGTAGTGACATTACAAAGACAGGGAGCAGAGACACCATGGTATCATCTTCATCACGTAATGAGACCAAGATCGGAAATATTGGCCAAGAAATATCGGTACGTAATCTACAGAATTTTCCTCTTTTATAAGCACGATATAAAAGGTTTCAGTAACCTTGTCCGTCATCTATTCCAACATGAGAATATGATTTAAAAAACTTTTAACGTACAAATCTGAACATGATTTCTATATAGGCCTAATAGGGCACTCAGATTTCTCTGAAGTTGTTTTTGCGATCAAGTTAAAATTTAACAGCATTTCTAAGGCCAACTTTTGCAACAAATTAATAAAAAGGTTAGCAGCCCTGATGATTACACCGAACAATAGGCTGTTTGCTGACATAATTTTCTCACAAAAATCTCTTATTCATATAGCTCCGTTTAGTCTCATTTGACAACGCCCCCTATCGTCAGAGTCAGCAGCCTTACATGTTAGCCTATGGAATTTTACCCAAAAAAAATCGTTAAAAATTCATTTTTTGTTTAAACGAAAAGCACATCCACCCCGACGTACGTTATCACTAGCTCTTTCATCATGGAACCCTCATGTCTCATTGACTTTTGAAAGTTCACCAACCGTAATTTGATCAAGATAGGTTGCAAGCTTGCCATTACCTATATAACACATGTGAAACAAGTCGAACTTTGGACTCAGTTTGCCAAGCGATATAAGGTTTTAGGTCAAGCACACGAAGGTTAAGAAGCATGATTTATAATAGATCAGTTCTGATCGGTTCATTATGTCCATTTCGGCCAACCCCCACCGTAATTTTTCCATTGAAGATAAGCAAACATTTTGCCGAGGTAAGCAAAAATATGAATATTCATGTTCGCCATGGACTATTCGATTATTTACAGAGGGGTGCAATTGTGCACCACATCAAATTCCCCTACTTTAAGTCAAGTGTTTCATTGTATTATGAAGTCAGGTAGGTTTATTTTAATAACTGTTTAATTATCAGATATCAATGATAGTTGAAAGATATGGAAAATGTTCTTGTATTTTATATTTAGCAAAGCAATCTCACATACAAATTCACTACCAAGTGTCGTCTAATCCGCCGATTGTCGTCTGCTATATACGTCCAGCGAGCGAAAATGAGACAATCGGAGCAACATGAATATCAATCCTTGAGGGGTAATTTACCTCGCTCTTTCATGTGATTACGAAATTAATATGCAATTGTAAAAACAAAAATCTAAAGGTTACGTAGTTGTTTGTGTTTGTAATTTTTTTAAAGTTTGAATAGATTCCATTGGAAGATCAAAAACCAGTCTAAATGCATGAATTGGTTTTATAGCTTGTATTTTTTGGCTGTATATGTTCTTTTCAAAATCTACGGTGTTCATGATTTTCTTTCTTTCTCTTTGTCCCTTGGTCCCGGCCTGTTTCTCCTTCTACCAACTCAGACATCGACGTCATGTCGCGGGGAATCGAGGGCTGAAATGACAAAGGCGACTCGTACTCTCCTCCTCATCGTCATCGCTTTCGTACTGACATGGATTCCGATTAGCGTAATCAGTTTAATCTACAGTATCGAACCTCGTCTTGTCGTATCTGGTCTGCCAAATGTCGCTTTCATATTCTTCGGCAATCTGAAGTTCGGGAATAGCCTTCTGAACCCTTTATCCTACGCCATGTCACAGCCTCTGTTCCGTGCTACTATCATCAGAATGTTCTCCTGTAAACGACCGTCGCAGGCCAACCAGTCTTGATAATTCACCTGCTTTGTAATATATTTTGTATATTAATTACATCATATTATGTAGTGCAATGTTTAGAATATCCATCATAGACTGGTCACTCCATATCCTCTGCCGTGAAATGGTCTTGTTTAACAATTTTTTCACTCTACTGTCGTCTTCAATGTGTGACTGTGATTTTAGGCACCCTTGCTAGTTCTCACACTCGCTCCCTGTATGTAACTTTACGTTATTATTACATCACTTTTATGCAAATGTCGCGATGTATACGCATTAGTAATAATATGAACGAGATGTTTTTGTGTAGATTGTAATTTATGAAACGTAACGTTCAAAGTGAAAGCATATTTTTCAATTCAATTCAATTCAAATTAACATTTATTTTCTACCAATCAATTTGACAACATATTTGACATCGCCTTGTTCTTAAGGACATTAAAACTATTTGGTGGTAGTTATTTTAGAAAAGAGGTAACTGATCGTGGATATTTGATTCACGATCAGTTACCTCTTTTCTAAAATAACTACCACCAAATAGTTTTAATGTCCTTAAGAACAAGGCGAGTCCCGAATCATTTAGTATCACTTGTGTGTGGTATATGTTCACGCTTGGATGAACAGGAGGCATTGTTTGCGAGAGTGCAAAAATCGATTTGCGCCAAAGTTGCGTATGTGATGTTTAAATAAAATAATTGGGATTTAGGTATTAATTCGGTCATTGCAGATCCAAATAACATCCCTAACAAAATTAATCATGCCACACATATCAAATATCAATGAACATGTATGCGCGTGTGTGTTTGTGTTTGTGACTTTGCTTCTGCAAAAAGCATATGCAATGCATCTCATTTGATACATTCAATTCATTCTCTCAATTCATTCATAATCTCAACATATCACATACTGTAGGCATCACTTCGGCGCAAGTCGATTTTTGCACTCTCGCAAACAATGCCTCCTGTTCATCCAAGTGTGAACACATACCACACAAAAATGATACCAATTGATTAGGGATAAAACGCTCTTTCATAAGATGTATAATAATTCACTGTACATAGATGATTTTTAAAATAATTAGCAATTTTCTAGGCGTAAACTTATTTTTTTGACTTACACGGTATATTATTATAAAAACTTTGCTTGTCTTTAATATAACAACGTACCCTAGTCTATTATAGATTTTTCGTTGCGTATATGATTCAAATTGTTGGCCTGTACTATTTATTGGAATGACAAATATAGAAATTATATTTAAAAAATAAAAATCATGATCAGGGCCCGCGCTACGGCGCACAGTGGGCCAGGGAGGAACCAAAGTGTGCCAAAACTAATTTCTGGTGATTTATTTTCTATAAATCCATAGGAAATGTTTGGATGTCCAGGGATTTCCGCTTAAATGGTATTACCAACATTATCTCTGATATCTAAGCTTTAAGTTGATACCAGATTTGGCTGCCCGATTGTGCCCGTTATTATGTTAGAGCCGTTTTCCCTGCAACATTGCCCCGAAGTGTCACGCGCCCCCGAGCGCCGTGATTTATGACCGCGAATCCTTCATGATTCAGCCGCGGACTAAAAACAAACATATTTTTCGGAACAATGTGGCAAGGGGAATCGGCTCTAACATGACAACGGGCAAGATCGGGCAGCCAAATTTGGTATCAACTTAAAGCTTAGACATCAGAAAAAATGGTGGTATTAAAATATAAGCGGAACTCTGCGGAAATCTAAACGTTTCCTCCGGATTTATAAAAAGCATGGATAATTAGACCATTTTTTAGTGAATTAACCTTTAATATATCATGAAGATTGTGTTTCTATACATTTTAACCAATTCATGCAACGAAATGAACTATCAGGAATATGTGAGAGCAATTTCATTTCAATAACTTAAGAACTTCATGTTAAATTTATAAAATAAGTCACTTTTGCACTAAAACTGTGAATATGTAGGATTTTGCTGTTTGAAGGAATAAATTTATACCCTAGTTGTGCTTACCGGAATTAAATATTTTACTGAGGTATTCCTCAATGTATTACAGTTCAACTGGTCAAGAAGAGAATTGAAAGAAAAAAAAAATCACCCAAAATGAGTTTTGGCGTACTTTGGTTCCTCCCTGGCCCACTGTGCGTTGCCATGGTTACGCGGACGAGCGTTGAATCGGCTGTGCGTAAACCTAAACAGTACAAATGTGTACCGATTATGCCTAATAATAATCGATGGACGTGGGGAGAAAAAGCGCCTGCACATGCAGTGTAGCAAATTCTGGCAAAAAAGAAATACCATACATGGAAAGCTTAGGTTTGGGCGGACATTTTGAGATTAACATCACTGCGGGAATCGGCCGGAATCCTAATAAACATGCTACTTTTATATAAAAATTGCAATTTTTTCCTTTTTTTGTGAAATTTAATGCTCATTTTTCCCAAAATGAAGCTTCCATAAATTTGGTCATTGTATTTTCTAATTGGGTTACCAATAGGCAAGAAGTGCACGCAGTATCAAGTTGGTTGCTTTTCCCTTCATAAATTCTCAACACTTATTGTAAAGTTGCCTCTTTTATCATTTTTGGAGCAACATATAGATTTTCCCATGTTCGCAGGGGTATATGACACTTTAAAGGTACTATGTCCCTTTTGCAGCCAACCTCAAATTCTGTAGAACTTTGCAGGAATTATGAATATGTCATGTATGTCCTATCTGTGAAATTTAAACGTTAGCAGTGTCCTCATATTCAAATTATGCAAGTAAACGGGTTTCCTTGCTAGACTTTACTGTCAGACACTATTGAGTGACTGACTGGCTTTTTTCTTCTTTGGTAATAACATACATGAAAAGAGTTGTAAAGGGTACATGAGCATTTGTCTACATCAATAACCCACTTCTTGTAATTGCCAAGATTAAACTGATTGATTCTTTGCGCAGCATAAAACATATGACCATATTCGGTAAAATTGTCTGAAAATCAAGACTATTACTTTTGGGCTCTATAGCCCTAAAGTCGATTTGACAACTAATAGTCGTTATTTTCCCACTTGAAGTCATTTTCAAGCCCCACCTTTGTTAGGGAAGTTCTAAATTAGTATTATCTTTCAAATGCAGTTGGAATTCAACTTTTTCATTTGTTTGGCCTGCAAATGGGACATAGTCCCTTTAAACTCGCTAAATATTAAAAATATGGGTGGAAAAATATTCTTTAGAATGTTTTCTTCCCCAAGCAAATGAAAAAAATATAAAAATTCACATTCGCCAATTTTGAATTTTGGCACACTTTGAGGCGATTCTGGCCCACTGTGCGGCGGGGCTCAAGCCCCCCCCCCCCCCCCCACACACACACTTAAAAAAAAAAATGTTAAAGTGAAATAGAAAGAAACCAACAAAAATATTTTTTTCTTCTGCTAACTGCAAGACCACATTTAGCTAAAAGCGTGATTTAGCTAACCTAATTCATCAACAAAATAACAATGCAAGAAGTAACTAAAACACGGATGAGGCATCGCGTGTCGGCAGAGCTTCCGAATTCGGCAGTTCACGGATTCATAAAATCCGTTTAGTAAAAGTGATCGTAAAATCCTAATTTGTTCAGAAAATGACACCCTTTTATCGCCAAAATCTAATCTGGCTAAAACCATCCATTCGGTTATTCATTTGCGCAAAAGACGAACTGGCAGTCCAAATTTTGATTTCGATTCTTTTTTCGATTCTGCGCATATATAGATATGCAAATTATACCCAACACAATTATTAGTCGCATGCAAATCGTTTATTAGTATCACAGATGGGTCGTTACTGTTACACTATATGAACAGATAGGATAGATGTGTAAATAATTGAAATTATAATCAGTATACGATGCGAAAATGATTTTTCTCCAGCTTCCGGAAACCAACCCTGGGAATTTGTGTTGCGTCCTATATGGGACGCTTTTACATTTTTCTTTTGAGATTTGGTTTTGGGGCGAGTCCGGGACGCAAAAACGCTACTTAGCGCGACCCTTGCCTATATAATTATATTGCTCTACAAAACTTTTCTGGCACAAACTTTAGAAATATGCGAGAGGCAGAGATGATACGATACTCGCTTGTAATATATTTTAAACAGACATCGTTAAATTTTCTAATCTTCAGCAAGTGCTTATCATCAGACCATGATTCACGTCATTCGACAAAAATATCGTGATGTACCAGTGTCACAAATAAGATATCGAAATATGCTCATCTGACCGTAATTGAATGCCTTAAACCCACAGGCAGCGGAGCCGGGGGCAGGGACACAGTGCCCCCCCCCCCCCCAAAAAAAAAAAAAAAAAAAAAAAGTTTTTCAGGTACCCCTAAAGTGCCCATTTTGACATAGGAAAAGTACCCCCTTTTACTTCAAATAAGTGACCTTTTTTATTTCTAATAGTTGTCCGTTCCACATTCTTATAAGTGCCTCTTTCCACCTCTGATAATCAAGTGCCCTTTCACTTATGATAATTGCCCCTATTCAAATCTGAGAGGTGCTCATTTTACTTTTAACAAGTGCCCTTTTTTTTTGTAATAAGTGCCAATTCTCACCTCTGATAAGTGCATTTTTTTATTTTGACACGGGCCCCCTTTTTCTATAAATAAATGCCCCTTTCCTTTTTTTAATAAGAGTCACATCCCCTTCTCATAAATGCCACTTCCAACACCTCCGATAGATGCCCATTTCCCTTTGTAATAAGCGTCCCTTTCAATTCATACAAGTGCTCCTATTCATCTCAGGTGAGTGCCCCTTCTCATCTTTGATAATTGCCTCCTTCCAAATCTGAGATGTGTCCCTTATATTTTGACAAACACCTCTTTTACTTTATATGCTCTTTTTCGTCTCTGATAAGTGCCTCTTTTTTCACACGTGCCCCTTATCCTTTCCAATTAGTGCCATTTTACTTTTGAAAATTTGCTCTTTTTGTTGTTGTTGTAATAAGCGCTCCTAAAAGCCCCACTGTACTACTTGTAGCTACTTGCTCCCTCTATAAATAAAACAATGCCTAATCGGTGACTATTGGTCCCCCATGATCCTCTTTTTCTTATATTAATTGAGAGCCGAGTTGATGAGAAAGCCACCTGTCAGTGAGCACCCTGGGTGGTCTAATCCCTCCTAGCCAAACTAGTACAGACAGCCTTTAACCCTTACTGTACTGGGCTATTTTGAGCACCCTCTGACTGGGGGGGGGGGGGGCCTGGGAGGCCCCCCCCCCCCCCTATGATCTCGGCCGTCGATTGTCCGATGAACACGAAAATTTGCATGTTTGTAGATATTTACGTAAGGAACAAGATGGTATAATTAGTTTTTTCCAAATATGCAAATTTTTGTCGTTAGCCTTATTAATTATGCAAAACGCGCTAATTTTATGCATTTTACAGAAAACGTGTCAAACTCCAATTTTTGAATGTTGAAACTCATTATTCATATGAAACTTCTTTTCTAACACAAACAAGTTATTTTAATGTAATTAATAATGATAATTTATGCAAATTTTGATGCGATTTGTTTTTGTTTTTTGTTTTTTTGATGACATGCGCATACTAATTGTTATGTAACGCCTTACAGGTATATCCGATTTCGACAAAAATGGTATCAAAATGTGCGTAAGACTTGAGGGAAAAAAGTCATGAAACGACAATTCAAAATTCCAAGCGGTTGCGGCGCAATCTCCGAAAATGTCGAGGGGGGGGGGGGCCTCCCAGGCCCCCCCCCCCCCAGTACAGTAAGGGTTAAGGCGACTAACCTGGTATGACTCAACAAAACTAATAACTGAAAGATTTTTGAGAAAGCATCACAAAACTTTATTTGGAAAACAATTCAAGAATTGGTGGACGGAAGTAGAGAATACAATGTACTTTGGTTCCTGTGCATGGCTGGAAGGCATGAACACAAATATCAGACAGTGGAAGTTTCCATGAGGCATAATTTTGTTCAACTTGAAAGCTCTATACAGTGTATGTATCTCATCTGTAGGTTTAAAAAGTACAATAATGTACAAACATCTCACATATGATACAGGTGCACAAATTAGCAAAATTCACATTTCAACATTTTATAAAGCACATATACATTTATACAGTCAATATCTTACATAAAACACTGCAAACAAAACAGGATACCACAAATCCTGATAAATTAAAATGTCACATCATATATATAAATCCCTCTTCAAACTTTATATATATATTTACATATCAAACTTAATATAATGCATCATATTTCTGTAAGTCCATTGTAAACGAAAAGTGCAATCTAAATTATAAATAAATAAATCTTTTTCGGTAACTAAAACATCATCAAATTCATTAAAGTATTCAGATTTGATAGAGCTATTTGCATATATTCTTTGTATCTGCATACATTATTTCTCAAAGAAATGATGTTCTGTGCGAAGCCAAGTGCCTGGATATGAATTTGTCTCTGATTTCTATTGAAACAATTGGCTAAAATGCTCTTGTACAGTATGAATTATATCTCATGTTACACCTTTAACAGCTCAATGTACAATTCATAATGTAAATAATGTGTGTTAATGCTCGTCCATATTTGATGCAGTAAACCTCAGCGAACACACAAAATGTAGCAATTTTTGACTGTTAAGAAAGCATAAATGCTTGTTAGTAAGCAACCAGAGGACTGGCTGCTTTAGGTTCTCTCCTAGAGACCTGGTACTAAGCCTTACCAAAGGGCACTAGCACATCGACTTGGTTTCGAACCTGGGTCGCCGGATTAACAGACCACTGAGCTCTGTGTTATAAGATACAGAAATGTAAAACTTATATGATCATTTTTTGTTTAAACTGCTGCATATTTAAACAAGGTTTTACTTATAAAGTACAAGATAACAGATAATTACATTCTATCTGTTCCATATTAAACAAGTATAAGGTAATAAAATAGTTAGTACCCAAATATTCTGATCAATTCAATTCATACCCCGTTTGGAATGTTTATTTTTTATCATCAGCAAATAAAATCGCTCAAATGGTACTGAATCCAACTGGGCTCTACATCCCATTGCATGCTCTTATTTTCACCTAGAGCTGTTTGCACATTGCAGTAACACACCTGCCAATATTTCACAGCAAAAAAATGGAAACTCTCAAGGCAAAATTAGGAATACAGTTTACTTTGCATACATTTTTACATATAATTTTTCAAAAAAACAACAATATTTGTTTGGAGGCAGAGAAAGAGAAATCATTCCTCTCATTCGGGTTAACCTCAGATAATTATTTCACATGGACATTTTGTTCAGTAACAATGATACACACCTTGTACATGTATATAAATCAGTTGGCCCTTGTAAGAATGTCTTGCATCAAATATACCACAATGACAATGTTAAGAATACTTAAACTGCTCCAGAGCACCCGTAACAATATTGTACTCATCTTGATGTAGAATGTAAGCACTCTATAATCTAGTTTAAATCATTTGCACATATTTTGACAGGTTGCATAAACATAACCCAATAAATTATACATTTCAAAGGCATGGACCTCAACTCATTTTGGATATCCAAGCTGTTCAGAATAATAAAACTGGATACTGAAAGATGATTCTGAAAGCAGCATATGACATTAACGAGCATTTGAAGTTTTGCTACTAGGATCCTATCTTGTTAATGGTAATAATTAGGTAACTTTGCCTCTGATTCTAAATAAAATCCTGGACTTAGCTCATGCTGCAATCATAATTGTAAACCTTTAGGTCAGAAAGGAATCCCGTGACTTTTACAAGCCATGTTCGATTATCAAGTTATTTATGATTGGAATTTGACATTTCAGAAAAAGTTTCCCCAACAGTTTTGAACATTTTTTTTATAACACTTCAAACTATTGGGGAAAATGAGTATGGTAAAACTGGTCCCAACATATTTTACTTATGCAGAGTTATAATCCTGTACTTTATCTAACAACGTTTGCTAATAGGGCCTGATGGTGGCTGCTAAGCCTCGCAACGCCCACTTGGACGCGGATACATTGTCATGCTTTACGTCCAGGAGGAACACCGGTGACCTGGCGCAGATCCTGGTAGGGTACACAGGGCACAGGTACATCTCACTGGTACGCTGCTCATTGTATGCAGGCTTCTCACTGTAAGGCATGGTGGTGATGTGGATGATGGGTAGGAGGGTGGCGCCGTGACGGGGAGGAGAGTCCTGGAGTTCACCGGTCGTCTTCTCCCAGGAGCAGCCCCATACGTACACGCCGTACACAAACATACCCTCCTGAGGGGGGTCACGAACCTGTAGCACAAAGAAAGAAAAAATGCAACTTGTTACCCTGTCTGAGTTTTTTCCTTTTTCTTTGCCTCATCAGAGGATTTGTTTAATATACATGGTTTACATTCCAAGATACAATGATACAAATCAAAGTTACATAATCACAAAAGCATCATTATTGGCATAACAAAGAATTGACCCTGTCTGATTTGACTGACCATCCCCCCCCCCCCTTTCAAACAACTGTAACACAGATTTTAAAGCAGACTACAGATACAAAACGTGCATGATTTTTAGGTCATTTTAATTCTGTCTGGGAGACTATAAAGGCCCGTATTTCTACTGAAATCTAAACCCGAAGCTTAATTTAAGCTTTTGTCTAAAATGGAGTTTAACATAAGAAGTTTGTCTAAGGTTTTGTTTTCCTTTAGTCACACATGATCTTAGGGTCGTGTCTGACTTAATGATTAGAATACATACCTAAGTAGACCGACCACTCCCCCCCCCCCCCCCCTCATCCCCACCAACACACACAATGCAAGACTACACATAAATCAGAATCATAAAATGTAGAATACTTATCAATTTTCTGTTATAACAATAATATAACAATTGAAATCATAGAAATAAAAGGACAGTTGACAAAGATAATTGAGTGCAGATGTCATAAGCATCAGAATGAATAAAGGTGAAATGACTTACATGGTCTTTATCCCTAGCTGTGATCTCCGTCTGGAAGACTACAGGTTCAGATTGTGAGATGTTATGTCCATACGCTCTGATAGCATCCTGTTTGAGTAGGGCTAGTAGAGCTCGGGGATGGAAGAATGCTCCAAGCCAGTATGCTGGGAACTTGTCCTTACCCTGAATGAGACAGAAAGGACAAATATAGAAGTAGGTTAAATAATTTTGTTGCCTAACATATGATCTTATTCTGACACCTACAAATTTTACATTGGATCGATGCTTGGAACCAATTAAGACATGACACTCTACCATACAAAATATGAATAAGCTTTAGTGTCTTAGACATGTACTCCTACATGTACTCCTATGACCGGGGTAATAATATATATCTGTAAAGTGCTTTGAGAGGGCCTGCGGTCCTGAAAAGCGCTATATAAGAACTAGCTATTATTATTATTATTATTATTATGTGAATTTGATCTATTTTCATTCATTCACAACAATTTTTAAAAAAAAATAAATACACACATTTTTTAAATGGAATTCTTGGAAAATAAGTTACTTTCATGACCTAATGCTAGTGATAACAATAATTTAATTTTTGGTTAGAAACTTCTGTGAATTACAAAAATTGAATGTTGCAATTAAATTATGCTGCAGCAGAACACTTTCATGAGTGCGGACCACTCACACATTTGCCTAAATCTCTGATTTTGGACTATCCTGATTATTCCAGAAACTCAACTATCTTAATGCTGCCAGTAAAGATATTTATCCAGACAAGTACGTATTTGGGTGCAGATGTAATAAATTCCTACAAGCATCACCCAAATGCCTAAATAATAAAGAAGACTTATTTAAAGCCTTGTTATTTCTGAGCAGTCTATAGACACCTTATACATAAAGAACATTTGAGAACCCCAATGTATTACCTGTACTATAATCCTCTCTAGGTGTTGGCATCGATGACTCAGATCCGACATCCACTGAGCTAGGGTCCAGTTAGGAGGTGGGGCGGAGTCACCACACAACCCCGCCCAGACAGAAGGTATCCGATGATGGAAGAGATCATCGGCGATGTCTATCAGTCGTTCTGACATCTGGTCACCGAACGTCTCGTTGGGATTCTCACAGAGATGTTTCAGTTTCTGTAGGCATAGAGGATTTCAGAATAAGTTTGCATATCTGAATAACTTCCAGAGAATAATAGTAATGATAATAATATTCTGGTTTTATATAGAATTTCATACATCTACAATGTCTCTATAAAGCACTTTACAGAGATATTATTACCGCAGTCATTGAATTCCGGCTTTCCCGGAAACAACGTATGCACATTCTCCCCTCCTTGGGGAGTTATTCCTGCCAGGCGCCAATATACAGACACTTACAATTCTGAGCAAACTACAATGACTTTTGCATTCTTCTTCGTAACCATTTAACACCTGGGTGACGAGTGGCAGAATTTAGATTAATGGGCTTGCCAAAGGATGTTGGTACCGGGCTGGGATTTGAACCTTCAACCATACAGTAGGACCGAGAGTCAAGTGAATGAACCACTAAACCACGACACCTCCATGGTGTCAGATGTAGGATGCAGTTCTTCATTATGTGCCCAACAGAAAAACACAAGAAATGCAAGGGCAAAAAATCACACAATCGCAACTACTTTAAAAAAAAGTCCACTTACACAACCTGATAACTTAAATATGAAATTCAAAACTGGACTTCTTTATATGACAGGATGCATCAATTCTTTGCTAAACAACTGACATGAAATTTAAATCAAGGTAAAATCCCCATAAACATCAAACTTATATTGAAAAAGAAAGCAATAAATAATGAAAACAACTATGAACGAAAGACTATACAGTCAAAAGTTTGTACCTGAAAATTTTAAATTATCTTTCTCTCCATGTTGATTTCATTATGTATTGCTTTCTTCTCAAGTATTCCCACCAACTAATGCAGGACCCTCTAATATACTCACGTTGAATGTAGCCTTGAGATCAGCTATGAGTCTGATCATCAAATCAATCTCTCTCAGAACAAAGCGATTGAAAGGAGTATCACCACCAATCTTACGAACACGCTCTGTGATATAATCCTGTGGAACAAGAAGGAGATTGTAACAAAAGTATAATGAAATGTCCAACATGCAATCTTTCATGAACTTTATCAATTGAAATAAAGACTTTTTCACCACAAGTGTTGTCTTTAATTACAAGGATGCAATAAGATTATATATGTACCAGGTCCGTAAGAAATAATATTTCGGTAATTTATCACATGAGATGAAGACTTTCTAACAAAATATGCGGTAAGAGTACACTATTATGTTTTTTTTCTGACTTTGCTTCAACATATATTAATGTAGGAGTCACACTCTTTTAGAACTACCATTTTGACTGTGTATCAGACTATGAATCTTTGAATATATGACCAATACATTATGAAATTGCTGCCAAGGTGATCATCCATCTTCAAAAATCAATCTATTTAAAGTTTTAAGAATATTATTAGGGGAGATTTCATACAATGTGTCCTGTATGACTTTTATCAATATTTGTCTAGGTTACTTTTATTATCAAAATATGAAAAGTCTCTTGACATGATCACTGCCTATTAGTAGTGATACCAAAAGAACCATTTGGAAATTTTTTGATAAATTGATAAAAGTCATAAGTTGAAATGGGCACATTGCACAGTATCACCCTAATCTTTTACTCCATGCAACCTTGAGGTCATTTTCAGGGGAACTTACCCGGTTCCATCCTTTGGGGATTTTGTGGACTATGTTATGACATATCTCCCAGATCTCCGTCTCTCGCTTGCTCTTGATGAATGAATGGCTAGCGCTGGCATAGACTCCCATGTCAGCCACGTTGGGCTGGAGGGCTGTACCATTCACTGAGGCAACGGAAGGACCTTCAGGGTCGGAGTAAGAGAGAAGAGAGAGAAGGTGTTTAATTGCAGGTAAAGTACCTACTACTTTATCATTCACTCAATGGCAGTCCATTGTTAGAGAACCTTAAAGCCCCACTGCACTACTTGCGTCCTCTATACAGTGCGTCCCAGAAAAAACGAAACCGAGAAGTATCGATGTTCTATCATAACTTAATCACAACTATAATTAATGAATGAAACATATTTGGAAAGCTTAGAGTCTCCTCTTTCAGTTGATGCTACTCACGTGATGCATATTTCACGCATGAGTGATTGAAAGCAATTTGAAGGAAGAAAACCAAAAAGACATTTGGCGGGCGGTATCTGAATTTCGAAGAAAAAGTCACATTTCTAGAAAGTTGAGTTTCTGCCCTTTCATATGACACCTCAATCAGGAAAATTGAGCGAGGAATGACAAAGTTCTGTTTGTTTAAAGTAGTGCTTGCATTTCCATAATTTTATTAAACGAATTCGTTTTCACTGGCTGCCTGTCGTATCAATAAACGAAATTAACAAAAGACTTAACTCCGTTTCGTTGACAATCAGCCGTAGACGAGAGTCTTCATGCATGGCTGATTGTCAACGAAACGGAGTTAAGTCTTTTGTCAAATCTGCTTTTTGCTACGGCAGGCACCCAGTGAAAACGAATTCGTTTGTTAAAATTATGAAAATGTAAGGGCTACTTTCAACAAACAGAACTTTGTTATTCCTGGCTCATTTTTCTTGATTGAGGTATCATATGAAAGAGCAGAAAATGAACTTTCTAGAAATATGAATTTTTCTTTGAAATTCAGATACCGCCCGCCAAATTACTTTTTGGTTTCCTTCCTTTAAATTGCTTTAAATCACTCATGCATGAAATATGCATCACGTGAGTAGCATCAACTGAAAGAGGAGACTCTAAGCTTTCCAAATATGTTTTATTCATTAATTATGGTTGTGATTAAGCTATGATAAAACATCGATACTTCTCGGTTTCGTTTTTTCTGGGACGCACTGTATAGCAAACAATGCCTAAGCTTTTTCTTATGTTAATTTAGAGCCAATTTGATGAGATAACAACCTGTCAGTGACCACACAGGGAGGTCTCATCCCTCCTGGCTAAACTAGGATTTAAATAATATCATGCTACCCCCAATATTTTGAGATGTGCCCCGAGAGAGAAGGTGCTTAGGATAAAAACAGAAATTGATAATATATTTGTATACAACAAACGGATCAAGTTCGTTGTGAATACGTCACAAATCACGTTACCAAGTGCTAATTTGTAATTTGCATACCGGTAGACTAAGTGATCAAAAACTGATAACTTTCACACTATTGGTCCGATTTATTTTGAAGTTTCGCCACTGTGTTTCGCTTATTTTTCTGCTTTCATAAAAATGAAATATTTCCAAGGGTTGGATGACCCTTGAACTCTCTTCTGGCTCTAAGCAGACCTGGGGGATGCTGTTTCACAAAACTTGTCATCAGTGAAAAATGACAGTGTTTTGTTATAAGCTACTGAAATCCTTGCTTCTGATTGGTTATCAGCAGATTTGTCACTGATTTTTGTCATTCGTCATTGAAAAAAGGCTTTGTGAAACGGGTCCCAGGTACTCACCATGGAAAGGTGTGGCTGGTCTGGGTTGCAGGACGTGGCTCAGGGTCTTAGTGGACGGCATCGCATCTAGGACTTGGTTGAGTCTTGTGAAGACATACTGGTCGTCTCCTAAGACAGTCTGTATATAGACAGGTGGGTTATATACAAAAAGATGAATTATGAAAATGAAGGATTTTCTGTAACAAAATACAAACCAGCATTCTGCAGTACCATGGATTGACATTGAATACAATAGCATGATATTCCACATCACATACAACTATGCACTAAATGAGTGACTTTGGATTTTTTTTAGCAATTCAATCAAATCAAATAATTCATAGTGCATCTTTGAGCTGATAGCCATTGCTTATTTTCATTCAATTGTTTTAACATACAGCGAAAATATTATTTTTAATAAAAAGCAAGGCTTTTATTTTGCAAAGTACTTCAATTAATAGATATTAAAGACAACATTAATGTGACAAAGTTTTGTGGTGAATATATAATCAATTCAAATACAAAAATTCTGAATCATTTCATTCACACTGAGCTGTACATCACCAAGAATGTAAAATGTTAGTAAATTAGTCAAGTCTGCATGAATCAAAGGTTATGAAAGTTGTGCATTAGTGCCTGTGATATCCAGATGAATTTCACACTGTTAAAAATATATATTTTTGCATCCCCTTTTATTTGCTTTTCATTTTGTTTATCAGCTTCTATCATTCATCCAGCTGTCTGTTCAGGGGGGGGGGGGTGTTTCACAAAGATCCTAAGTTGAACTTATCTCTAAGTTGGACTTAACAATTACGGAAAGCTGTTTGCATCGCAGAAAATATTTGTAAAAGTTATTTTAAATGGCATAAAATGTTAATTCATCTCATTCATATTTTCTATTATCAAAGAGATTTCATGTTCTTGATGTGGAATTTATGAAAAATCTAAAATACTTGGTTTCTTGCTTTTTAATATATTTTATTTTAAGGCTACAAATGGCTCTCCATAATGTTTAAGTCCAACTTAGAGTTAAGTTCTAATTAAGATCTTTGTGAACACCCCCTGAATTCCTACTCTTGTCAATTAGTATCTCCATAAAGGCTCTTAATGCTTGAAGCTCACAGCAAAACATACAATATTTACATTTACCGGTATGTCAGTTTCCTACATTCATAATTGAGCTGTGGAATAATGATAATCATAGCTTCTGATTTGCCGATATTTTCTGTAACCCAGCATTATCATTACATGTGCATGTCTCACAAATCTTGAGTAGATGTAGACATACAATGTATCGGAACAGTAACGCACAAGTACACAGTTAAGACAAAGTAATTCCTCTTTATTATTACATATGGTTTTACCTCCAAAATGACAGTCGTCACCTCTGATGTGTTGTGAAATTGATTCCTCATTTTTCCAAAATACTTGTACTTCCCATAATGATTGTACACTACTGGTACTTGTTAAGATTGGGATTAAATTACCATTAAGATTTCTTGAGCTGATCTGGGGAAAACACACATTTGTTAATGTCTCTCAATCTGACTATAAACCTGAAGTATAAAACTGCTTGAAATTTACTAAAATCCATTACAACCTAATGAAGCTTGGTAAAAATTTAAAAGCAGTCCACAGAAACCGATCAGGACAGGACACATTGAAGTACAAAAAGTCATCAGAATATCCAACTGCAAATAGAAACAAGATGGGGTTTGAAGAACCTTTCTTTCCATCTTAAGAATATGACAGAAGAAGAGTGTAAAGCTTAGAGTACCAATAATCCCATCAAAGATATATGTAACAAACCAAATCTTGAAATCATTAAGTATCAGCAATACTTTTCATGGGAGAGAAACTGAATTGTGGGTAGAGTTTTCAGGGTTACACCCTGTAATTCTTCCAAAGGAATAAGAGTTCGAAAAAGGAGGGAAGTGGTGGCGAGCTTCGCTAAGAGAACCATGAGAGTTTAGGGGAGCTCACCAGCCCTTTTCAGGGTTCTATTTCTTTGAAAGAATTCCATGTTGTCTTAAAGGGATAGTTTAGTTCTGTTTTCAGACCACAATTGCGTTCAAAGTGCATGGTTATTGCTCTTATTCTTATCTATGACATTTCTAGTGCCCTTTTAGGACCTAAAATTGCTATGCAGGTAATTTTAGACCCCCAAATGTGTGAAATTTAGCCAATACCAATTCAGCTCCACTTTCAAAAAATTATGGTGACCGTTAATTAATTAATTGATAATAACAATAAATGGGTTGGCTGGTCGTGTGTAAAATAACCAACACAAAAAACCCAACATTGGCATTGGCTGAAATACAACTTAAAAGGCGCTATTTTGTCTTTTCAACGACTTTTTCAAATTTTCGAATATTTGTGGTGGTACACAAATATTAGAAAAAAATATTTTGTGTAGCGCCCTCTGCAACAGAACTCAACTATTCCTTTAAGGCTGTAGACCCACAGTTCAAACAAAAATCTAAGTTCAAGCATACTGGGGTACATGAACAACATGAACAACATTTGAGGCCCAAATTCACAAAGAAGGCTTGTCGCCAAACCTCCTTTGTGAATTCGGGCCTGGGAGTTTAGGAGAGTGGCACAACTGGATCAACCATG
This sequence comes from Strongylocentrotus droebachiensis, assembly GCA_035222895.1. Classification (NCBI taxonomy): domain Eukaryota; kingdom Metazoa; phylum Echinodermata; class Echinoidea; order Camarodonta; family Strongylocentrotidae; genus Strongylocentrotus; species Strongylocentrotus droebachiensis. The sequence continues at coordinate 205,609 of JAVYIG010002650.1, read as the reverse complement.
AGAAACATTGGATCAATGAAGTTCACAAGAAAGAGAGATAGAGATAGAATCCATCACAGAGGGGATATAAGCCTGCCAACTACTCATCATTGGTGTCCACAAGACTTTGGCCCAAATTCACAAAGGAGGTTTAACTTAATTAACCCATGCTTTAAACCCTCATTTACATAACCCATGGTTTGAAAATTAGCGCAAAATAAGCGTGCCTTGCCTTGCGCGCGTCTAATATTGGACCTCTGACTTTGTCATGCTTACTTTGCACTTATTTTAGACCATGGGTTATGTAAATAATGATTTAAAACCGGCATGGGTTAAATTCAAACCTCCTTTGTGAATTTGGGCCAAAGTGTCCACAAGACTGTTCCAAGCACATACATGCAAGCTCTAAACCAAATACATTAATTTAAATATTAAAGATAATTTCAGCTCATAATACTCACATCTATTGCTGCCAAACTCTGATATATTGCATTGTTTTTCGATAAAAACGCCATACATGGCAAATATAGATAAATAAATGAAAAATGAATACCGTAGATAAAAATGGCTAATTTTGTTATTTCTTAGGATTGTTGTCAAGAATATTTTATGTGATTTATTGATTGAATTATCAGACATACCCACAAGTTTCTCCCACCACAAAACAGAGAATTTCTTCTTTCTCTACCCCCCCCCCTCCCCCCAACCATAAAAAGAAATCCTTATAATCTTTCTTGTAATCCTTCTTACACATTTTGATATTTGTATCATATTTTTTAATGACTTTCTAATAGGTTTAATTAAGATACATGAATATCAAGCATAGTTTTAACAGCTTTAAAATAGAATAAAAATCTAGAGATTGTAATGATGAAGTATCACTGAGAACTGTTTGACGCGTCATTCATGTTCGCCAAGACACAGTAATATCTGAAAGTTCTTTTTTTTTGTTTCCTCTAAATGCTATTGGAAGAGGTCTATCAGTATAATCACACATTATGCTTTACCAAATCAAAGATTAAGTTTAAATGACATGGGTACACAGTTACCATGTATTTGATACTAGATGCACAGTCATTGCAATTGCATATTAATTTTTTTTTTATTGCTCTTTTTTATCATAAATTACGACACATATTTCAAATTTCAAGTAAACAGGGAACTTTCTGACCATACACAGCAATCCGATTCCCAAAGATACCATAGGATTCCATTGCAATGAGTGCAAAATTGGATGAATCAGTCAAGAAATAATAGTTTCCCAGAGAAAAGATAGGAAGGAGAGTTAAAAGATAAATGCACATGAACATAGAGTTGCATGCAAACAGCTAGAGCATATGGCTGTTGCTTGAGCCTCAGCAGTCACTGCAATGCGATCTCCTGTCCGTACCAAATTTCCAGAGAATTCCAAGAGTGCATTAGAAGACAGAGTCCATGTGCCCTAGATTTTGACCAAATACAGACACTTACTAATCAGTCTACCTTTGACAGTGTATAACAATGGAGACAATACAGAACTGACAGACTCAATACACAGATTCCATCTTAACAATCAACACAAAAGAGTAACGCACTTCAAGTAAAATCATAAAAGAACACCAGAAAGGCAAAGTACCCCAAAACGCAACTATAGACAAGTCCCAAGTTCCCACAAAAGAAAACAAGTGCTGAGTTCCAACAGCCAAAGTTTACAGCAGAAAGTGTGTCAAGATACAGATTTATCAATATTTCATTTATCAAAGAGAAAACTAACTAGGGAGAGAGAGGGGGGGGGGGGGGGGGGGCAAGGGAGAAAAGAGGTACATCTAGGCAACAGCAAAGAAAGAAATCAAAATAAAGAGGCAAAGGGGAAGAGATACAATGAAATACTCAGTCAGAAAAGAGTAAAGTAAAGCAAGTAGAGAGAATGATGCAAACTGGAAGAACAGAAAAAAGTAATAGGAATAAAGTAAAGAACAATCAAAACAAAATTGAAACAAAATAGAAATATTCAGAAGGTCATTCCTATGCAGAGAGAGAGAGAGAGAGAGAGAGGTACAGTAAGAGAAAAGAAAAAAAGAAGAAAAGGCCTGAATATGATAAAGAAATATATAAATATATAAAATGAGGTAGACCCCCCCCCCCCCTCCAAGAAAAAAGGTGGAAAAAAGAAGGAAAAAAGTAAATAGAATGAAAGAAGTTAAAGCAAAAATTTGAAAACGTGGCCAATTTGAATAGAAAAACAATGATTTTTAACTCAATGTGTGGCCAATTTCAGGATCTGAAAGCTTATTTTCCTTTTTAAAATTCCAAGCATCAAACGCAGTATGGTCGTACAACAAACTTCCACCCGATGAGTGTAGACATTTTTGCCCTTTCTACTCAAGTATTGGGTATATTTATTTTGCTCAGAATCAAAAGTTATCATGCTATCTTGAAAAGGAAAACAGAGAGAGATAATGAGAGGAGATAGATAGTGAAGATCGAAAACCCACAAGTCAAACTTTCTTCCCAGATTTAACATCAGACATTCTTACCTTTTGTACTTGATTTCCAGCCATCTTAGGCAAAACAGGGTCAAGTTATAAATCGGTTAGAAATGATGCAAACCAAATATTTCACAACAGGAAAGATCTTTCAAGAGACCACAAATGAATGAAAAACCTTCATTATTTGTTTCATATAACATCTTAGTAGATCTAATAAAATGTTAATCTTTCAAAGAAATCATGTTTTGCTCCTTATATTAATAATAAATTAAATTTGGAGTCGGGCCTTCTCAGTAACATTAAGATTGCCTTCGCGTCAGGCAGAGAGGTACGCAGTCTAAATATAACCAAAAATGCACGCCTGTGCAATAGTATACCTATTGAATATCATGTGACCAACAATCCTCCAATCAAATGACAAGGATCCACTTAGGTGTTAATAGTCATTAAACACAACACCAATATCTAAACATAAGATTATTTTTCATCCTGATGTATTAACATCTACGTTCAATATCTCAAGAGGCATTAATGTGCGACTTCTATGCAAGAGGCTTCACCCTTTATGCCTCCAAGCCCCCTCGGTCCCCTCTCCCCCCCCTCCCCCCCCCCCCCCCAACCCACCGCCAGCAGATATTAAAAAAATAACTTGCAAAAACACATCATTTTCAAGTACAAGTTAGTTCTACTTCTATACTCATAATGCCACTCCCCTGTTAATGTCTTATTCAGATGTAAGTATAAACACACTTGTTATTGTAAAAATTACAAAAACATTAAATATGTTGCAATATAAAAAAAGATAACTGCACAACATCATAAACAATATCACGGATTAGTCACAGATAATATATTTCCATGTATATATATAAAAGCAAAAAATGCCTGATAATAACAGTACCTGTAAATCATATATTAGTTCATAAAAATATATTGTTAAAGATAAAGACCAGTAGTGGTAAAATTGTGGTTCAAGGGTTTGGGATGCAAAATATTGATTCAATATTGTTGAAATATTACCTTCAGAGGTTTAGATGGCAATACTTAAACCTAAATTCGCAAAAAAAGCAGAAATATATGCCCAAATGTTTTCTGGCAAAATTTGTATCATCACGTATTAGTCAAAACATATTCTTTCACATGATTGGTAATAAGAGCTTCCATTTCTTTTTTGAGAGGGGGGGGGGGGGTGGGGCGTTTCCAAAACTGGTCTATACCTTTAAGAACTGTGATCATGACATAAATACATGTACACAAATTAGGACTGGTTTAGCAATAATTAAAGACAAGCAAACTGCAGCCATGTTATGTCACATTTTCAGCACTCAATTTTTCTTACCACAATACGCCATTCGTCCTATTAAGAATGTTAGATAGAAAGGTAAGAAGGGAAAATCATGGAAAATTAAAGGACAGATTTTCTTTTAACAGCTGAAAGAAGTTTTGTTTAACTGAATACAACAATATAAAGGTCATGCAATATACATTGCTCATGCATCATGCATACATTGATAATTTCATGCAGGTTAGATAAATAGACTCTGTACTTATGTGCATAAGCCTGGGTTTGGCTATTATATGGCAATATATACCAATATATATGTTCAGAGTGCATGCAAAAGCTGGGTATACATTTTATGAACATTTAGTCTGAAAAAAATGCTGTTGTAAAAACAGAAGAAAATTATTTCTACAAAGAAGCACAATTATTCACAATATAGCAGAAATTATGAACTGTAAAGGCCAAAGAAAATTTTTCTCATTTCTTATTCATGCATCTATGGATGAAATGGTCATGATGGTGATAATTGAGGCATCATGTTTAATACAAATAAATAAAAGTAATATTGAATGGCCTGAAGAAGGAAACAAACTAGGTATATCAAACTCGCTATGAGAATATTTTACTCATTAGGCCTGTCTTCATCAGCTCGAGTTTGCCAAATGTCCCGCTATTTTCAGACTCTGGATATCATCCTGAAGCTCCAAATTGCGTCCTCACCACACCAATACGCTCATCACAAACTAGCTCGGACGGGTGCAAATTATCCCGCTATTTTCCTTATAGCTGGATATTTAGGAGACAAGACCAACATTTCTCTGGATATTTTCTCCACCAAATATCCTGCTAATTGCAACTGCGGGCTGATGAAGACGCAAATTAATTTGCTAATTTGCGATCAGGATAGGTAAAATAGCGGGTTATTTGGCAAACTCGAGCCGATGAGGACAGGCCTATTGTGCTGACTCATGAAATACGCTCTTCAGCTAGTGGGAAATGCCTTGAATCCCACTCGATCATGGCCATTCAAAATTATATACAGTGATTCCTTCATGTTCTCCCATGTGCTTTGGGGGAAAATGCAGGTAGGAATGAACAAGAAATGAGAATATAAACTTGGCCATATAATCATTTTTTTTAATACAGTAATGCATGCAAGGCTTTGTGAGGAAGGAGACCATGTTTACATCACTACCGACTATCTACATTACTATACACCACATTTAGTACATTAGAGGTAGTAGTTTGGATTTGAGAATCTATTCATTCTCTTTTTCCCAAATTTGACAGGAAATCACCTCATGTATCTTATCTATAGTAACAAACAACGAGTCTTCTGCACCGGTCTGTGGAATAATGGGCGATGAGATGGGAGAAAACAGGTGCAAAATTATGTATTAAAAAAAAAAAAAATCTTCCACTATAAAAGTACCTGCAATGTAAATGAATACTCTAACTCAAGGCTCCTATATTATCTACTCCTTATGAAAAGGTTTCACTTTGTGATGACGTATACAAGAAATTTTGAATAGATGTAATTCAATCACGATAAGCCAAGATCTCACATTAAAACATGGTTGCATCCAGTCTTCAACACAGCAATAATCACTCTTGGTTATATAAAAATATAAATGGAGGGTAATGATACACTCTGTTGTGTATAAACGTATGTCAGATTGTAATAGTGTCTACAGGAAATTCTAAATGCTGAAAGGGTCCGATATGATTCCAACTACATGTATATGTTTTTTAGATGATACTAAAATGTAAAATATATATGCGTAAGAACGTATAGACGCTCTTGATAATGATTTATCTGTACAAGTATAATGTACAGAAGACCTGCACTAAGTATTGTATATTGAAATAAGATACAATAAGTAGCATCAATTATTTGTAGAGATGAAGAAACTATCGTGTAAAAGATCTTCATTTCTGCTGCATGTATATATTTTCCCAAACAAAGTTCATGATGTCAAAAAGCAAAAAATCAACTTCAAACATAGCAAATTTAGAAGACTTTCTTAGACAAATTTGAGATTTGTTAGCTGTCCGAAACAATCACAGGGTTGTCAAAAACGTTATGCCAAAAGTGTCTAACAATGAAGTTTTCTACATAACTGATGCTACCAATAAAGGAGAAAAAAATGTGTATGATAATGGATAGAACCTGAGATATGAGCTAAGAAACAAGTAAAGAAATCTAGGATGAGATGTTGCCAATTCAAGCATGCATTGTGTAAAAATCAAATTAGTGATCTTTACCTCGTATGATGTATGCATACCACAGGCCTCAGGGACATCAAGAAAATGGTTTGGCAAGGCTTCTATGGACTGAGTCAGAGAACTAACTCTCACAAAGTTGCTGAAGAAAGCTGGCGGGATGCGGAATTTCACTGCAATATTCATAGGAGAAAAAGAAGATTACAAATGACTAGCATGTGCTTTTAAGTGTACCACATACAAGAGCGATATGGATGTCTTTATGGTACAAAAACAGTCAGCCATTTTCAGAAATTAATATTGATAAGAGCAACATGACCCAGTATTGAATTACAGGTAAATAAACATTCTCCTGTGGCACTTGATACAAATATTGCAAGAACTAAACAATCAATACAAAATTACTAGGGGGTATGATACATAGCTAGAGTGCTCGTATCTGAACACACACGTACAGTACAGTCATGTAACTGCCCAATTTTTAATATTTTTAAAATGTAACAAACTATAAATTAACATATCTATTACAGCGTAAAAATAGCAACCTTTGTTTTACAACGTTAAAATGACAATGCCGACTTTGTCATGAAAGTAACATTTCTCTAGATTAAATTTGTATGAATGTTTTGGCACACTCATTCTTTAGAAAATGAGGAGTAATATCAGAGTAAGTATTAGAAGAATAAAATAGAAATTTCTTGTCAATTTCGAGTTAAATGTTAAATCTTAAGACCCATTTATTCAAAATTGCTGTTGATGATTAACTTACTCTGTTCACATTGATGTATATTTGTATATATGTATTGTAATTTTTAGGTTTATTTGAAATTTGTTGTTTTGTTTAATATGTACATGTACTTGTTTATCATTGTATTTTGTTTGTTATAGTGCTTAAAGACTTTGGTGTTAAGCGCTGTATAAGCACTGTTTTTATTATTATTATTATTGTTTATTCAATGTTATGTAAGACGGAATATCTAAACTTGTGTACCAATATCAAATAAAAGGACATACACTTGGTAGCTTCAAACTCCCTCTTGGTTGCATTTGGTCCAATCCAATAATCCACCATGGCCGATAGATTGGTCCTGTCATAGTCATCGTTGATGTAGCTACCATAGATGATCTCAGTCAGGATGTATCGCAGTCCCATCCATGAGATACCCTTCAAAGACTCATTCTCTGATGGGCTATCACTGAACACCATCCTCGCAATGTTGAATGCCTCCTGTAGTATAAAGTTAAGATTACAAAAGAATCAGGTTAACTAGTTTCAGGAGGGTGACTTCGTCAGAATGCTACTTTGTACCACCCATGAGATACCCTTCAAAGACTCATTCTTGATGGGCTGTCACTGAACACCATCCTGGCTATGTTGAATGCCTCCTGTAGTGTAAAGTTAAGATTACAAAAGAATCAGAGTAACTCGTTTCAGGAAGGGTTCTTTGTCAGAATGCTACTTTATAGTCCCATCAATTAGATACCCTTCAATATTCAATATTGAATTCCTCCTGCACAAATGTATGTAAGAGAAAGGGCAGATCAAAAAAGAATTGTCATACAAACCAAAAATCCTTTTGTTTCCTCAAAATTGTTTGCAATCAGAGAGCTTCCCACCCCCCTCCCCCATCCATTAATGTTTTCATGTATTTCCTTACTCTGCTCTTACTGTCAGTTTGTTTTTTATGTATTTTGATAGAACAGTCACATCTTGAAAACAATGCAATTCAACATTAATGTGGAGCTACGGATTAACATTTTAAACCCCTAAAAACTGTGAAAGAATGTAGAAAATGCCTTATTTGGCAACATGGGTTTTTGGGAGTAAAAAATACCACAGGGGCTTTTTTGCAGGCAGCCAATGAAACACCAGTGTTGTGTATTCATGTGACAGGCTATAGAAAAAACATGCTCTATACAGTCATCATAAAGCATCACCAATATATTATGCAATGACATTGTGAATATGTAGTTTTTGTGATGGTGAGTAAATTGTTTGTCATCAATTAAGTAAGGTGATCGCATAAGGTAGAACATTAACAAGGAAAAGTAAAGGTACTCACACTCAGCTCATTATGGGAGAAATCCATGATGTCTGGGTAATTCCATCCAGCGAGACCATAGCGCCCTCGCAGTCTGACGGTGGCATGAACCATGGCAATGTTATGAAGTAGAGGGACCCACTCGGACCGGGAGCTAGCCTTGAGCTGCTCTGGTTCAAAGGAGCTGACTGCTCGCAAGAGAGATTCTTTGACAATCTGGGAAGAGGAAAAGCAACGGGATGAAAGGGGTAATAATAACAATAATAATATTTGGTTCTTGTATATCACATTATATTAGATAGCTTAGACAGATACCGAGATGTGATTGGTCCAGAGCTCGTCACGTGATATCAATTGCGAGGATCCAAATTGTTATATTTTCCTGGCTGGTCACTTTTCGGTGTTATATTAACCAGCTGGTGAAATGAATATATTTTTAATCAATGCATGTCGCCCTCTTGAGGACTGTATGTCACCAATTACACACATTACACCATTACCGAGGATCTTTTTTTTTTTTCATGAATTTTTTTTTTTCCCCTTGAAATTATTTTGTCCACATTTTTTTTTTCCCCAATTTTTTTTTTTTCAAATTTTTTTTTATCCTTGAAAATTATTTTTTCTACATTTTCTTTTTTCCCCCAAAATGTGTTTTGGGGTAAGAATTTTTTTTTTTCAATTTTTTTTATAATTTTTTTTTTTTAAAGTTTTTTTCTTTTCTTGAACTGTCTCAACAGATTATTTTTCCGTAATTTTGAGTGTCCCCGAAAAAAATTTCGGGCAAAAAAAAATGGACCCCCCCCCCCCCCACAACAAAAAACCAAAGACTATCTAATATAACAGTTATTGACTGGCAGGGGGTATATAACATTCTTTGGACCTGAAGGGAGTTATATTTTCCCTCGTGACCATATTTTCCCTCAGCGCTGCGCGCTTCGGGAAAATATAACCACTTGGGGAAATATAACTCCCTTCAGGTCCAAAGAATGTTATATTACACCCCCTGCCAGTCAATAACTGTATAATACAACCTCTCTATGCGCTTCCAAAGAGCTTTGGAAATCATGCTAGAAGTGCTAGTACTACTTGTTGACACCAAAGATGTAATCAACTTGAAGGTGCTTAAAGCTAACTAATAATTGTCTACTAATATTGCATCATACATAGATTCACTCTACTTAACCTCAATATTTCACATTCTATTATTTGCTTAGGGCAAGCACATGTAAATAAAATCATCATCATCATCATCATTTTTAACTTTACATCATCATCATTACCATTATAACTAATAATCAGCAAAAAAAAAATTATGTTGTCGTAAAGATCATCTTTCCATTTTTTAATAAGTTAGATAACTTCAGAGCAATGTTTATAGCATCCACTATGTCTTCATTTCATCATCATCATCACTACCAGCACCACCACCACAATCATTATCATCATCACCACCACCATCATCTTCACCACCACCATCACCATCATCACCAACATCATCCACACTAGCACCACCACCACCATCACCACCACCATCATCATCATCATTGTCCCCACTATCCCTCCCACCACCATCATCACCACTATCCATCCCCCCAACACCACCACCACCACCACCACCACCACCACCACCACCACCACCACCACCACCACCACCACCACCACCCTCACCACCACCACCACCACCACCACCACCACCACCACCACCATCATCAACACTACCACCACCACCATCATCATTATCATCATCATCATGACAACCTCATCCGTGCAGGTTCTCCTTACCTTGGGTGTATCAATGACGACCTTGACCCCATACTGCAGGAGTCTGACCGGTATATTCCTGCTGACCTGTGCTGAGATCCACACTCTGAAGGGGCTTTCCCCGCCCTGTTTGTTATCATTCTCCTGGAGTAGTGTCTCAAGTGAGTTCAGTAGATGGGTGGCATTGTGAGCACTCTTCAGCATCACCCACGTACCCTGTGGAGAATATCAAGAAAGGCTCGTTAAAGGGGGTGTGGCATGACGAGATTACGTGTCTTTCCCATGGCATGAGGGCCAATCCGGTATAATACGACTACGGATGAAGCGACCGCGGTATTCACGTGCGTGCAACATATGCAAAACCGAAGCATCAGGAGAACTTTGGTCTGTTTTGTGAAGGCTAGTGCACTGACCGTTAATCAAGTCCATTCGTTTACGTGCAGTTATCCAAAAGAAGTTGTAGATGGCTTTAACCAGTATTTGCCATGCTACACCCCCTTTAATATCTGCATTTTTCATCATAGGGAGACTTCTTTTAATTGTATATTTTTGACTACCGGGTAAACATTAACACTTTAATTTTTCCTGCAGCCTATTGATACATATTGTTGTTGTTGCTCTTACCCATAACACTAAATAGATGTATATCATTAATTTGTATTAAATGGTTTATTTATGTAAATTCATTGGCGACCTGTGGGTGTAATTGCACCTTACAGAGCCATTGTCTTACATTGAGATACAACTAGTCATTCACAGAAGGCTTTCAATCCATGCAATTAAAGACTACGGGATGACATGGAAAAAGGAGCACTATCTTGCATTTTCGTGGTCAACATTTTTGCCCCAATTAAAAAAATGGATTTAGGGGTACTTTTTTGACAATCACATTTCGCACATGAAAGAGACTTATAGACTGAGTTTTCTTACTTCTTGCATTGCGTGCTGTACTGCTTTCCTGGCTCGTCTTTCCTCGTTATGTTCAGCATTGCTGAGGTTGACCACGGTGCCTTGGACCTGTTTCTTGGCCGAGAACTCGTGGAAGATCTTCTCTGCCACATCCCCCTCCAGGGTGTAGAGAAGCAGAACGGGGATGACGGGAGAGGTCTGTCTCAGGATCACGTTGGGATCAATGGCTACATCGTTGGTATACCTGTAGGACAGGGAAGATTAGAATGGTAATAGTAATAATAATATTCTAGGGATATTTAGTGCCTGTTTCATGTATATTGATGATGCCTCTATAAAGCGCTTTACAGAAATATTGTAACCCTGATCATCAAATTCAAGCTTGCCCAAACACAATGTACCGTACGTACATTCTCCATTCCCTAGGGAGCATTCCAGCCAAGTGCCATTTTTACATATATTCACAATGCTCAGCAGATTGTTGATCTAGCATAGTTGTTCATATATTTAACTGGAATTACATGTGTCATTTCATACCTTTATTTGCTGATGGGATCCAAATCCAAATTATGAAAAAAGGACCGACTAATTTTCATTTGTGGATCTGTATTTGATACATGTTTGCCATGCTACTGGGTTGTCCTATGTACAGGTGTCGTGGTCAAGTGGATATGTCACCTGACTGTGGATCACAAGGTCCGCGGTTGGAGTCCCGCCACGGCACTAACGTCCTTTGGCAAGACATTTGCTACACTCAACCCAAGCGAGGTAAATGGGTACCTGGTAGGATTATTCCTTGAAATGCACTGTGCACTGATAATGGCTGCCGGAACTTAAGCTAGGGTAATCATTTCCAAAGCTCTTTGGAAGCAGATAGGGACGTTATATAATGTGAGATGCACTATACAACTGAATATTATTATTATGGCTGTTGGCACATAGCATACCTTACCTCTAACCCCTAACTTGGCATCTCTGTGTACATTCTTCATTCCCTGGGGAGCATTCCAGCCAAGTGCCATTTTTACATACACTCACAATGCTCAGCAAATTGTGGGAAAAGCATACTTATTCATATTTATCTGGAGTTACAAGTGTCATGTTATACCTTTATTTGCTGATGGGATTCAAATTCAAATAATGAAGAAAGGACAGCCTCATTTTCCTATGGGGCTCTGTACTTAATATGCTTTGCTACTGGATTGTCTTACGATACCAAGTATACCTTACTTACATGTTTAACCACTACTTACTTCTTGCCAAGTGATTTGCCTACAAACACCGTAGCAGCTTGCATGATCCTATCCGGTCTGAACGCTCGTATGACCATGAGCCTCTGCATGGGATTGTAGTTATCATCCATCTTCTCTGGTAACGGATGAAGCTCTGGGTTCTCGTGCTCTCCCAAGGTACGCCACTGTGTCTCTCTACCATCCTTAGGCATCCTCTCAAACATGTCCTGAAACCACTCAAAATTGATGGCAAGGGACTGAGGGGAGGGGAGCAACAAGAGAAGGGAACAGAGTAAGGATTGTGATCGGTATCTGTAATTTAATTATTATGGATCCAGGGGGGGGGGGGGGGTGTCAGAAAGTTCTCAAGTTGAACTTAAAGATAAACTTGAGTTCTGGTAAAAAAAAAAATCAAGATTACAAATGAATGTCATTTACCAAACAATTTTGGTAGAAAATGTATACTGGCTGAGAAATGAGCATAGCAATATAAGGAAATCAAAGGAAGTAGGCCCAAAACCATTGGTGTAGTCCCATATACATCTTTCTTTGTAAAGTGCTTGTACCAAGACTGGGCCAAATTTATTATGATTTTGATGACCCCAAAACCTTGCAGTACACACCAATACTTACATACTGTTTTCTTGTTCTTCCTTGCATAAATCTTTGCAGGATTAAAGAGATGTCTAATATGTCAAAAACATGTTCACATCTACTCTAGATGTGAACATGTTTTTGACATATTAGACATCTCACCATACCAGATAAGTCCTTGTGTTTCCTGGAAAGCCCACATTTTTCTGAACATTTTGATATCAAATACTCATTTGGGAAAATATGGAGTTACGTCTTTGTGTCACTGAACCCTCGATTTAGGGTGAATGAATGATTGAAAATATTCACCTGTAAGGAATGGAACTGATCGTCCAGCATCCAATCAAATGGTTTCCTGATCTGACAGACCCTGTGATCCGATGGAGCAGACAAGCCCAAGCCACTCATAGTAGCAGAGCCAAGCTGAGGGGAGATCACATACTCACGCTCACCGTATCCAACGTTACCTATTGAATCTTCCACCTGCAATGCAAGATAGTAACATATAACATTGAATAACAATTCCTTTTTGTTTGTTTTCCCAGATGGTATGCAATCTGTCTTTATTTTGTCATTTTATATGCAAAACACTCTATATTCTCTGCGAAATGCAAAAAGGAACAGCTATCTTTGAATTCTTTTAAGAAGATGCTTTAAAGGTTTTTATGAAGTTGAGTGGGTTCTTTCTATCAAATGCAATCAATTTGTTGTATTACTAGATAAATGGAGACATGTGCAACTGATGTAACAATGTTTGTTTAACCAATATGTCACAACATGTACTTTGTTCAAATCTATTGTTTTTTTCTTGCTCACGAATGATTGAATACAATTTTTCTTTGAAAAACAAAAACATATAACATTGTAACTTGAAAATAAGTTCTTTCTTCACAATCAGTAGCAAAATTACATATTTCAATAAGCTTTTACTTGCTGTGCTGCAAGCTTCTTCAGACCTATGCTGCAGCTGGCACTGTTGCTGACATGGTATGATATGTGTACTATTAGCAGCTGGCTGGAAATTATATGATATCATTTTGGTTTTAAGGAACGATTGCTACATTATCAAATTATATTGCATTGTTGAGGCTGTTTATGTATCTATCGTCCTTGTAGAGATGAATGTATTTTCTAACATACCTCCATAGCTAAGAAGACGGAGTAGATATGTCTATCTCTCTCCAGCAGTGAGCGAGCTGTCGCCTGGAAGGCATTGTATGTCAACCGCTCAACGACAGCCTTGACTGCAGCTCTGAAGGAGACAAAATAGCATTTGATGGATAGAAATCAATAAATACATTGTTGCACAAGTTATCAACTTACTCAGGGTGTACGGTACGTGAAAGCTTGCGAATGTATATGTATTCAAACAAAAAGGGTTAATAAAGAATCAATCATTAAGGTACCAGCAATGATACATGTAACTTTCAACACTGTGTTTTGTAGCACAGTGTTCAGCCCATAATCAAAGCCATTCTTGAGAAAGACCACCTACTAGCCACCCACAACAATTATCACATTTTGTTATCACTCTTTTACAGTATATATTTTGATGGCAATTTAAACGGCAATCCAATCTTTGTGATACGTTCATTTGTATGAAAGCAGAAAAATCTGAGCATGATTATATTATTAAATCTGTTTTTTAAATTGAGAAACTATTTTCATTTGATGGACTGATAGCTTTAAATTGACCTGTTCACATCGCCTAATATTAAAAGGAACTATATTATACAGGGCTGATTTACTGTAGGTAAACATATATTCATTCATTTCAGAAAGAAAATGATAAAATATCAAATGAGCAGCACTTTCCATATCATACACACTTTAGATCCAGACCCTTGACTATGACACACAATCTTTTTTAGTAAGAGGCAAAGACAGCTCATACTGAAAATTATATCAACAAGGGAGTGATTTAAAGGAATCAAAATTTAAAAAAATGAAACACTCTCACTTCAAGACCTTACTTTATTCATTTCATCCCCACCACCTGTGCGTATACAGGGCAGGCAATTTGAACTGAAAATTACCGCAATTTCAGATAACTTATTTGAACATCTTCATTTGTACGTCATTGTTTCTGTACCAAAACTATGAAAACACTTAGGAATGGGGCCAGAAAATGCATGCAGACACAGTGAGAAAATTACTTTTGTGAAATTTACCCATCACTTAAAGAAAAATACAACCCGGCACATCACTTTCACTCAAGGAGGGCAACTTCACTGAACATCAAATCAATTTAATTTTATAGATGGGATTTGAAAAATGGAGCAGTATACTGAAAACTATGTTATCCTTTGTAGAAAGAAGAACATCAATTGTCATTACAAATTGAAATTGCGCGGACTAAACAATTATTAATTGTGCTTGCGCTGATGTCTCCTAAAACTGTATGTGTACGCTGCCAGCTTTGTGCAGAAAATTAACCAATGAAATCAACTAATCTGGATATGTAATGACAATTAACATGTTTTTACAAAGATTAAAGTGAACATACTTTCACATTACCACCCATGGTAGAACCACATTTAATGTCCAACAGTTTACCCAACATTGATCATATATCATTTACAATTATTTTGTTATAACTTTAAATGATGTTTTAGTAAACACATTACATTGAAGTAATCATTAGATGCTGGTCTTTTTACAATGAAGGTAACATTATGTGCATATAATATGTGTAACTTAAGTCAGTGATGAATGTCCAAAGTGCATTGATGATTTAATGCTAACACTAATCAGACTATTATCCTGCTAAGATTTATGTTAGAAGTCAATGAAATATACTTGTACTTGCAAAATTTGCTTGATTTGTGCCTAAAATTACGACATACATGTAGGCCTTTAGGTAATTATTTTACACCTTCCTGTTAATAATCAAAAGCAATATAAAGAAGGAAGAAAGTAGATCAAATAAATTTTCATAATTCTCTTTAAATACATGAATGAATCAATTAAATGTGCAGTTCTTTATCCAATAAAGTATTATATATGTACACAATGTGCAGATAGCATGAATATTTAATTTCCATGATATTAAGGCGGGGTGATTTTTTTTTTTCCCTTATTCTAGTGTGCAAAAATTCAAACATTTTATGGTTAAATGAAAGTGAGTTAATTTAAAAGAATAGAGGAAAGTGTGTGTCAGAAAAAACTTACGATCTGTGGCCATGCATATGAACAAGCAGGAGGATTAAAAGATTGATTAAAATGATTATCCATGCAAGTAAAAGTCAACTGAATACAGAACAGAAATTAAAAGAGTGAGAATCAATGCAAAATATGTTATAATAAAGCATTAAACATGAAATTATACAAGTAAAATTAATGAGGAATTGTAATGTAGTAGACATGTCAGATATGAAATTTTGAAAAAGAAAAAAGAATATCTTAAATGCAAACATATAAGAAACTAAGACTAAATGTTTGCCATTTATGTACATGTGAATATGACTTAATGAAATAGTTCATCAGGAATTTATAGCTCCTGCACTTTCAAACTTCTCACGATTGTGATTAACTCGAATATGTATGTATTCAATAAATTAAATTGATTGGGAAACTTTACACACCTAATGAATGCCTATCAACTATAGGATGTAAGATCTAGTGAATATACAGATTGCATATATTGACGCTTTTTTACATAATAGTCATTACAGATTGGCAATATAGTGTAGAATAGTAGTAGAAACAGTGTAATAATTATACAGAAGAGCAAATATATTATGAAAAAGAAAAGAATAAATCATGCATAACACGGATTAGCTACGGGTAAAATTATTACAAGCAGTTATTAAGATTGGTTATAAAGAAGAATGATTCAAGCAATTTAACTTGTAACTTTGATTCATGCAATCAATAAGGAAAGCAAACTATTCTATCAAATATAGATATATGCAAAGCATATGAATAGGAATTCAACAGATCATTTTCTTCGAATTGCTTCTGCAACAAGATTTACAGTTAAATTCTAGTAGAAATTCTACTTTGAAAAATGATGTGCAAGAAGGTTGTGTATATAAATGTACCTTTTCTTTGTATTTTCATACCCAGTGTAGTGATAAAATATTTAGTTAATATTTAGATACAGATTTCAATAGGCAAGGAGAGGGAAAATGGGAGAGAATGAGTAAGAGATGTTTCTGGTCATTTTCTCCTTAGCTGCTGTGCCATGAATAATACCGTATGAATAATCTTGTTTTTTTACAAATCACATTAAATGCTATATGTGGGACTATGAAGAAGTATTCTCACCTCTCTGAATGCTTGATGGAGATGTCAAAGGTCTCTAAGAACTGTTGCCATGACGTCTGATAGATGAAGTTGACCTCTGACATCCCTCGAGAGACATCAAAGCAGACCGCTCCTCGACGAGCGATAGAACGGTAGCCCTCCCTCGCATTGTGAATGGCATTCTCTGAGATCTGAACACGTTCTTGGCTGCAAGGGGATCAAAATCAAAACATTAATAATAATGATAATAATAATAATCTTTTAAAGTCCACTCGAAATTTTATTAAGTTAAACCGAAATGAAAATTCTTTTTGCCTAATTGATCGTGAGCCCGGCAGCCACTGAGCAGCGCCAGATCGACATTGCTCTATCCCTTATTGTTGAACGCCAAACAAGGTAGCAACAACTCCCATCTTTTAACGTCTTTTGGTATTACGCAAAGTAAAAATCGTGTACCATGCCAATACTTTATACCTACGTCAATCGATCTTTCAGGGCCATGACAAGATCAAATACTGACCCTTCGTTCAGACTACTAATATTCATTGCATAGGTTCACAAGAAACAAATCGTTATATGAGAAGTAATTACATTTTTCTTCAGTTGTCTGAACATCATACAAAGAAACGTATAACGAAATCTATGTTTCAGTACCGTTTCAAACAAAAAGACGATAATGAATAATAGTTCCCTTTCTCGTCTAAACAACAAGAGTGCATGCTGATGAGTGGCCAGTTGTCACGTCAATTGACCTACTCAAAATCAGTTTTTTTATACTTTGATGTTTTCTAGTCTGTATGCTCCTTTCACTATACAACGTTTCTTGATACAACGTTTCTTGATACAACGTTTCTTTATACAACGTTTCTTTTTCTTCTCTTTATACAACGTTTCTTTATACGTTTCTCTATACAACATGTCTTTATACGTTTCTCTATATCATGTTTCTTTTAACAACATTTCTTTAAACAAGTTTCGTATAAAGTTCCCATAGTCAGAACAGCTAGGCTATGATTTTCAACAGCAAACTACATGTTATCAAGTGAACTCTCTTTCTTTCCCTTTTTGTTCCGGACTTTGAACTTTGAACTTGCTAGTCTTACCTCTCAACTGTTTCATCGTAATGTTTCTTCATGTCAGCTAGTTTCTTTGTAGTAGCTAGATCATTGAGGAGCCTGTTGTCGGAGGCTAAGCATTCAAGCATCTGATCTTCAAGTTGATCAAGCTGCTTCATGTTAGAGATCCTCTCCTGCAAAAGCAATGATAGAATTATTATAAACATTTGTATTCATTACAATAGTTTTTGTTTTATCAAATTTTGTTCCCAATGTGTTTGTGCTTTACCCTATTTGTCTAAACGTATTTAAAACCTCCCTTTATCTCTCAACTATGTAATATTTAGTTCCCTTTACTGCATAATCATCTACAACTCCTACTTCCACACATAACAATATTTGTTGACATATTATACATGTACATTGCCCAACAAGGCTTATCTGAATCAAATATTCATTTTGTCTATTTCTAAGATTCAAATAAAATTAAAACAATAAAGCTCTCTCACTAACTTTTCACATCCAAACCTGTCAGCATTTAGTAAACATTAACTGTTGAACTTGTCTTTTGCAAATATAGCACCATACACAAAATATAATATTACCCAGGTACTTATTTTTTAATTAAGCTATGGTCTTCACCTCATAAAATCCATAAGGACATTACTTGATCATCATAAATAACAAAATACTTGTGACAGGCTTGCCTGATATAGCAACAAATAATGTTTGCAAAGTTAATTCCATCCATAGAGATGCCCTAATTCATAGCAGGTGAATGAAATGACTGGTAACAAGGGTTAAGGAGAAAAACATGCATTAAAAGAAATATGTTAGTAAACAGTCTATTCCTGTATAAGGTACATGTATGATGAGACTACATGCCTTTCCCGTTGCCTGAACACTAGTGCGCGCTGACCGTTAATCAAGTCCATTCGTTTACGTTCAGTTGCCCAAAAGGAGTCATAGATGGCGTTAACCAGTATTTGACATGCTACACCCCCTTTAAAGTAGGTAGCTTACCTTGAGAGCGGTGATCCTATCCTCCTCTAGTCGAGCCTTCTCCAGGGTCATGAACCGATCAAGAAGCTCTTCTTCACAGTCTTCCCTCGTCTGAAAGAAGTACATCACACTGGTGTAAGCAGCCAGCTCATCAGGGACACAGTGGGGCTGGCAGGTGGTATGAAGGTAGAGACGGAAGCCAGGATGACACTCAACCTCATGATCAGCAACCTGTCAATGGAAGTCAAGGAAGAAGTAGATGGTATACAGTAAATATAAATACTGTTTTTTGGTAACAATGTCATCACTAGCAACACTGCTACCACATCCAGGAGAATGATACTCGCTAACTATACTTTTTTTTAAAATAAATACTTTATTATCCATTAGCAATCATACATGTTCTACTAGGAATCATCATCACCACCAGCGCCACTATCATCATCATCATCATTATATTTCATCATCATCATTATCATCACCATCATCATCATCATCATTATCATCATCATAATCACCACCACCATCATCATCATCATCATCATTATATTTCATCATCATCATTATCATCACCATCATCATCATTATCATCATCATAATCACCACCACCATCATCATCAACATCATCATCAACATCATCATCATCAATATCATCATCATCATCATCATCATCATCATCATCATCAACATCATCAACATCATCATCATCATCATCATTATCATCATCACTACCATCATCATCATCATCGTCATCATTATTATCATCATAATCATCATCATAATCATCATCATAAACATCACCACCACCACCATCATCATCATCATCATCATCACCATCATCATTATTATCATCATAGTCGTCATCATAAACATCATCACCACCACCACCATCATCATCATCATCACCATCATCAGCATCATCATCATCATCATCATCACCACCATCAAAACCAGCATCATCCTCATCATCATCACCACCACCATCATCTTCCTTTTCTTCATCATCATCACCACCACCACCACCACCACCACCACCAGTACCAGCACCAGCACCACCACTAGCATCATCTTCATTTTCTTCATCATCACCACCACCACCACCACCAGTACCAGCACCAGCACCAACACCAGCACCAGCACCACCACTACCATCATCACCATCACCACCACCATCATCACAATTATCATCATCACCCCCTTACCATCATCTTGAAGTTGCTCTTGCCGTTGATGAATGCTAGTCTACTTCTCAGCAGCCGATAGAACCTTGGATCCTCAGCAAGCTTGTCTACGTCACAGTCCATCAGGACGAGGGGAGTCCCCTCAGTCAGGCACGTCTCAAGCTGGGCTCTCAGCTCCTACATGTCAAGGCATTTTGAAAATCATTTAAAAGTGTCAAAGGTTTTACAAATCATAGTATATCTTGTTAATGAATAAGAAAAAAAAAAAAACGAAATACACACTAGGACCAGGAAAATCCTCTTATTCAGACAAATCTCAAGCTGGGCTATGAGGGTACTATGTCCCATTTGCAGGCCCCAAAAATACAAAGGTTAAATTCCAACGGCATTTGAAAGATAATACTAATTTAGAACTTCCCTTATAAAAAGGGGGCTTGAAAATGTCTTTAAGTGGGAAAATAACGACTATTAGTTGTCGAATCGACTTAAGAGCTATAGAGCCAGTAAATAATGGTCTGATTTAAAGACAATTGTACCGAATGGTCGTACGTTTTATGCTACGCAAAGATTCAATCAGTTTAAATTTGGCCATTACAAGAAGTGGGTTATTGATGTAGACAATACTTATGTACCCTTTACAGCTCATTTTATGTATGTTATTACCAAAGAATAAAAAAAGCCAGTCAGTCACTCAATAGTATCTGACAGTGAAGTCTAGCAAGTAAACAGGTTTCCTTGCATAATGTTTAAATTTCACAAATAGGACATACATGACATATTCAATATTCCTGCAAAGTTCTACAGAATTTGATGTTGGCTGCAATAGGGACATACCATCTTTAAGCTCCTACAAAAATATAAAAATTGTGAATTTGAAAGCGTGGGGAAGTAATTAAAGATAATCCTAAAATTCTGGTCAACTTCATCCAAAAGATTTCAAAATATCCAAAGTCTATTCTAATAATGTTTCTTTCCCACCTTAACTATAATACATATACTCTATTTAATGTTTTGAAACCACTTACAATTTGCTTGATAAGGTCCTTGGATAAATGAAGAAAAAAAAATCCCTTTAAAGCCTGTCTGTACTAGTTTGGCCAAGGGGGATTAGGCCTCCCTGCAAGGTCACTGACAGGTGGTTATCTCATCAAATCAGCTCTCAATTAACATAAGAAAATGGGGATCATGCATGGGGGACCAACAGGCACCGATTAGGGATTGTTTGCTATATAGAGGGCGCAAGTAGATATAAGTAGTGCAGTGGGGCTTTAAATGAACAAATTTGTAAGATACTGCAGACTTACATGGAACTTGATAACGACGAGCTGGTCGTTGAGATAAGACTTGATCCAGTCTAGGATCCGGCTAGTAGGATCACACAGGAGTGACCAGGCTGTAGCGCTATGCTCTTGCATGACAAAGCAAGCATTGTCCTGGGAATTAGGTGTACTTGGTAGCTTCAAAGTCTTCAGTGATTCAATCTCAAACTGGTTTATGAATGGAGAATCAGGTAAACAAATAAATTACATTTCACTGCAAAACCTGGACAAATTGTTTGTATTTGATAAACACCCTTTAACATACATGTACTTCCAAACAATTCAACATTCAAAGCTAAACTTAGAATTGTCTAAAATTCAAAAGTAGAAATATGGTTTACTTTATAGGATAGTCTGCACACTATCATTAAAGTGCACATTCCCCACTCCCTGGGGAGCATTTCAGCTAGTCATACACATACTAATGATAATCCAACCACAATGACGTTCACATCCTACTGGGTACCCATTCAACACCTGGGTGGAGAATAAAGTAAGTCCGCTTTCGAGAATAACACACATGGGCTTTTTTACTTACCGGAGTGTAGAGGAACTGGATGAGAGAGACATCTTTCAGAACTCGTCGTTTCGGGATGGGGAACCCTGTATCCACGCACACTTGGTTGATGTACTCTCCCATGCGCTGACGGGAATCTGACGTCATACCGCCGCAATACGTCAGGAAGGCAGCCGCTGTCATGCAGTTGCTAAGCAACCATTCGTTGTCTGCGTTCTCGTCAACGTATGTCTGCCACCGTTCTTTCTCCTGCTGTAAGCTGCAGATGAACAATGGTACATGTATAAACTCATACGTATATTAATCATAATGGTTATGACAACAAATATTCAACTTCAGGCAGTACAACTCTTTACTTAATATGTCATCTACATCTTATAAAGTATCAAACATAAATAACTAGGAGCTAAATGAAAACCTTAACATTCATTCTACATTATTTCGTTAATAATACTATCTTGGGATAGATCAGTAAGGAATAAGACTACCGATATCGTTGAATTTGTACTTGATAATGATTTTGACATCCTCGCGTTGACCGAGACATGGTTGAAGGATGACGATGATGTTATTTTGGGAAACTGTATACCTGAGGGATATACCTTTAATCATAAGGATCGACAAGGAAAAGGAGGAGGTGGTGTCGGACTGTTGTTCAAATCTTCACTGTCGGTCAAGTCAGAAGCTGTACAACATTTCAAGTCATTTGAAGCTTATCAAGCTCGAATTTCATGCCAATCCCGTTCACTAATTCTCCTTGTCATTTATCGCCCAGATATAGTGGAAGAGCAAGGGCAGCGAATACCTTATAGTCTGTTCCTTGAAGAGTTTGCTACCCTACTTGACTCATTTGTTCTTGATCCCTCCGAAGTTGTCCTGACAGGGGACTTCAATGTATGGGTCGACGATTTCAATGACGTACGGGCAAGGCAGTTTATGAACATACTTTCATCCTACGGAATGAAGCAGCTTGTACGAGAAGGGACTCATCTACATGGCCATACACTTGATTTGCTTATTACTCGGGATTTAGCCACTCTTGTGTCTGATGTATCTGTTATCCTAGGAGTATCTGATCACCATGCTGTCCAGTGTAACCTTGATTTAAGAAAGCCGTCCCCTTCTCGCAGGACTGTCACAACTCGCCCTCTACGATCAATGAACAGAGAACAATTCCGATCTGGAGTCCATGAATCTTTGTCAGAAATTGACATTGAGGATAGCAGCATCTCTTCGTCTGTCGAAAGATATGATCTCTCTCTCACTAGTCTTCTTGATAAGCTAGCACCTAAAAAGACTAGAAGTGTTATCATCAAACCTTCGAGTCCATGGATGACTGAGAAAATCCATGCTGCTAAGTGCCTTAGAAGACGCCTTGAGCGCAAGTGGAGGAGTACTAAAAGTGAAGAAGACCGCAAATCATATGTGACACAGCGTCAGGTTGTTTCCCAAGAAATTGAAAAGGCAAAAACTGAATACTATTCAGAGTGTGTTGCAGAATGCGAAGGAAACCAAAGACGTCTCTTCACTGTTGTAGACGCTCTGCTGCACCGAAAGAAGGAAACTGTTCTTCCGGATGCTTCTTCTGACCAGATACTGGCTGATAACTTTTGTCATTATTTCTTCAACAAGGTCACCAAGATCCGTGATGACATTGATGCCGAGCTTTCGTCAGGACAGTGTGTACAGCATTGTGAGTTATCAACTGTTCCAGTTTTGACTGATTTCGCTAAAACTTCTATTAGTGAGATCAAGAGAGTTGTCATGAATTCTCCAACATCATCATGTGAGTTAGATCCAATTCCTACTGCTCTTCTAAAAGAATGCATTGACGACTTTGCACCATATATTACAGACTTTGTTAATAAGTCTCTTCGATGTGCAAGCTTTCCAGCCTCAATGCAACAGGCTCTCGTGAAGCCTCTCTTGAAAAAAACGAATCTTGACAGGCAAGACTTTGCAAGTTATCGACCTGTGGCAAATCTAAGCTTCCTATCGAAGGTTATCGAACGCATAGTATCCGCTCGTCTTCAGTCCTTCTTGAATGACAATAACCTTCAAGACAACTTCCAATCAGCCTACAGAGAAAAACACAGTGTTGAGACTGCCCTCTTACGAGTGCAAAATGATATCCTCACCGAAATGGACAGTGGAAAAGTAACTGGGCTAATTCTGCTCGATCTGAGTAGTGCATTCGACACGGTTGACCATGTTATACTCCTAGAGAGACTTCAGTCTATGGGCATTGGTGGACAGGCTCACCAGTGGTTAACATCTTATCTCTCAAACAGATCGCAGAGGGTTTGTGTACGCAGTGCTGTCTCTAAGACAGTTCATCTTGGCTTCTCTGTGCCCCAGGGATCGGTACTTGGGCCACAACTCTTCAACATTTACACTCTTCCCCTTCATGATATCATCAAGAGGCATAATCTCAAGCACCATATGTATGCTGATGACACGCAGATATACTTTTCGTGTTCTCCCACACAAGGGGAAGTTGATGCCTGGATTGCTCGTGTTGAAGCCTGTATAAGTGACATTAGGAATTGGATGAAGGAGAATTACTTGAAGCTCAATGACGACAAATCTCAGTTTGTTTTGCTGGGTTCCAAGCAGCAACTCGCCAAGTCGGTGACCCCCAATCTGAATATTGGTTCGTCATCAATTACTCCAGTGAAGAAAGTCCGAAATCTTGGAGTTATTTTTGACTCCAATATGACCATGGAGTCGCAGGTATCATCAAGTGTTAAACTTGCGATCTACAGTCTCCGCAATCTTCGTGCTATTCGCAAGTATCTCACCACAAAGGCGGCTGAGCAGCTTGTGCATGCATTTGTTACATCCCGCATCGATTGTTGTAACTCTTTACTCTATGGCATCCCTATGTCTCAAGTTAAGAGGCTCCAGCTTGTTCAGAATGCTGCTGCCCGTCTAGTGACATATACACGCAAGTTCGCCCACATCACTCCAGTCCTTAAATCCCTGCACTGGCTTCCTGTTGAACATCGTCTCACCTACAAAATCCTTCTGATCACATACCGTGCCTTGAAGTTCTCCTCGCCACAGTACATCTCTTCTCTACTCAACTTTCGCAAGCCTGGTCGTTCTGGTCTGCGTTCTGCCAATACATCAACTCTGATCATCCCTAAGACCAGACGATCATGGGGAGATCGAGCATTTGCCTCAGCAGCTCCCCGATTGTGGAACAGTCTCCCTAACACACTTAAGGACTGCGAATCAGTAGATAGTTTCAAGGCCAGCCTGAAAACTTATCTAATGGCCAACTTTAACTAATATCATCTTCTTCTTTTTTTTTTTTTTTTTTTTTATAACCATGTGTAATGTAATTTTAAGCAAAATTATATCTATGTATATTATGTAACTCATTGTAAGCGCCTTGAGCACCCTCTGGGTGGATATGTTTGCGCGTTATAAATGTCTTTATTATTATTATTATTATTATTGGGATGCACCCTAGCGCCTTGACAAAAAATGTTTCAACATCCTTGACATATAACATGACATATAACCCCCGATATCCTCTAATAATGAACTTGATGACCCAAGGTCAGGGTTCACTTGTATTGCGTTACCTGACAATCATATTGGTAGCTGCCCTCAGTCTCTCATTGCTAGCAGACAGTTCAATCTCCAGGGAGTGCTTCTCAACAACAGAGGCATCAAATTACACCCACCTAAATCTTAATCCCAATCTTAATCCCAACCCAATATCCTTCAATCATGAACTTTATGACCCAAGGTCAGGGTTCACTTGTATTGCGTTACCTGACAATCATATTGGTAGCTGCCCTCAGTCTCTCATTGCTAGCAGACAGTTCAATCTCCAGGGAGTGCTTCTCAACAACAGAGGCATCAAACTACACCCACCTAAATCTTAATCCCAATCTTAATCCCAACCCAATATCCTTCAATCATGAACTTTATGACCCAAGGTCAGGGTTCACTTGTATTGAGTTACCTGACAATCATATTGGTAGCTGCCCTCAGTCTCTCATTGCTAACAGACAGTTCAATCTCCAGGGAGTGCTTCTCAACAACAGAGGCATCAAACTACACCCACCTAAATCCTAATCCCAATCTTAATCCCAACCCAATATCCTTCAATCATGAACTTTATGACCCAAGGTCAGGGTTCACTTGTATTGCGTTACCTGACAATCATATTGATAGCTGCCCTCAGTCTCTCATTGCTAGCAGACAGTTCAATCTCCAGGGAGTGCTTCTCAACAACAGAGGCATCAAATTACACCCACCTAAATCTTAATCCCAATCTTAATCCCAACCCAATATCCTTCAATCATGAACTTTATGACCCAAGGTCAGGGTTCACTTGTATTGCGTTACCTGACAATCATATTGGTAGCTGCCCTCAGTCTCTCATTGCTAACAGACAGTTCAATCTCCAGGGAGTGCTTCTCAACAACAGAGGCATCAAATTACACCCACCTAAATCTTAATCCCAATCTTAATCCCAACCCAATATCCTTCAATCATGAACTTTATGACCCAAGGTCAGGGTTCACTTGTATTGAGTTACCTGACAATCATATTGGTAGCTGCCCTCAGTCTCTCATTGCTAGCAGACAGTTCAATCTCCAGGGAGTGCTTCTCAACAGAGGCATCAAACTACACCCACCTAAATCCTAATCCCAATCTTAATCCCAACCCAATATCCTTCAATCATGAACTTTATGACCCAAGGTCAGGGTTCACTTGTATTGAGTTACCTGACAATCATATTGGTAGCTGCCCTCAGTCTCTCATTGCTAACAGACAGTTCAATCTCCAGGGAGTGCTTCTCAACAACAGAGGCATCAAATTACACCCACCTAAATCTTAATCCCAATCTTAATCCCAACCCAATATCCTTCAATCATGAACTTTATGACCCAAGGTCAGGGTTCACTTGTATTGAGTTACCTGACAATCATATTGGTGGCTGCCCTCAGTCTCTCATTGCTAGCAGACAGTTCAATCTCCAGGGAGTGCTTCTCAACGACGGAGGCATCAAACTGTCGCTGGAGTTCAGTGACCTCCTCCTGGAGAATAGGGATGTCGGCCTCGGTGTACTCCTTCTCGGGCTCCGGGACGGGCTCCACCTCCTTGCTAGCCTCCTTGGCATCCTGCAATTGTTCATCAAATGAAACCAAGTATGGAGCTTATCATAAACAGTTTTTTCAAAGTAATAATACTAATAACAACAATAACAACATCATTAATATTAATATTTTCTTAAGAAAAAAATAAAATAAAAATGACAACTATAATAATAATAATAATAATAATAATAAATATGTAAAAACAAATGAATAAATAAATGACCAGATAAATGATATAAAAAGGTAACAACAACAACATCAACAATAATAATAATAATAATAATATCAATAATAACAACAATAGTAGGTTCTTTTATAGCGCCCACGTCTGTCAGACTTGACACCCCTGCACTCCACAATACCTTTATCAACTGAGGAAATCATCAGACCTGCAGGATTACTATGTTTTCCAATTGATATGCATGTTTCTCTCCAGAACCCCTGATTATCATCAACACTAGTTGATTCACCTGCCATGCATAATGACATCTCTAGAGATGTAATACACTTTGCATACATTAGCTGTTGTTATGTCTGGCAAGCTTTTGAATTGTCACAATAAATCTTTGTTTAAGAAGTAAGTATAATTATCAGTAAACAGGTCTTTGTTACGGAAGATTAGGAGAATAATGGGCAATTCCATGCCGGCAGAAATATAATTATACAGCTTTTCTTTGCTATACAAATATATAATGGAATGGATTACTGTTACATTCTAACGGACTGATGGAATCTTTGTTAATGAGGTGTTATCAATATTTCAAAATGTTTTCTTCTAGCATATGGTCCCCAGTCTTCACTCTAAATAAAACATCTAATAATGTAAAGATATTATCGAGTCTATATGGACAAAGAGTCCATACTGAGACTCATTAGTACAAATACAAGGCATCAGGGTTACATGCAATACTAGGTTAGAACTCTTAAAGAGATTTCAACGATCAAAGCAATTTATATATCTGATTAACATATTTAGCACATTTTTTTACAAGGCAATTTGGATCAAGATATAGAATTTCATGTACATATTTTTTACCAAACATCAAATGCAAAGGCTTTTATATGCAGTCTTTAAAGCAGGCTTTGTTGAATTAAATGAACATGTCCCATTTATGGTTACATATTCTTTTTTGAATAAATATACAATATTAAATATTCAGTAATATCTTGCAAATAAAAAAAAATCAGTTTTGCAAGACAATGGGCAATGTTTTTTTCTTTTTCCAATCCACTACATGAATCCATATTAAATAGCTAAGGGAGTTTTAAGATTATGGAAGAAGCATGACCAATCTTGGTCACTGTAATTCTATGATTTTAAGGCCCGATCATCTGAAGTTATCATTTGATTCAATTGTACTCTGAAACCATGCAGAATCGCCATGAGTGTATAAATCGTATGTAGTATAAACTATTTGAAATACTACACATAATCAACTTTTGTGTCTTTTTTTTTTGCATTTCAAAGCCATGCAATACAAATAACTTGTTCAAACCATTCCAAATCATGCAAGAAAAACAATTAACTAGGCTGGAAAATTCAAACATCAATCATAAGATCAAATCAAAACAACAACAAAGATGTCCCTCTCTGATACACTCCACATTTATTTTCAAAAAGCATTCCTGGAGAAAACATGAAAGACAGAAGCAAACTTTTATGTCAATACTTTAATTTTCTTCAGAGATCTGAGCTGCACTGTATAGTTCTGATTACATACAGTGTAATGTTGGCCGATAATGCTTCATGCAAATTGAATACAAATATAAAGGGGGAAAAGAAAGAGAAAAAAGCTTTCATGAAATGACTTTTTCATGGATTTGAATGTTATGTATGCTTTCCAACTTCAAAAAAACAATTCCCATGAGAAACAAGAACAGGGTTATAAAAACGAGAGAAGAGATACAAAAGTAAGACCAAAATAGATGCAATCGAAAGATGCTAAAACTAGCTAAAACTACTTTTTTTTCTTCCAGAGCATGCATCGATCCTTACCACTTGATAATCAAGGTTATCATGATCCTGTGCATTGGTACAAAACATGCAATTTAGAAAAAGAAGGAAGTAAGAAACAAATTAAGGTTTTATTTTCACAATCATACTTGGAAGTTCAGCGAGAGAAAAAGCAGACACACAAAGAGGTAGAAAGAAAGCATGCCGGCTATTTCTTTTTTGAAAGAGAAACTGAGGGAACAACATCCCCTTGGGAGGACCCAGGTTCGAAACCATGTAGATTTGCTTGTGCCCTTTGGTACGGTAATAAACCTTATTAAGTCCCTAGGAGAGGTCTTAAAGCTATCTGTCCCCTGGTTGCTAACTAAAAAGCATACACATGCTTCCTTTAATAGCATCAGGTAAAATGAAACATCAAATCATTTAATAATAATAATATCAATAATTATATTAATAATGATAAGTCATATTTGTGTAGTGCTTAATACTATATTCTATGAAGCGCTTTATATTGCAATTATTATTACCCCGGTTATTGGATCCAATTGAAATTCTGCACATCATAGTGCACACACTGCACTCCTTGGGGAGTATTCTAGCCCCAGACGCCACCACACACGTTAACCTTCGCATCCTACCGGTTGCCCATTTAACACCTGGGTGAAGAGAAGCAACATGGATAAAATGTCTTGCTTAAGCCAAGGAACAAACCTCCAGTCATCTCCAGTCAAGTTTTTAACCGCTCGACTACAACACCTCTACACCACCATTGATAAAACTTACCCTTTCATCTTTCTCCTTCTGGAGCCTCTCTGTCTCCCTCTGTTGCTCCTCCAGCTCCTTGACCTGCTTAAGAAGATTCTGGAGGGGTCCACAGGAGTGTGTGTATTCCACCATGGCACAGATGTAAGCCACCAGGTTACCTGCATCTTCCGAGCTGTAACGGGTTGCAGCGATGGTGATGTTGGGGGCGCCGTCACCGGGTGAGGGGCTACGCCGGGATCCTGGAGGCAGCTTCGGCCCGCCTGGAATAAAAAATGCGGGATCACGAGTGGATGCATTAAATTTCTTAGGTAAAGAGAAGCATCTACAGGCTGGATTGACAAAAAAACAGTTGCATTTCATTTTCATCACAAAGTGAATTAATTTATACTGATGTTAACGTTCATTTCACCATACTGCTTTATTTGCAACTACATGTATATATGGCTTAAAGTTCTATCTGAGGGACTTTGTAATTGAGGATATAAAAGCCTTATCACTCTTATATGAAAGGGTGTTAGAACATCAACTTAGGTTTGAAACAATGGCTTATTGGATGTAGAATCATTGTTCTATTCACTCATCCCTGAAGCATCCTTCATGTAAATGGTGATCATTTAGAAAAATAAATCTCTGTTTAAAGTTTGTTAACATAAACAAACAAAAATAAATTCCAACTGAATGTATGTTTACCTGGTATGTCTAGTAGTGAGCCCTCTCCAGTCACGCCGTCGCCATCCTTGTTCTTACTGGGAAGGTAGTACTCTACGTTTGCCAGGATGTTACGATGGAGACCATTCTGCCAAGACACCCCATGGAGCATGTCAACAAACTTGACAGAATCCTGGAGGAGTACTGCGATCTGTTTCCAGCGCTGCTTGTCTGAAGCCAGGTCTTTGCCTTCTGTCGTGGTGGAGTTGGATGAAAAGAAGATAGAATAACGTACAATTAATGAATGATGTTCTATTGATTGATTGATTGATTCGAAATATGGCCGTTTCATATATCAATTGTTTGCACAATAAAGAACATAGTTGACAAGTAAGTTCAAAATTATGAAATGAAACAGGAACCTACTGGAAAGCATAGCTTGATTTTGTAGGTTCCCAAGAATAAATATAATATAAATATTATTTTCATAAATCATTTTTAAAGTGTCTTAATAATCACAGGAAAATAGATATAATTTAGTATAATAGCACCAGAGACACGCTAGGTGATACATGTTTATATCATTGCTAGGCTAAAAATGTATATTCCTAATTTTGCATTTTATATACCACAACATAAAGGTGGCAGAAAGAATACAAAGGATGACATTGCAGAATGTTCTCCTCTTAGAGTATTCAAGTTAATATCGCATTTGATTGTAAATCATTTGTGATTTTGTCCTCTTCTACCTGTTGGCACTTTCATAAGGAGTATATGTATATGTATTATTTATTTCCATTTTAGGTGGGATGCACGTAACATAGGTGATTACTAAGATAAAGAAAAGCATCAGTATAGTCGCTTTAAAAAAGGGAAACTAATCCATTCAGTGAAATTAAATGTTATCTTCAATTGATTGAGTAATTTATGATTTAACTAGAAATCTATAAAACGGACATTTCATTGAAAAAATCATTTCAAATCATGACAAACTTTTGTAGAATTTGGAGCATATTTTCAGCCCCATTAGAATTAACAATTTTGATGATCATGCTGTGCATGTATATTCCAGCTTACTATAAACATTTTTCAAACTATAGCATACAAATGACAAAGGAAAGTTTGATCTAATTTAAAACAAGCAGAAAAAAAGAATACACTACAGGTAATAAACAAAAAAATAAAATACATGTAGTTTAAACAAAATATTTTGAAACTCATTTTACTGGAAATTCTACTGCAAGCAAGCATAAAACAATCAACAACTTGCAAAGTAAAAAAGATGAAAAATAAAATTCCTCACTCAAGCAACTATAAAATTTTTTTAAAAGGCTACCAGCAGGTTGAAAAAAAGGTGAGTACACATAATAATGATAGAAAGTTCCCAATATTTCTATTATTTCTATTAAAAAATTATCAACCATTAAGAACCCAGCAAATACACCAGAATGCCAAACAAAGATATTACAAATTTAGGACAGTTACCGGTATATAAAAACTAAAGTTCCAAAGAAAAACTCACTTAGAAAATGTTATGCATGTCTCAATGCAACATGAACATAGAAAAAAGAGAGAAAGTGTTGTCAAGCAGAAGAGACTAAGACCCATCAGAAATGCCTGGGAAAGTACTAAGACAAAGAAACTCAAGGATACTAATATTGTAAATACATGCATGTGGTATAGTTTACTACAGGGAAGCTGTGTATTAAAATCCTTTCAAAATCTTTAAAACAATGATAAGAATGGGTTGGAAATTAACTGATGATTTTGTTAACCAAAAATAATATTTAAATCATTAATCAAAAGTGACATACATGTACACTGTAATTTCATTATATTAGGACATGAAAATATTAAGTATTTCACATCTCTTGCTTGCTCACTCTCGCCCACCAACCCACTCACTCACCCACCTACCCATTCCCTCCCTCCCTCACCCACCCACCTACCGACCTACCCATTCCCTCCCTCACCCACTCATTCACTCACCCACCCATATACCTACCTATTTTTCCCTCCCTCCCTCCCTCCCTCCCTCCCTCCCTCCCTCCCTCCCTCCCTCCCTCCCTCCCTCCCTCACTCACTCTCCCTCCCACACACACCCACTCCCTTCCTCTCTCTCTCCTGCTATAAGAATAATGTTCAAAGAGATAGATCTTTTTGCTTACAACGTACATGTATCTTCCTGCACAAGCTTCATCTAATGAATGATCATAGTACTACGTACAAACAAATTATACAAAATTTATTACTATAATCTTGGACAGCAGTCATAAAAAACTACTCACAAATATATCTAGTTGGGCAATAAACAAACATAATTTCTAGATAAATATTGAAGTGTAAGCGTTTTGTATTACTGACTTTGTTATAGTTTTTTTTTTTTAAATTCATAGACTATACATGTAACTCTGGTAAATACTCTGTCTTCCTCTGTCATCATATATATAAAAGCTACAGGTGAATAGTGTGAACATGCTAGTACAACTACATGTGCGTGAAGAACTGCAAACTTTGGGTTTCTTTCACACTCTCTCATACCTACCTGACTGATTAGTGCTAGTATCTTTGGGCATTTCACCGGTTAGTAAGGGTGCTGTTTATTGAAAGTTAAAAACTAGTAGTAAAGTTAGTGTCGACCATTTCAACGACACCTGGAATTTCGCGACTTTGGTATGAAAAATGAGCCATCAAAATAAATAAATGAATCATGGGTACAAAATTTTCATCAAATATAAGCAAAGAAAATACAGTCGACTTCAAACATTTCAAATTTCATACTACAAGTAAATTAATTCAATGCCTTTTGTTTTCTTCAGAAAACGGGAGGAGGTATAGGATTTCTTTGTCGTTAATTTCGTTTGCTTCAAAAGAGAGATACCACATGTGACTGAAATTAGGACAATTGTAATCATTATACCTACAGACAAATTTTGGAAAAAAAGAATCATTTGGTTAAGAGCAAATCTCTATTGTTATGAGAGAAAAAAACAATGAAAATGCAATTTCTTGCAATTTCCTGATTTTGTGTACGCCTTGATATGCGCACTATACAAATCTATTATTATCTTAATTATCATCATGTTAGTAGGCCTTTAAATTTAATTTCCAATGTATATAACATTGAATCAAGAGTATGACATCTTGATATTTCTCTGTAAATTGCATCAGAAATGTATTTTTACACACTATCTGAGGGAGAAAGAGAAACAAAAGTATGTTAGTGCAACAAAATCCCGACACAAATACAAGTTTAATAGAGTGTATTGTGCATTTCATAGGTAAACACTGGGGAGGGGGGAGGGGGGGGGGGGACTTCAAACTTAAATCAAATCGACAATACAAAAATACAACTGGATCAAGCCAATATTCAATTCAAGATCAATCCATTTTTTTTAGAAGACGACTTACTTGACTTGGACCCAGTTTCTCCTAAGCAACGTGAAAGTGTGTGCATTAAAACAATAGGAGAGAGATCAAGATTCACGCAGAAGTGCACAGGTCTTGTTCATTTATAAATTCTTGAACATAAGTGTGCATTAAGATGTCAAATATCTTGACTATATTATTTAGAAGTGTGTGCAATATGAATTTATATGCTCATCAATTTTAGCATTGTGTATTTTATAAAATTTGAAACTCTAGAATGACCTTTATGTTAATAATTTATTTTTATGCAGTAATGAAAATTATATGCTTCTAAAAAGATACATCAATTTTCTTTTTATATTTCTGAGTACACAGACTGCACAAAGACTATGTGCATAGTGATTGGAAGTTGAAATGAAATCACATAAAACAACATTGAACTTATATCAATATTGGACAAAAATGAACACCATCACCACAAATATAAACACAACCCAAAACATGAACATTCTGTTTGCAAGTAGTCTTCTCAGAGAAGATGGGTAAAACATAAGCTTCCTTAAAAAACCGGTACTTGTTTATTACGATGCAATACAAACAAACACAGACACAAAGACTTAAAAGCACACTATAACATATCCACATCTCGACTCATTATCTGCAATTGAACTGTAAACCGTTTGAAATTAGCCATGTCCATATATTTCCATACATTTCCATATATATCGATATATATCAATGATTTCCATTATTTTCATTATGTCCATATATTTCCATAAATTTGCATATATTTCCATATATAGATGTACTGTATCTGTAAAGTGCTTAGAGACGCTCTGAATGTACTCAGTGCTTCATACATATTTATCCAAAATATTTGTATCATTATTTATGCCTCCAACATTTTCTACTTTGTATGAAAATTACAACAGAATTAAGAACAACACTTACAGCTTGCCTATAAGCACACGTAGTGACAGGTATATTAGAACATTTTACCAGAAGCGCATAACATATAATAATCAATCACCCACCACCAATCGTAAAATATATATTTTACTTGGTTTGCAAGCTAGTATTTGGGCTCCTGAATAGGCGTGGGTCCCATTTCACAAAAATTGTCATCAGTGACAAATGACAGTTTTTGTTATGAGCTACTTAAATCCTTGCTTCTGATTGATTATCGGCAGATTTGACACTGATTTTTGTCATTTGTCAGTGAAAATATGGGCCCCATTTCACAAAACTTGTCATCAGTGACAATTGACAATATTTGTAAGCTATAGTGAAATCCTTGCTTCTGATTGGGTATCAGCAGATTTGTCACTACTTTTTGTCATTCCCCATTGAACAAAGGCTTTGTGAAATGGGTCCCAGGGGCCTGTTTCATGAAACATTTTTATCTAGATAACAAATGCTTAATTTCTATAATAAATTTGCTCTCAGCCAATCAGATGCCTTGATTTCAGTAGCTTATAACAGTAGCTTGTAACTTTGGTATTGATATCAAGTTTTATGAAACAGGGCCCTGGTTTCACAAAGCCTTTTTTCAATGACAAATGACTAAAATCAGTGACAAATCTGCTGATAACCAATCAGAAGCAAGGATTTCAGTAGCTTATAACAGTAGCTTGTAACTTGTTATTGATATCAAGTTTCATGAAACAGGGTGTTAAGAGGGAATGTACTTACTTGGTTTCCATTTGGAAGGGCTCTTCATCCCGCCGCTGGACGATGTAGACTGTCGACCAGACATCATGGAGGCCTCTTCGTTGGACGGCAGATGAAGAGACTTGTCTCCTTGGTAGTTTCCGACGGGTTTGTTCTTTCCTAGGAGGGCCATCACCATCTCCATCACTTGGAGGACAATGGGAGGTGGGTTGGTGAACGACTTGAGACGCTCGATGCAGGGACGGTCCACCTTCTCTTTCCATTGCATTACCTGGTCATAAATAATAATAATAATAATCTGGAATTATAAAGCGCTTAATACGGAAAACCCTCTCTAAGTACTTTACAGATATTATTACCCCGGTCATCGGATTCATTTACGCACAATGTGCACCATCTCCACTACCTGGGGAGTATTCCTACCATATGGTTACTGTGAGGCATAAAAGGCATACACGTTAATGTCCAATTTCAATATACATCCATTGTCTTTAATAGCCTGACGTATATTTCAACGGTATTCACATTTTTTATCTATTCGCGCATCTCAAAGCATGAGATATTGAAACAATATTCCGGTCATCCAGGTACTTTTGTTTTACAAACCATGAGATATTGTTTTTGATGCACGGCCATCTAGGTGCTATTGCGCAAAGCATTTTTCTGGTCAGTTTTCATACAAATAATACTAGTGATTGACAATCATCCTCATTCGCCCACTATATTTGTGTCACATGCAGTTTAAAGGCAGCATTTAACAATGTTAAATCTGAGATGCATGGCCCTACTGTACGTGTCGTCAGTGTCTATGATATGGTGTAATATTGAAGCCCTAAAAAATTGCGCTTCAAAATGATCATGAAGTGCCTCAAAAAAGTAAAAATCTCTGAGTGACCGATTTTACCATACTCATTTTCCCCAATAGACTGTAGTGTTATGAAAAGCCATTTTGAAAAAGGTTTTTGAAATTTCGATTTCCATTCATAAATATCTTGATAATCAAACATGTAATCCGCTTGTATAAAGTCATGGGATTCCTGACTGACCTACAGGTTTATAACTATGATTGCAGCATGAGCTAAATCCAGGATTTTGTTTAGAATCTGAGGCAAAGATACCCAATCCCTAAAGGAAATACCTTTAAAAGTGTTGAATAGTGAGCTGAAGATAAATTGAGCCTAGCCTCATGGTGAATGTGTGTCTTATGGATGGATTAAAGTGAGTTAAGGAACCTACCTGATCGTGTATTTTCTGTAGAGTAGCTCTACATTCATCCATCTTCCTCTTGACCGTGGCAAGGTCTTCCTCTATAGCTACCTTCCTGGACTTGAGATTCTCCTCTCTCATACGATCAAACTCTCGATCATACTCATCCCTCTCATCTAAGAGTAAGTATAAGATTGGGGATCCTTATGTATGATATATTTCATTCTGTATTCTTTTTTTTTATACCTCACATTAGAAATCTAGCTATCTGATTGGTTAAAATTGGAGTCATGATTTTAGTCATGCCCCGCCTACCAGTCAATAGTCTTTTGAAAAGCGCGGGCACTTTTCAAAAGACTATTGACTGGTAGGCGGGTACGAGTACTGTGATCCCCTTTGGTTTACGTGTTAATTAACTTAGTTTGTGCGGAGCACGACTACCATACCCTTTTTTCTAGACTACATAGGGATATGCGTGCAATCTCAATAGGAAGGATTTTAGCACACAAACTCAATTAGTGCGTGATCAGACGATAGCGTAAACAAACTTGATTACCATGATTGGTAAGTCGCACATGTATTCTATGACCCTTTTCAGTATATAAAAGTTATAATGACTGCTTTAATATTTGAGGCATGTTTTTATAGGCTCTCGGAAAAAGTGAGTGTATAAAAACAACTATGTCTCTCATAGCAGTCATTATTACAATACTATAAAGCGCATAAAGACATGCAATTATGCGTATGTGTAATGCGCTTTACCAAAAAGCGTTATTATTGTTATTATCATTCATATCTTGTCTCAAATGACAACACAGTTAACCCCTCACCAGCGATCAGGAGCAGATCTTCGACCTCCTCATCACTCTCCACTTCGTTCATATGCAGGAATGCACTGAGACTGTTACTGGCCTCTGTATACTGAGCCTTGGTCTTCTCCAGGATAGTAGCCTTCCCTGTCAGCTGCTGGAGCAGGTCAGCCGTCCTCTTACTCGCCTCCTCGTAAAGGGTATGCAGACGACGGATGTCAAGGCGCTTGTTCTTGCAGTCGCTGTAAGTTCGGGCTAAGCAGTTCAGTGCTTTCCTACAGGTAGGTGATGTGTGAATAAATGGTTCACAATGACTGCTATTTTAGAAGTTCTTGAACTCTCTCTGAATGTAGGGGTTACCAGGGCCCCGTTTCACAAAACTTGTCATCAGTGACAAATGACAGTTTTTGTTATAAGCTACTGAAATCCTTGCAACAGATTTGTCACTACTATTTGTCATTAAAACAAGGGTTTGTGAAACACCCTCCAGGAGGTGTCCCATCAAATTTCATTGCAAATATATAAATTGAAACTTGCTTCAGTGACCACCTGTCTAGAAAGACCACATATTCTTTTGTTTCCATTGAAACTTGTACACTTATACAGGAAGACCACATGCCTATAAGACCACTTTTCTTGTCTGCCCCAAGTGGCCTTTATAGACGGGTTTCACTGTACATAAATCAAGCTATATTTGTAACATTAAGAGACAATAAGTAAGAAATTGTAAATTCAGAATGCTATTTCCTCATGAAATTACATAGTCTAGCGGTTCCTAATATATTTTGTTCATGAAATCAACGTTATTCCAAAGTAAGTTTTTGATGTAGCTAAATTTCTCTGCGGCACCCCTAAAGATGTCTTACAGCATCCTTTGCTGCTGCACCCAGGTTGAAAAACACCGGTCTAAACAATGGTTTAAACCTCCACCGTGGACTAAAATAATTGAATATTAAAAGCGTATATTTTCATATGCGTCTTATTAGCCATAAGACACAAGGACACGTGCATACTACGCTTATAGAGGTTTAAACCATGGATTAAGATATACCTCCTTTGTAAATTCGGGCCATTATGCATGCAAGCTCAA
Organism: Strongylocentrotus droebachiensis; assembly: GCA_035222895.1. Classification (NCBI taxonomy): domain Eukaryota; kingdom Metazoa; phylum Echinodermata; class Echinoidea; order Camarodonta; family Strongylocentrotidae; genus Strongylocentrotus; species Strongylocentrotus droebachiensis. The sequence goes on along the minus strand of JAVYIG010002650.1, from coordinate 167,165 downwards.
CTTATCTTTCATACCATAATTATTTTTCCAAGAATGTAATAATTGTACTTCTTTCTTACTTGAGTCTGCCTACTTTGGCAGTATTCTCTTTGCTCTTGTTATTGTAGATGTATCTGAAGCAATCCATGAATCGTCGGAATGTTCTTGGACCTACGAAGAGCTCTTGCTTGCCCGGGCTACCTTCTAAGTAGTGCTTTTGCTGCCAGAGAAAATAAATGGGAAAACATAACATATTCTGCACAACTAAAGTTGTTGGTTAATTGTGGTATCACAAGTATTTTTTGGCCATGAAGCCTAAACGTTGAGAAAAGAATTTGCATGAAAACATCAATATTTGTTTCTTTTTCTCTACTGCCATGTTATCATGCCTCTGGTGAATATATTACTCTTTCTATTCCATCTTCCTAAAAATGTGTATGCTAAAAGACTATGTTTTTTCATTAGGGCTGTTGCTATTGTAAATACAGTGATAAATAGCTTTAGTACCTGCCGTTGAAATGGCTCATGTACAAGGACAAATGTACAGCAGTGAAATTAAAAATGATATTTAATCAGTGAAGCTGAAGTTTTCTCCTCAAGTCATCTTAAATCTAAATGTATTTCCAGAGAAATCAGTTGGTTATACACACAATGAGCCAGAAAAGAAAGTCAAACAGGTGGGAGTCCAATATATTTACAATATGTGCTCTATAATATAGGGCCTGCAAAAAGTATTTTAGTATCATAATACCAATATTAAAATACCCAAAACAAAAATGAGGATAAGTCAAGGCCTAAAATGAGGCTATGACCTGAACACGAGCATCCCTATATGTCTTACCTTGATCCTCTCTTTCATGATAAGTTTGGTGTACGGGAGGTTGTCCACTCTCTGAGTGTGTACTTTGACAATCTCTTTCTTGCCGTGTAGTTTGAGCGTAGTAAGTTTAATCTTGTCTTCCACGCTGCCAGCCCATGGTACCTGGTTGCAATCACCCAGCGCAAAGCTGTGTATGGTCGACATACAGGTCACAAGGTTCTCTCTGAAAGAACACCAACAAAACATACATAAATATCATAATCCCTATTTTCATGATATGAGGCTTCTCAAACACAAGTTTGATGAAATGAACAGGAATTTAATAGAACAATTGAAGCATATTTTCTTTGTCATATAAGTAAAACTAACAGATTTTCTTATACTGCTGCAGTATTCAATAGCAAAAGTCATCTGAAATTTAAATAGGTTAGTAATTATAATGATAAGTTTAAACGCTGAAATGCTCAAATAAAAACAGAACAGTTTTAAATGGACATTTTGGTGACAACTACTTGTTTAACATTCTTACATCAAACGACATGTGGTACCGCAACAAAATGAACAAAACAAAAATTGAAGTTATCTATTTGTGTACACCTTTTAGGACCTTTGATTCATCAAGGAGTTAAAATGTAGCTCTGTGTAACATGGTATAGCATACACGTCACTGGACTGTGGATTGGCATGACATGAATCAACATTTGCCACTCTTCACCCAGGTAAATGGGTACCTGGTAGGAATTTATTCCTTGAATGCTATGAGCACCTCAGGACAGCTGGCCTAGAGCCAGTGTAATAATACTGAATTGTAGAGGTTCATTGAGTGTCCCCTTGGGAAGGATGAGTGAAATATAAATGTAGCTATTATAATCATTTATTATTCCTGGGGGAGTGTTTCACAAAGATCTTAAGTTGAAGTTATGGAAACCTGTAAGCATCTTTGAAAATATTTTGTAAAACTTATTTTTAAAGGCATAACATGTTGATTCAAATCATTCATATTTTCTATTATCAAGGAGATTTTACGTTCTTGATGTGGAATTTATAAAAAAGTCTAAAATACTTGAATTTTTGCTTATGAATATATTTAATTTTAAGGCTACAAATGGCTCTCCATAAAATTTAAGTCTAACTAAGAGTTAAGTTCGACTTAGGATCTTTGTGAAACACCCCCCCCCCCCTGATATTATTACCTTGTTTCTATTGAGCTGTCCTTGGCTACATGATGTTTCTGGATGTAGTAACCTCCTTCTCCAAGCAGAGCACTCTGAGACCAATCACAAACCCAGTTCATCTGCATACCACTCAACAGACCAGGGTATTGACTGCAACAAAACAATGAGGGTACCGTTATAATTAGTAATTATTTGTTTTGAAAAAGGAGTATTATTCAGTGCAAAGATGCATCTGTAGAAGGGTATTAATGGAGTATTCATAAAATATATGATTTTATAGTGTTTTTTCTAGATTAGCCTGTCTTCAGCATGTACCACTTTGTTATAATACATATATTGCCTAGTATATTTCCCTCTATCTTCCTTCTATTCACCACCATCTCCTTCATCATCATTGCCACTAATCTTTGCTAATATCATCTTCTTCTTCTTCATCATCATCATCATCATCATCATCATCATCATCATCATCATCATCCAACAACCAGAACAACAAAATATTAATAGACGTGAAGATATGGCCACAAAAACATTACCAAATATAAACATTATATTTCCCTCTATCTTCCTTCTATTCACCACCATCTCCTAGCTTCATCATCATTGCCACCAATCATCTTCATCATCGCTAATATCATCATCATCATCATCATCATCATCATCATCATCATCATCATCATCATCATCATCATCATCATCATTATCAACAACCAGAACAACAAAATACTAGACGTGAAGATATGGCCACAAAAACATTACCATGGTCATCAATGTTTGAATAGGAGTTATACTATACAGTAGGTTTGCGGTTGCACCATGTGTGTGAGAGAGAGAGAGGTTTGAGGAGTCCTGAACAGGACTCTGACTCGGTAATCTTTCTTGGAGGAGTGTAGTCCTGAAAAGGACTGTTTGTTATCTTTCTTGGCATATAGTTCTCAGGAGAACTATAGCGCTTGGAGAGGATGAATGGCTCAACGTTTCGAACAGGTTGACTATCCGTCGTCAGGAGTGATACTTAAAGGAGTTATACTATGGACCAGTGGTGTAAGATGCCCTTACCCTGGAGCGATCTTGAGTAGTCTGTGAGTAGGTGGCAGGCAGAGGATGATATGCAAATTAGTCTTGACCCTTGACACAAAGAACTTCATTGGGTCAACCAGAACATTTGGGAAACGTCTCTTCATAGCTGGAGTCAGAGCCTGGTAAGAAAAAATGTCAGATTATTAATTTGCTGTAATATAATATAATTTATTATACCACAGAATTGTGTGATTAACATTACTGTATGTACGTCAAAAGGTGACAAAACAAACTTTTAAATCTTTGTATAAACATTGAATTTTTCACATCCAAACAGCAAAACTCAAGAGTTAGATTAATACCTGGCTGGGAGATGAAGACCTGTGTATAGCGAACCCGCTGGGTCCTTGCCCTAAAATTGTTGGTGAACGACATACTCAGTCAGATTTGTTGGTTTGATTTTAGGTTTCATTTTTTACATTCTGCTGCCTCATACGACAGAAGGAGATTCAGATTTACAATTGACTGTATATTTGAAATTGACTGTGATTCAATTCTGAACAAACAAGGCAATTCCTGATAGATAGTGAAACAAATAATACATAATTCCTGCCATGATGAATTAATAGTATAAATAATGTGCATAATCAGAGTGTGGCCGGAAAGGCAACTTTCCTTTTGACTTCTGGGCAATGCCCAACATCCCTAAAAGGGGTCTAGCAAGCTATGGTCTTTTCGCAGAAAGGACCACAAAAGATCATCTCAATTGGCACCGACTTGTATCATGGGAGAAGAAATGAATATTTACCTGTAAGAGTCCATCCAGCTCATCATTAGAGAAGAGAGGAGGGTATTCCCCACATATCAGGATACTGTTGATAGCATCCAGGTACACATCCTCCTTCAGGTCACGACCCTAAAGATTATAAACAAAGATACAAGGAATCACACTACATTCAAAGCATACGTGTACGTCTAATGACAGTCACCAATAATAAGATTCAATTTCTGTCTACGGACCTTAAGTTCTATGAGGCGAATGAAAAATTCACCTTATTACATTCTAAGAAAAAGCATGTATAAATGTATCAAGAAGTAAAAGACTTTAATGGCCATCGAGCACATAGAGAGAGAAATGGTCAATTTTGAAAAGGTATACATAAAGAGTCCTGTATCCCTTATATTATATTTTTTCATTGAGTGAAAATGAATATATATGTGAAGAGTAAATATTCTGTGACATCAACAAAACAAAAAAAGCAAAACCAGCCATGACAAGCAATAACAATTATGCATGCAAAAACATGAAAATTAAGTCTATACCTCTAACTCATTTGAAAATTAAGACTCAATTACTTCACTTCAATGTTGATCACAGAAGTACCACTGTTACTGCATGAGATTAGTTGGATCTTTCAAAATATTCCTTGATATAGTGACAAATTACATTGTACAATTTGTCTCGTAGTCTCAGGTTTGATTAATTATTGGTAGCATTGACCAAAATGCCCCTTACCGTGAACATCAGAGTGAGCATCTTGCCCTCTGTACCGGAGAGTCTGACCGCTGAGCGCAGACCGTCAAAGAACGTATTAGCCTTGGTAGTATCCATGGGATGGATAGGCATGTCGGCTACATGTAGGGCTAGGTTGACTAGGGTGGTCAGGTGACTACCAATAGCACCTACTAACATCATGCTACCACTGTAGGGAAGAGGAAGAGAAAAGGGATTAATTACATTGTATAATTTGTTGTAAAAGGAGAATTGAAGGTGTATAGGGACACTGATGTTCCGCGATCACGGAAAACGGACGGAATTCACGGAATTGACCATTTGAAACAGAAAATACAATTTCGAACGGAAAATCGCGGAAAACCCCTTTTACCTCAAAACTTTTCATTTTTCAAGAAGAAAATCGTAAAACTTACACTATTTTTGTGACTCATTATGTAGTGAAAAAATATTAGGCCTCAAATCATGGTTAATAATTCCGAATATTTAGCGATATTCGTCAGATTCTTAGGAGACCGGGCGCTGCCATTTTGTTTCGCTGGACCAATAGAGATCGTGACACAAAACACGGTACAAATAGCAGCGAAACGATCCTATTATGCCAGCTGGCGCCTAGTATTACGTAGACTTTTATACTAGGCACACACACGCCAGCAGCGGGCGCTACGTGCGGCGAGATTGTACACACGCTGTTGTACAGTTCGAAAAAGGGGCTGGCATGTGCGCCTAAAATTGATCGATCGCGGACATGACAGCCAAGACTGAAATGTTTTCGTCGACGTCAGTACTCATCCTTTCCGTCAGGAATATGTCGTGTTCTGACTTATTCTGCTGACTTTAGTCTGCTTGTCTAAGATCGAATTTGAAGTTGGTAAATCTAAACATTTGATAATTTTTCGTAGGTCTAGCCTAGACTCTAGGGCCCGTAGGGGTCTATATTTTTCACTAGTATTTTGCATCAAGTTTATCCAGTCCCGTCCGTATGTTTTTGAGTGGTTATCAGTGGCTTGTCAAAGGTGGCGGCTTTAATAGAACATTTGTACCCTACAAGTTCATGTTTTAATGAAAATCTTATGTAAACAGAATTTTATTTTTTTCATGTGTACAAAGTCTATGGCAAAACGGAATTTCCGTTTTTCAGCCCATCTGAAACGCTATTCCAGATTTTCTGAAACGGAAAAGGCCATTTTTTTAAACGGAAAATCCCTAGGTGTACCACTAATCGGAATCCCCAAAAATCATTCAAAAGAAAGATACATTGTAATATATAAAATAATTTTCAGTAACACATGACATAAAAAAAACATAATGACGGTAAAAACTTGTTTTCAGCTAGAACCTGCTTTCCAGCAGGACATGCTTCCAAACAATACCCCAAATAATCCTTTGGAAGGCTCGTTTGGTGAAATCTTGTACCAGGATTTAAGGGAGTGTAGCTTGGCAAATACTGGTTAACGCCATCAACGTCTTCTTTTGGACAACTGCACGTTAACAAATGGTGATTAACGGTAGTCAGCGACTTAATCTCTACATGCATGGTCAACATTTGCAAAAAAGACCTCACGCTTTGGTTTTGCGTATGTCGCGTCGTCCGTAGTCGTATTATACCCAGGAAAGACACATAGTCTCGTCAGGCTATACACCCCCTTTAAAATGAGTTCGTCTTACCCGTGATGAAAGCTGAGTACACGATGCATGCGGAGCACATGATAGATGATATCATCAGACAGCATGATGTTCAGAGTGACGTTACCAAACTCCTCGTTGTATCGGGTCAGATGGGACAGGATGCACTTGTGAACCTGCTCCAGATTGCTTACTGGCTGTAGAATAACCTGCAAATTAGAGGAGTAGGTAGATCATTGGTTCGTGCTACAATCAAATTCAAAGGAGTTCATTCAAAATGTAAGAGCAGGTCAGAAGCTTATAACAATTTAGTAGCTAATTATTTTATCAAGTTTTAAAGATATAAAGTACATTTACAAATACAGAAATATACAAAAACAAAAAGAATAAGAGTATCTAGGACATGAAACATAGTTACCAAACATTAACAACATTAAAGTAATGTAATTCTAAAAGTAACACAAATATAGCCTATTAGGTAAGGTAAATTCCAGGCATCGAATGCAATATAGTCATGAAACAAAAATGGATGCAGTGGGTGCAGAAATATTTGCTGTTTCATCTCAAACATCTGGCATATTTCAAAGGCTCTGAATAAAAATTTATTGTGCTAAACCACAAAATGTGGAGTGTAGTCTCGTAAGGGTTAAGTTGACTTTTGACCTGGAGAGCACAGACTACTCATAGTCAGACCTGCCAACCTCTGGAGTTCAAAAACTGTATTCTTTAATCCCAAAAGTTGTATTTCACTGAGAAAAATTGTATTAACAAAAATCATGGATCAATGCCCTTTACAGTTCCTACATACAGGAAGATTTTTGTATGGATCGTTGGTTGATTATGCATGATTTCGCCATGACTGGTGTGCTCGATGAACCAATGAACATCCCTAAATTGCAGATGTGAGAGGCTTGTAGGATACTTTACAGGACAGAATGGGCATTTTGCCATTGAAAATGGCATACACACAAAATACAAAATACACACAAAAAAGAGGAAAATCGTATTTACTTCTAAAAATCATACAAAATATGATTAAATCGTACTGGTTGGCAGGTCTGCATAGTACTTACCCTTACAGTCTTCTGTGACATGGAAGTGACTGGTCTCTGATAACCTCGATGCTCGATGGGGAACGTCACAAAGTGTTCAAAGATACTCTCATCATCCTCACACGTGGGGATCTCCTAATAAAAAATTAAAAAACAAGTATACGTTGAATAATAATCTTCTTAGAATAAGGGTTTGGAAGGTATACAACCCTTGTGGATGGAATATGGATGAACCTATCAAATGAGCCTGCTGGGACGTAGCCCAAGCCATGGAGTACTTCTTAAACAGTCCCTACTCATTCCTAATTAGCTGTGGTAAACCAACTCAAACAAACAATTTCACGGTTCCACAACCGATGTTTTGTAGAGGCTAAGAAGAGTTGAGCAAAATATGGAAGGTTTGCATGTATATTCTTGACAAGTATATGCAGCATATTATGTACACTAGCTCTGTTCCTTACATACCTTTTAATATATACCACAACTATATTAAAGAATAGCACAATGGATACATTTAGACATCCCCTTTGATAAACAATGATTCATAATGGGGCAAATTAAATGCTATGAAAAGACAGGCCCACTAGATTTTGCTTTGCCATTATTCATTGGACCTGTAGTACAGAGGCGCTTTAACCATCTCAAAGAAAAACCATGTTATGTGCATGAAAAGGCATGGTGCATTTGTTTCTATAACTATCAGTAGTGATATTTTTTAGTTATGTTTCAAATGTCAGAACTTACTGCTTTGCAGATTTCATCCAGGTTCTTGTCAAACCAGTTGATGTCAGACGTTCGGCAGAGACGATCACGCATGATCCTCTGCACCTCATGTCGCCATAGCGATGACACCATGTTCATTTCACCTCTGGCTTCTTCAGAGAGTCTTATCAGACACTGGTGGAAATAACAAATAGATACGGGATGATTATTTAAAATGTATTATTTATCTGCGCTCATTATAAAAATAAAAGAATTGTAGGTAAATTTTTCAGGGTTACACCATCTAACTTTTCATCAATTGACTGATTACTTTGTACAGGTATTTCATGGATTTCATGGGTATTTCAGGGATATCGATCGCAAATAAGTTGCGATTAATATCAACTGTTTATAAGACAGGGCTTAGGTCTGCTACAGACCTACCAATAATATTTCTAACTACCTGAACTCATTTCAGGGCTGTGTTAGAGGCTCAAAGATTCCGTCATCAGGTTAAAGGGACTAACTGAATGACTGAATGAATAAATGACTAGCTGACTGACTGACTAACTAACTGACCAACTCACTAACTGACTTAACGAATGAATGACTTACTGACTGACTAATTGACTGACTGAATGACTAACTGGCTGACTAACTAACTGATAAACTGGCTAACTGATCCAAACATACCTGGAAAGTCTTGGAGATATCTCTGAGGGTGAACATGTAATGGTATCGTCCAGGCATCGGTGTAGGACGTAGGACCTTCTGGACAGAGGTCAAGAGCTTGCAGGAAGCATTGACGATAGCATCCTGGAGCTCTTGAGCCAGAGATTGACCGTTGTGTTTGGTCATGTTACCGTCCAGTACAGCGTCCACAATGCTGCTCAGTGCTCCTTCCTTGGGCTCAGGAAGATGGATCAGTACAAAGTGACGCTGCGGAAGTAAGGAAATTGAGATACAGATGAAAATAGAAATGAAGAATCAAATCAAATTTAGTGAAAAAAGGTAAAATCAATTTTATTAGTGTTTAATCAAGCTACCAATACACAGCTCTTCTCAAAAATACAGAGGGCAAATAAACATAACAAATTTCAAGTTTATATTCAATGTTACTTACATCATGAACATGAAATTCAATCTCAAATCTAAAGATGTAACATGTTTCATGTAAAGAGGAATTTTAGTTTCTGTCCAGCCAGGTATACCAAATTGACAAAAGAAAGGAAGAAATTCTTTGAATGTTTTGAGACAGCTGAATGATAATCAAGATTTAAACCATGGTAAATATTGCAGGAACAACATATCAGTGTCATTATCATCATCATAAATCATCACCATCATCTCTAACCACCCTCATCATTATTACCACCACATCATCATTATCACCCCATCATCATCATCATCATCATAAACATTTCCATCATCAAAATCATCTCCGTCATCATCATCACAACCACCATCACCATCATCATTATTATCATCACCATCATCATCATCATCATCATCATCATCATTACCACCACCACCACCACCACCACCACCACCACCACCACCACCACCACATCCACATCCACATCAACATCAACATCATCATCATCATCATCACCATCACCACCACCATCTTCATCACCATCAACATCCTCATCATTTCATGTGAATCTCTCCTTACCAGAAGCCTATCTGGTATCTTCCTGCTACTAGAACTGGGATAGTTGTTCATGGTACAAGCAGACAGAACCACCAGGTCTTCAATGGTCCTCCATTCAAACGGCTTCTGCAGCGTGATGAGGAGGCGTTCATCCAGGAGCTGACGCATGAGTTCATTGCAGCGCTGGACGCCATGCTCGTCGCAGGGTGGCAGGTTGATGTCATCCACGAAGAGCTGGAAACGCTTGGTGTCACGGGCACCGTACACAAAGCCTGCAAGAAACAGAATGAGATATTTGCACTTTAAGGAATATACTGATTCTAATCATCAACATGACAGCATTTCACAAAAACTGTCCAAAGAACAAGTTATCCGACAACCCACTGAAATGCGTGGATTAAATTGAACGCATGTTTCAATGGGATGTCGGTGAACTTGTACTTATGACAATTTTATGAAACAATACCCATGCTACCATGAATGGCTTTGCAGTAATCCTACTTACTACCTGATGTGTATCAGAAATTTGCCATTTACCAAATTTGTAAATAAATGTAAAAGAGAAGCCACAGATGTGTTCTTTTTCAACTGGCACTGAGGTATCCAATAAAATCAATTACATACCGTAAACAACTAAATTATTCATACCCCTTGTAAATTTAATGTTTTTTCTATTTTTTTGTAACTATAATAATGAAAGGTGGACTGGTTGAATTAGGGCATTCGTTGAATACTTTAGATGTAAATTTTATCATGTCACATTCTCAAGAAACAAAAATTAAGGGTCAATTTTACAGATGCATGTACTTTAAAAACTACAAAACTTGGTAAGGGTATCAATAATTTAGTTTTTGACTGTATATGGACATGTATTGAAAGGACAACCTGCAGTTTTTAAATGGAAGCATACATGTATATGTTTATTGAAAAAAACGTCTTTTCAACAGATTTATCAAAACCTGCCAAAAGAAAATAGCAACTCCCAAGCATTGATACATAAAAAGGGATGACTGCTTATATAACCTGTAGACTGGTAACCATTTCTCTTACCTTGCCTGTGGTGTATGTTAGCCTCAATGAACTGCTGTAGCTGTGAAGCAGTAGATGCTCCAGAGAATACCAGTCTCTTGGTTATCTGGTTGCTTGAATCTGTAAGGAAAACAAAATGGCAGTTAGATCGAGAAGTATTTCATTCCAAGATGCTTTCTTGCATTACAAGTTTGCAGAAATAAAGTTTATTATTTTGAATTGGGAAGATTACAGGAAGGAACAAATTTAGTTTGACAATCATTGAGGTCTATAATTCACAAGAATTTATTATATGTAAGCAATAAAATTACACAGGTAGCTCCCTTGTTTTTTCTTTTCTCTCCCTCTGCTGATATTCTGATTATCCCTCTAAAGGGGATAACCTACACTAGCATTTATACTTTTGTTATCCCTCTTCTTCATTTAATTCACTTTGTATACTTTTATTTTCATGTTTTATGGAAATAAAAACTCAATTCACCCACTTCTTTCATCCGACAGACCAACCCATAAACTCACCCAGTGTATTGATGAAGTCATTGATCATAGCCGTCTTGCCGCAACCCGGTGGTCCTAGCAGCATCACATGCATGTTGGTCAGATTGGCAAACTCCATCAGGACTCGGGTACGGATCTAACAACATCAAGGAAATGGGATTCAGTATAATCATATTGCATCGATACTATGACCACTCCTTAAAGCCCGTCTGCACTAGTTTGGCCAGGGGGATGAGACCTCCCTTCAAGGTCACTGACAGGTGGTTATCTCATCAAATCAGCTCTCAATTAACATAAGAAAAAGGGGATCATGGGGGACCAGCAGGCACAGATTAGGCATTGTTTGCTATATAGAGGGCGCGAGTAGCTATAAGTAGTGCAGTGGGGCTTTAAAATTGACACATAAAAGCATACGGTTACAGAATTCTAGATGGGCGACCACTACTAAAAGTATCTCCTTAATTGATCAGATAATTTGTTTAAACACCCGATCAGCACACATAATGGCCCGATTTCACAATGCAAGGTTTGAGCTCAGACCAAGGTTTGAGCTCAAACCTCCTTTTGTTTCGCCAAACCTCCTTTTGTTCTTTACAAACCAGGTTTGTAAAAAACGCGTAAAACGCATCATATGACGTACGAAAACCAAGGTTTGTCGACAAACCTCCTTTGTGAATTCGGGCCACAGTGTTCAATATCACAATTATCATAGTTTTATATTTCAACACTGGTCACTGAAGACAATTCTTCTAAAGAGTTTTACAAAACTTTGGGGTATTCCTCAGACATTCTCTGATATATGTTTTTGAAAATTTCATATGAATGCCTGCTTGTATGTCCATGCTACTGAAAGTTGGATGCGCTTACAGTGACTATTATACTTGTGTTAACACTCAATTGGTTGAATAGTACAGTTAAACCTGATTATTAAGGCCACCCAAGAGACAAACGTGAAAACTGGCCAATGTTGACAGGTGGCTTTTTTAGACAGGTTCTACAACACAAATTTCTTCTTTGAGAAAGACAATATAAGGCACCACCATCAGCAGGTGGTCTTTATAGAGAGGTGGCCACTCGGACAGGTTCAACTGTAGTAAAAAGAATATATAGATAAGATGTGATACACAGGGAAGCTAGCAATACTTACAGTATCGACGGTATCCACAAGCACATCACCCAGTAGATCCCTGGTGTCTGTGTAAGCTACATCAGGTACCTTGGAGATCCAAGGATCCCATTCACCCGACTCATCCACATAGTAATCAAATACAGAGATGTCATGGTCGTAGTCAGGCAGCCTGAAAGATAAAAAATAGAAAACAACTTTGTTCTATTTATGGAGATTTAAAATGCAATTTATATGTCATTGTCATGGCCTTAAGGGGGCTGCCACATAGGGCACTAACAGAACTTAAGGAATTTCTTCCTACAAACTCTAGCTGGCAGAAGTCCCATGTACATGTATTATATTTTGTTTCATACATTGTGCAAAGAAGGTAAAAGTTGGATGAGGACATCATTTCAAAATCTGTGTTGGTTTTGTGACCAATTATACATTTATGAACTCGACGTGCAAGTAATTGAAAACTCCATTTCAGCATACAGTGATAACAATAAGAAAGTGTAAGATGGGTAAATGGTAGAGCAATGGTCTCGTAACCGGAAGGTCCCAGGCTCAAAACTAAGTCAATGTGCCAGTGACCTTTGGTAAGGTATTAAGTCTCATTACCAAGTTCCTTGGAGAGGCATTAAAGCGGTTGTTCCTTTCGTTGCTTATTTACAATCATATAATACTTTCTCAGTAGTCAAGTAAAACAAGCATCAAAAGAAAAAGTTATTGAAGCTTACGCTGATGTGAGAGTACGTAGAAGGTCACTGAATCCCTTCCTATCTGACCCTTCTAGTAGTCCTCCAAACGTCCAGATCAGACAGAACAAGAAGAGACGTTCAATATGAAGCTCTCCTCCTATCTCAATATGTTCATTGAGCATAGACTCCAGGAGACCCAGGCCAGTCTTGAAGGTTCCTACTTCGGTCAACGTGGCAATGGGTCTGCAGGGATAAATAAAATACATCGTTTGTTCTTTGGATCTCTAGAATTCAATCCACCAATCATGTCATCAATGATTTTAGGTACAATAAGACACAACACCATACAACATTTATTCTCGCTTTCTTAATGTTGAAGCAGTTAAAAAGGGTAAGATATAGCAGCAGAAGTAAACTTCAGTACTTTATTCAAATTCCTTCTTGTTTGGATATTTTTTCACAATTAAACTTGCGAATTAAATGTACAAAGTTTAGTTTGAACTAGTGATTGCGTATTTCTCACAATGTTATATGCATTTTCTGTTTAGTAAAAGTTAAACCATGACAGTACAATGCTTTGCGTCAAAGAATATAATTACACAAATTTAAAGAAACCCTGTAATTTGTTACATCGTTATTTCTTATTTTACTACAAACTTAGATGTTACGTTTCCTCACATACTACAATATCTAATATTCTAAAAGATACAGATCATGATTTCGAAATCCAACAGTATACAAGTAACTAAAGCATCTCAAATTCTTACTTGGTTTCAAAGAGGACATAGTTGACAACTGCATCCATAGTCTTGTTGAATGCTTTCTGTAGACACTGTTGAAGAAGACACAAAACAAACAATATAATCAAATTTATTAAAAACTTTTTCTTTGTAACCTCTTTTGTATACTCATTCCATCAGCATCTTAATGTTTTGCATCCAAATAAGCTTGCCCTGATACATAGCTGACTAAGAAAAAGTTGTTCTGTCATTTAAACTGGCTCCTAATCAATCTGAAAGATGTATATATAGTTTGCTCACAGCATATTTGTTCCACATCAAATCCTGATTGAAGTCTTCAATGGGTGATTAGACAGCACAAAATATTTGATCAAGTTTAGACTGAATGGTTGTGAAGAAAACTGAATAGATGTAGATGATATAAAGTTATTACATATTCTTTGAAATACACTGTGCTGAACAATTTGCACAAAAACAAAGAATGCTTGATATAATTTACTATCCTACTACATTAAGAATACATTTTTCATTTTTACTATGGTTTATACTTTCATACTTTATAATTTGAATGTTATTATGTCAATTTATATGTAATTTTGATATTGTTATGCGTTGTGATATTACATCATTATCTTTTTACATGTGTATGCTGTCATGATGATGAAAATAAATGTCAATTCAACTCAATTATATGACTGTACCATTAAATACGAGTAGCGCAAGTGGTACTCATTGCAAGCATTATGCCAAGCCTACAGCATGTTTCCACAAGTACTCACATGGATTTCTTGTTGGTTGCGGTTCTCTAACCAAGCTTGTGCTACCGGTCTCCAGCCAAGCACCTCACGGTCCAAGTATACAATACCCTGCAAATCAAGTAATAATGGCTTAACTTTATTGTAAAACAATGGCATGGCGTATGAAACTCATCTTAAGTTGTTAATGAATGTATTCTAAATCATTGCATACAAAGAAACATATTGATGTTTGATCATGCTTATTTCAATCACAATTTAGACTCACTGTCTTTCATATCCACTTGTAAATCCTTTAAGCAGCCATCTGCAAGTAATCCAACTTCTATAAACTTTGACTTGACACTGACAAAGGATTGAGAACAAATGACCCTTGAAAGCCTATCTGCACTAGTTTGGCCAGGAGGGTTTAGACCTCCCTGCATGGTCACTGACAGGTGGTTATCTCATTAAATCAGCTCTCAATTAACATAAGAAAAAGGGGACCATGGGGGACCAATGGTCACCACTTAGGCATTAATTGTTTCCTATGTAGAGGGCGCAAATAGCTATAATTAAGTAGTGCAGTGGGGCTTTAAAATTCAGAGTGTTACTGTTACAATGTCAATGTATTGCATTACGAGATACAGAATAACTACCAACCCGCCACCCTTTATTGAAGATCCCCTTATATATAAGGGTTGGTGTAGAGCCCTGCTAAATGTAAAATGAAAGATTAAAATAATTGATAACTTTAACTCACAGCTCTAGCGACCGATGCCGGTGATGCGTTGGACAGGCTGTCCGTCTCAAAGAGGAGCTTCACGTTATCAGCTAGGAAGAGCCTGTCACCGTTACGGAGGTTCAGCACTCGGTCATTGTCCAGCACGGTGTTGAAGTTATCCGTCCAGCTAGGGGTCAAGGGACCGTCCAGACAAAGCCAGGTCGTACTCACATTCTACGGACAGACAAAAATATAGATAATAATAATGTAATAATGATAATAATATGGATATTTATATGGCGCCGGTATCCGCCAGGCTCTCACGCTCATGGCGCTTTACACATTTAATCCTGGTTATGGCCGAGCTGCCAAAGTAACTAATGCTCAAGCATATCAGGTACCCATTTACACCTGGGTGGAGAGTGGCAAATGTAGACTAACGTCTTGCCACAGGACATTAGTGCCGCCGCAGGACTTGAACCCCGTACCATGTGATCTGCAGTCGGGTGATTTATCCACAACAACTCTATACTTCAGGTTTGGATTTTGAAGTTACATGTTTGAAAATCATCCAGTTACAGGATTCAATCAGAAGGCTTCCATAGCCCCTTTTTCAGGCCCTGGAACAGCAGTGCACAAAAGTACAAAATACTTGAATATGGAATTTTGTTTTTTTGAACACCATGGTGGGATTTGAGCGATTCTTTCTTACCCTGTTTGCTTTCTTCCAGACGTTGGTGAAGACGCCGTCCGTCCAGTCATGGTTCTGATTGATATAGCCAAACATGAGCGAGAGATCATCCACCACCAGAGGGCTGATACGCTGTAGCTTGTGACTGATGGATGTGATGCTGGAGACACTGCTACGGGACTGACGGGACTGAGCAGGGTTCACGGCGGAGAGAGCCTCAACCAGGATCTGGATGCAGGTGGATTTGCCCGTACCAGGGCCACCGGCTACGATAACACCTGGGAGATTGATTGATGATGGGGAGGTGGAAAAAAAAGAAGGCTATAAATAATGCCACATGTTATTACAAAAATTTAAATGCCCATTGATATAGTGCAGCTACTCATCATCATCTAGTGCCGTCCCTTCGGAAGGGGTTGGCGGCTATGCACCTCCATTGATTTCTGTCATGTAACCTCTGTAACCTAAGACCATGTCCATTTCTTGATATCATCAAACCAAGTGGTTCGCTGTCTACCTCTTTCTCGTTTACCCGCTACCATTCCTTCCAGCAAGATTTTCTGCAATCCTCCTCCTCTCATCACATGACAAGAGATGCCAACCTCTTGACACAAAAAAACAGACTGAGTATCCTAAAAAAAAAAAAATCCGATTTTGTAGAGAAAAATCAGATTTTCACGAAAACTCAACACTACCACTGGTCCGTCGGCCCCGGGCCAATAAAATTTTAGAAAAATGCTTTACTGGAAAGTACAGTCAAGAAAAATGTTTGCTCTTTCATGAAAATTTGATGAGAAAATTGTATAGCAAAGTTTTTTTGGGGTTGCTGGGTTTACTTGTATATGTTTCTATACGATTCCGCTGTTTTTATGGGTTATTTTGTGTTTATTTTTTATTTTATTTTTTGTGTGGAAAAATCGTATTTTAAGAGGTGATATCGTATTATCGTATTTCACTCTTATTATCGTACTAAGTACAATTTAATCTTACTGGTTGGCATCTGTCTGCATGACCAACTAGTGCAGCTACTACTAAAAGCATACTCTCCTGTGATTAGTACTAAGTATCATATTGTTACCCCAGCTTTAGCTGAGCCACCATAATTAGGTGCTGCTGATATGGCATAGAGTTGCATGACTTTATAGCCATCCGTGTAGAGGGGTATATGCAGTGATCCTAGACTCACACGCCAAGTACATGAACAAAATTGAACAATGTACAGTGTATCAAGAACTTTAAATGATTGGCCTGTGAGATGGTACAGAACGGTATGAAAATGTGGAAAGACAAGACAGTGTAGTGGTTATAGACTTGAAAGCCTGTCTGCACTAGTTTGGCCAGGAGTGATTAGACCTCCCTGCATGGTCACTGACAGGTGTTTATCTCATCAAATCAGCTCTCACTTAACACTTTTCCCTCCCCCACCCCCCCCCCCTCAACCACGCCCCCCCCCCCCCCCTTGAGTAAAGAAAGAAGAAGAGAATTCGGGGGGGGGGGGAATGGCATCTATATAACATTCCCCCCCCCCCCCCTTTTGAGTAAGAAAATAGGGAAAAATAGTGAAAAATAATGAAAAACAGGGAAGAATAGAGAAACTAAGGGGAAAATCAGGATTTTTTTTTTTTTTTTTTTAAAGAACCACAACAAGAACATGAAAACAAACTGACCAACCTCTCCAGAACTTACCATGATTAACCTGTGAGATGGCATAGAGCTGCATGACCTTAGCCACCCATGGAGAGGACGCAACGAGTCCATTCTCCTGCGCCTTCTCTATCACCATGTTCTCAACGCTCATCTTGTTGCGTCTGGCTCTGCTGGAGTGAGGGGTAGGTGCATCACCGACGCTGTTGAATACATCCTTGATCACATTGTTGAAGAGGTACAGCGCCTAGGTGAAATCAAGAATGATAAAATGATGACAGTTGGATGGGTGAATGTGAATAACCACCAAAAAACTGCCTAAAAAACCCTCCATCCAGCAGGTGGAGGGTGATGACTTGTCCAAAAAAGATTACAAAAAACAAAAGAAACAGGTTAGTGTCACACTCTTCTTCAGTGGCCAGATGTGACAGATGTTTAAAAATTAAATCTGTTTCTGATGCAGACACACATAAGGTGGTCTGCAACTGGCGATTCAGGGATATTTTTTCAACAAACTGAAGAAGTTGATTTAAATGTTAAAATACCAATAAGTGTCCCCTTTGCTACAAGCTACACATTCCGCTTTTATCATATCCTACAATACCTTTTGCTGTATTGAATTAACAAATGATTTCAAAGCTAACAAAAATATTTCTGCCGAACAACTGTAAATATGTCAAAGAATTTCTTTACATACAGTCAAACCTGTCTATTAAGGCCACCAAAGGGAAACACAATAAATTGCCACAATAGGCAGGATCTTCATCACAGAGGATCGAGGCACTATGGCTGCTGACTAATGACAGGTAGCCTTTATAGAGAGGTGGCCACTAAGGCAAGTTTGACTGTATGTTTAGTTTTAAAGCCTATCTGCACTAGTTTGGTCAGGTTTGGCCAGGAAGGATTAGACCTCCCTGCATGGTCACTGGCAGGTGGTTATCTCATCAAATAAGTTCTCAATAAACATAAGAAAAAGAGGGTAATGGGGGACCAACAGGTACTGCTTACTAGGCATTGTTGGCTATATAGAGGGACAATTACATTGTAGATACAAGTACATGTAGTGCAGTCCCGCTTTAAAACAAAACATGTGAGCAAGGAATTTGAGTCTGATACGGGTAAAGAGATGAAGATCTTACATCAGGTTTAAGCCTTGGTCCCACGATGTCCTGCAGAGCTTGGGCTACCACTGCATGTTCAGCCTTCGCTGCAGGGGTCATAGGGTTGGTGTTTCCTGTCTTCCTGGGTTGCTTCTCAACGGTCTTTAACATGGCT
Source organism: Strongylocentrotus droebachiensis (assembly GCA_035222895.1). Classification (NCBI taxonomy): domain Eukaryota; kingdom Metazoa; phylum Echinodermata; class Echinoidea; order Camarodonta; family Strongylocentrotidae; genus Strongylocentrotus; species Strongylocentrotus droebachiensis. The sequence continues at coordinate 148,480 of JAVYIG010002650.1, read as the reverse complement.
GCAGAGGCTGCAAGATCAATACAAAATCAATAAGAATGATATTGGCTTTTTATTAGGCCTGTCCTCATCAGCTCGAGTTTGACAAATAACCCGCTAATTTCAGACTCGGGATATTATCCCGAAGCTCGAAATTGCGTCTTCACCAGACTGATACACTCATCACAAACTAGCTCGAACGGGTGCAAATTAGCCAGCTATTTCCCAAATAGCGGGATATTTTCTCGACCCAATATCCCGCTAATTGCATTGCGGGCTGATGAAGAGAATTAACTGGTTAATTTGCGAATCCGATGACCATGGTAATAATATGATTGCAGGGCCCTCAGGGAGAACAGTATGAATACTAATGAGGCTACCCTCGGTAAACAAGACATATTATTATTATTATTATTATTATCGGGATAGTTAAAATTGCGGGTCATTTGGCAATTTAACGCGAGCTGATGAGGACAGGCCTATACAGTGCTCATATTTGACACGCTGCAATGCTCATGGCTCTTCCACATCATTACACCAATTAAAGCAAAGCTAATAAAGTAACTAGTAACTCAAGTATATCAAGTACACGTTTAAACATAGGTTGAGAGCGGCACATGTAGATCCATGTGTTGCCAAAGGATGATAGCACCAGGCTGGGGTTTGAGCCACATACTTTGTGATCCACGGTCCACCAGACCTCAACAGTACATCTTCACAAAACGAAAGACAGATCATTGGATAGTCAAAGCAAACTGAACGCAGATATAAAATCGAACTACAAGTTGGCTGTACCTGTACAGCGTAAAGGTAGAAGACTGTGATTAGAAGAGAGTGTTGAGAAATTTTGTAGTAGATTCAGAAAGAGAATCTGAAGAGAAGAGGACATGCAATAAAATGGGGTGAGAAACAAACAGAGAGTAAGAAAATAAGAAAGAAAATGAGAAACTAGCTATTTAAGAAAAATAATGAGAAAAAGGAAAAGAAGAGTTCCACTTACTGGAGAAAACAGAGATTAAAAATGGATGTGCAAACATAGTAAGAGATAAACAGAGAGAGCAAGAGAGAAAGAGAGAGCTAAAAAAATAAACAGAGAGAGAGAGAGAGAGGGAGAGAGCAAGAGAGAAACAGAGAGAGGGAGAGAGAGCAAGAGAAAAACAGAGAAAGAGAGAGAGAGAGCAAGAGAGAAACAGAGAGAGAGAGAGAGAGAGAGGGAGAGAAAGGGATATGGAGGAGAGAAAGAGATGAAGATGAGAAAAGGGTGCAGAGGAAGGAATTGGGAAAGGGGGGGGGTGAAAAAGGAATAATAACGGTCAATAATGAGAGAAAAGGCTAGAGAAATGTCTTACGCATGGCGCTGCCCGGTTGGACCAGTGATCCTTGGCTACTAGCCCTAGAGAGCTCCATTCTCTCTTCCTTGGTCAGCTTTCGTCCCATATTAGCAAACATAACAGTAGCTGCAATGGATCCAATGCTGAACAGCTGGTGATATTCCTTAGACCTACAAAGGAATGTAGATCAAATAATAAATTCACTCATGAAACAGCTTCAGTTTAGCTTTTTAAAAAAAATTGTTTTTGTTTAGTGGGGCCCATATGAATAGATAATGGTACATGTATTCCTTAGACCTACATGTATAATGGAGTGTTGGAAAGAATAAATAGTAAAATGACCCTAGGCAACCATTTAGGTTTACCTTCAATACAAGTGTTGTCATGGGAGCTTACAAGTGTTGTTAGGGAGCTTACAATATAAAGAGTATCTTTTTTTATTTTCTTTCTTTCTTTTTTTCTTTCTTGTAAGTTGGACCTTTTTAGTTTTGTGTTTTGATACATACATGGTATACCTTAGGTACATGTAACTCTGACAATGGGCTGTAATGTGCTTAATTTGCAATTTCATCTAAAATTTGTTGTTATCAACAACCAAGTATTCATTTATTGTACATGTATGAAATTAAGGTCCCTTCGTCAGTAATATACAGGGACCTTCAGCTTCGTAGAATGAAGGAATACTTTCATCTTTAAAAAAAACAAATCCCTAAAAACCAAAATAGCCCCTCATTTTACATGATTCTCAGAGTTAAGAGTTGAATACCTAGCTGCATATTTAAAAGATAAACAAGAAAACATAAATTCAATATAAGTCATCAACATATAGAAATAACTTGGAAGAAAAAACAGAACTGAATATTAAAATATTAAACTAGTGTCAAAGAATCTAAAGCATGCTTTCTACCTCTAAAGATACATCTAATTGATCTGGGGGGTGTTTCACAAAGATCCTAAGTAGAACTTAACTCTAAGTTGGACTTAAAAATTATGGACAGCCATTGGAGTCTTAAAATGAAATATATTCAAAAGCAGAAATTCAAGTATTTTAGACTTTTTATAAATTCCACATCCAGAACATGAAATCTCCTTGATGATAGAAAATTATGAATGATTTGAATCAACATGTTATGCCTTTTAAAATAACTTTTACAAAACATTTTCAAAGATGCTAATGGCTTTCCATAATTTTTAAGTCCAACTTAGAGTTAAGTTCTACTTAGGATCTTTGTGAAACACCCCCCAGAAAGCAAATTTTACCAAATAGAAATACTGGGGATTATATCCCAAGTGGACTTCTAAGAATATGTGTTGTTTTGTTTTTTTTTCCTTTTCCTTTAGGTGTATTTATATAAGCTTTAACACAAAATCTTTGAGGCATAATTGAGTTTTAAAAAATCCAATGCTCTTTCTCATCTAATCAATAGCATTCAAACAGAATAGAAATAGGCATTTGCAAATGTGAACTAAACCCAAAACGTCTTCTCCCAGATTCATAATTACTAAATATACACTATACATGTACTTCTGTAAAACAACAGAAATTACGCATTTTAAAACCAAACACATCTAAAAACACAAGTTACGCATTTCAAAACCAAACACAATTGAAAACACTTGACAGTGTGCACCACTTCAGGAAGAAAATGTGCATGTAAACTAACAAAAACACAAACAACATTGAAACAGTCATGTTTGCCAACAAACAAAACATCATTTTTATCAAATCATTTAACTATGTTGACATCTGAAAAGCCAATTACTAAACTACTAAAATTCTATCTATAGAAATTCTCATTCACTAATAGAAGAATTATAGTCATATTTATAATTATTGAATTCTCTTCATGTACTTTTGATATGTATTTTGGGTTATCGAACACACTAAAATAAAGCATCTTTATATCCAGAAAGTATCTGCTATATCAGAAAGGGGTAGGTTACCGAACTTCAAATAGGAAATTAAAAATTATACATTTGGAGAGAGGGGGGTAGAGAGAGAGAGAGAGAGGGGGGGAGAGAGAGCGAAGGGGGCGTAGAGAAGTGGGTGAGAGTGACACAAAATGATCAAGTGAAACACAACAAGCAGAGTTACACAAAAAACTCAGAACATCTGCAAACTGTTCTGTAGAATCACAACATTTCAAAATTGTCACATTCACTCATCGAAACTCAAAGATTGAGGGGAAAAAGGGATATGCCAACAATTGAAAATTGAAAAGCAAAACAAAGTGCGACTATGTATTTTTTCTATAAGATTTACTGACTAATATAAAAGTTGATGAATCATTATGGTATTTTCCCCATTACTTTCTTTTTCTTCTCAATCTATTTAAGTGCCATGAAATTGATGAAAGGGATGATTGACATCAAAAGTAAGTTGGAAAATGCTCCATTAATCAACAATGCAAATAACCTGCAGATGAAAGATTTATGATGTTCTACCATACAGCCTCAAAGTATGATGTCACATCATTGTCTTAGTAGCTGGTTCATAATTTCATGCAGTAATTAAAGATACCATGGTATTCAATCAGCAATATAAACTTCTAATGCTTTCTACTCTCTGCCAAATAAACAAATGACAAATTTCCTCTGGGCTAACCCTTTCAGTACTAAATTCTGTCAAAACAAAAATCAATTTAGACAGCAATTTGAGAACTGCAACTGTGTAGGTTGTTATAACCATTGCCTGTCCATGAAAATAGCATATCTAACAACAAAGGATACTGCATAAATGACATTGACCTTGATACCTTAGCTGTATTTTGAGTCATAAAATTCATTGAGAATTACTTAATTTAGCATGTTACATGAATGATGACATTAGTGTAACTTAGTCCCATTAAAAGTATTAAGAACCAGCCACCTCTATGCAAGCATGACATCATTAACTTGGGACCCTATGGTGCAGTGCACGTTTTGAATGCAAATAAACAAAAGTGCAAAAGGGGAACATCTAGCTCTCAGGTCAGACCCAGGTCAAACCAAGGTCAAACCAAGGTCAGAATGAGGAGGTCAAAGGTCAATTGTTTACCCTTCCACATCTCGCCATGAGGAGACGGCATGCAGGAGGACGGTAACCATAGATTTGAGGTTAAAGAGCTCCACATCTCCGGGGTTCCTGTGTGGGTGTATGATGGAAAGGTATGGGGGAGGAGGTGAAAGTGCAGAGGTCAGAGGGGAGAGGTCAAAGGTTGTTAAGGTTATGCAGAGAAAAGGTCATTGATAGTTAGGGTTGGTTATATTAAGGGGTGTAGAGTCATGGGTTAGTGGATTATAAGTTATGCGGTTGCAGAGGGAAAATAAACCGGATAAAGTCAGGTTGATGAGGATAATGTAGGGTTGGTTATATCAATGAGTTATAGAGTCATGGGTTAGTGGATTTTTGGTTGGGTTCAAGAAGATGATGTATTCAAGAAGATGATGTAGATGAATTAAATTGTATAAGATAATTCATGGTTGGTTATATGAAGGAGGGGTGAATCCATGGATTAGTTGGTTATAAGATGAGTTATGATTAGATAAGGTCAAGTATGGTTGGTTGGATTTTAACATTGTTAGACATGCATGTCAGTATGGAGATAATAGATGGATTTAATTAGTGAGAGACAGAGGAGGTTAGACATGATGGGATTAAAGTATGATGTCAATATAGAAAGATGATATTAAAAAGTTAATGTTATTAAATCAATGGGATCCCACAAAGACACATGAACACACACACAAATGTACATCAAAGAATGTAATGATTTTTTAAAGAATAATGAGGTATATCACAACAAGCAGAGATGGAAAATTAAGATAGAAGTAATCAACAATGGCAATGGAAAGATATGATAATTTGAGCAGAAATCGGTTAAAAGTCCACACGCAGATTACAAGTATACACAGCAATCCATGTCAAAATATAGAGTGATAGAAATGAAATGGAGAAAAAGTATGGATAAGGGAAAAAAAATAAATGAAAATTACTTTCATTGAAAAAAAATCTACTGCATCACAGAAGGCTACAAGTACATATATTACACTTACATGTATACGAACAATAAATAAAAAAAATCACAGAGAGAGTTCATGCAAATTACATATTACTCATGCATCACTACAAAATATATCACTACAAATATATTTAACATGCAAAATATTTTGGTTATTAAGAAATCTTTTGGTGATTAGAAATCACGTGACTCAGGAAAATATCCAAATAACATACAGAGACTACATGATGAGAAGTTACTTGTAAAAGAAGTTTATGTAAATGTGCCCACAAAATCTACTTGTTACGACACCACAACATTTTTGACTGCCTTACTTTGCAATCGGTGAAGCTTCAATATTTACAAGTACATGTAAAACACGTCATGACAGTGTTTTTAAAATCGTTATAGCCATTATGAAGTACAGGGTGTATCAAATATTCATAGCCAGTACCATGACCCACAAAACAGATACCAGAATTTGTTTAAATGATACAGAAAAAAAAGTAAGTATGATAGCTGATATGGTTACAGAGCAACCATGCTTTTTCACACAGTAACGCAAACTCAGTATCAAGTCCAGTATTGTATAGAGTCCATACTGTAAAGATGTGTTTTTATAACCCTTAATGACACCTCAGTAAAATCCAACAGACATACATGTACACAAGAGTCATAATCCTCACGTTAAGAACCATTGGTACATCTTTACCGTGTGAGTCAAAAAAAAGTTTACACTGAGATAATTGTCACTTATTTAAAAAGTCAGCTATGAACGAAATGTTATCATACATGTTTTGAAAGAGTATTATATCCCAAATCGTTTGGTATAATTTTGTTGTGGTATGTGTTCACTCTTGGATGAACAGGAGGCATTGTTTGCGAGAGTGCAAAAATCGACTTGCGCAAAAGTATTTAAGTGAGAGAATGAATGAGATGCATAGCAGAAACAAAGTCACACACACACAAATGTTCTTTGATGTTTGATATTTGATATATGTGGCATGATTAATTTTGTTAGGGATGTTTTTTTGATCTGCAAAGACCGAATAAATACCCAAATCCCAATTGTTTTATTCAAACATCACATGTATTACTTTGGTGCAAGTCGATTTTTGCACTCTTAAATAATGTCTCCTGTTCATCCAAGCGTGAACACAAACCACACACAAATGATACCAAACGGTTTGGGATAAAACATTCTTTCATAAGATATATAATAATTTACTGTTCATACATGTAGATGATTTTGAAGATGATTAGCGATTTTCTAGGTGTAAACTTTTTTTTGACTCGCACTGTATGGCCCGAATTCACAAAGGAGGTTTAGATTTAACCCATGGTTTAAACCCTCATTTACATAACCCATAGTTTAAAATAAGCGCAAAATAAGCGTGACACAAGTCAGACGTCCAATATTAGACGTGCGCAAGGCAAGGTACGCTTATTTTGCACAAATTTTTAAACCATGGGTTATGTAAATGAGGGTTTAAACCATGGGTTGAATCTAAACCTCTTTTGTGAATTCGGGCCTATGAGTTTAATATGGTTTATCTAGTTGTAGAAGCATAAAAGTTAAACTCACAGTTGATCTTTGCACTGCTGGACCACCATCTTGAGCCTGTCTGCAAGGACCTTGGGAGAGCGGAAGCCGTAGGCGGCGCAACGTGCCTTGAGGATCAGAGACATATCCGGTACGACCAGGGAGACGGTGCGGAAGAGAAGCTTGATGTCTGTTGGTATATCACCATGAAGACCGGTCTCGTTGTTGACGGTGATGAAGAGGGCGATGTTGCGACCGAGAGTGATCTGCGAGAGGAATCAAATTTTGGAAATTTATACAAGCAATTCTTTCATTTTTTTAAATATATTTTTTTCCTCAATCTGTATCAACATTCCCCTGGTTAGAGGAGCAGTACATCTAGGCGATTTAAAGTGGCATTTGCTCTGGGCTTTAATTTCTCACAAAAAAGGGGTTAAGGTTAGGGTTGCATGCAATATGGTTTTAGGTAGGACATGGGTAAGGGTCCATGGTTAAAGATGGTAATTTGGTAACTGTAAGAAACCAACTATGGAGTGGTCATTGACAAAGCATGTATCATATGCAAAGAACCTGTTTGAAAGCCATATTTTTATTGCAATAGGCCAGTTTACTGAGTACATATTCAAATTAACGTAGTGAAGAGGTATTCCATTAACCAGTTGTTAATGAATAAACTACAATACTTGTAATCCACTGTGTATACTTTACCTGTTGCTATGTCGGGCAAGTCTTGAGCAAGCTACGGGCAAGCTTACAGGTTTCCAAGAACAAATCTTTAAACAGTATGCATCAAAATTGAATATGTTAGTAAGCTAATTCATTAATTCATATTTTTGTGGTACCAGAGCCATACCTCTTCTCCATCTCCTAAGATGGCAATCTTCTTCCTGGCCTGTAGAGCCGAGATGACAGCATGGACATGATCTAACACCATGGCAACCGCTTCCTTGTGAAGCAGCTGAAACTCATCAAAGCACCCCCAGCTCCCATCCTGAAACATTGCGAAAACAAACAAAAGGTAATGTGTCAAGTTCGATTAGAGGGAAAGAGTATATAATGCATAGATCTTCCAATTCTCACAACCATGTACACCTACGGTATCTGACCATAGAGGGCAGCACTGGTCATGGGTACATTTGATTCATTTTTTCTACATCAACTTTTTCGTGTTATTAATTTATGCTTGGGATAAACAATATGAATGAATTTGAAATTTAAATTTGAAATCTATATTTGGAATATGTTTTCATTTGCTTGGTAAGAATAATCTGACTCATGACAAATTATTACTATTATTATATCATTTTTGAATGTTTTCTAATTTATGTTCAGCACCAGTCAGTGATGAGAGCCTCTCAACAGGATTCCCAATCCTTTTTAATAGGCATTCCACAGGTCCTGGCTGGTACCCATTATCTTTTATACTGATGTCTGTGTTACATTGCATTCTCCTCGATATTAAATAAATAAATATAAATGAATAATGGAAGTCATAATGCAAAAAAACAAGGTATATATGACAAACATCATACAAATATTCCCCCATTCTGAACTTGAGGTATTAGTTGTACGACAAGATCTTCTTAATGCAGTTGCAGCCATGTTAATGTTATCAACAGTACAATTAATACACATATTTTTGCTGATCTTACCATAGCAAGTCCCTGGACTACTTTTCCCAGTGCAGCAGGATCTGAATGAGGGGAGCAGCCAAACAAGGCAAGGTAGCGGCCCAAGAAGAAAGCTAGACCTTTGACGGTCTCTGTCTTACCCACGCCGGTACCTCCCGTCAGGGCACTGCCTCGGAACTGATTCATGCACTGAGGGTGAAGAAGGGATAAGAAAAGGAATACAAGAGTTGATATTTACTCTGACAAGCTGTCTCAGTAATGGATTGTTAAATTTCCAACTAGTGCAAGTTACATCATTTCTGCATTAAGGAGCAATAAAGCGCATAGGAATAGAATGTCTGATAAAGAGCAGTAAATATCCTTTCTTTACTACACTACCAGACTACCATTCAGGGACAACATGATTCTATGAAACAAGTTTTAAGTACATGTAAATGTACCCACATATTCTATCTTGGGAAAAGAAACATGCCCTGTAACAGAGGTTATATGTAGAGAATCTACCTTCATAAATGAATATTGACTTTTGTGTTCAATGTTCATTGTCTTGCTGGAAAGTATTATCGATGTGTGATATAAAGCAAATAATCATCACCCATGGGTGGACAACCTTTCATTGCCTTGGTGATCTCCTGGGCCCGTATTCAATTCAATACTTAAGTACAAAATTTAAATAAGTATTTTACTTAGATTTTGTCTTACGTAAGTAAAAGTCTAAAATGTGATTTGAATACGAGATAAGTAAATTACTTAGCTTAGCCATTTACTTAGTAAATTTCTTACTTATGCTCAATATTGAACTGAATACTTGCTCTGGGTTATACAAGCCTCAAAGATCCTACTCTGTAGTGATAGTCTGTCCAATCACCAGATTATTAGGTAATTATTTGTTTACTATCACTACAACCAAATCTATAATTTGTCATGTGACATCACTCACGCAAATCATGTTGCAAGATTCTTGGTGTGTGAGATATGATGAATATCTTACCATTGCCATAGTGAGGAAGCATCGCTCAGTGATGGGAGTGACAACGAGAGAAGACTGTCCTCCAAAGAATTCATTACCGTACGGATGACGCTCCTCTAAGATGGTCATCTGAGGCTCATGGCTACCATCTGCAATTCAGGAAGAAATATTACATAACTTGAAAAAAGAGTACAACTACGGTGGTGAAATGTATAACACACATTTTTAACAAAAAAGAGAGGGAAGTGAGAAATATTATATTGAATAATAATCAAAACACTTTGAGAGGTGAACAATATAATTAAAGGGAATAAAAGGAATAAAAGGTAGAAAAAGCAGGAGTCAAACTTAATATATGTCTAATATAAAAAGCAAAGATTGAGGAATAGGGATTCTGAATTTATAAAAATACAATTTGTTCATAATGACTTGAGTTTGAGTAACAACAAACTTGGAAGACTGCATTCAATGTGTCTTCACAATATGGCATAAATAAATACCAGAAATTAACAGATATTGTTACCTGTTGACCTTCATTAATTTACATATATTTTCAATTATTTCAATAATTCAAATAGTCTTTTGCAAATTACATTTCCATCCCAAATATCACTTTCACAACAAGCATGACAACCTGATGAACAATGAAATGTAGTAAACAAACATTCCGCCAAGAGGAATTAGGACAGATACATGGAATGAGTGACAATGGAATGTAAGAGAATACGACGACACACTGGCAGAAGACTGGAATTTGAAACCAACAATAGTTGGAAGTAGATTTCATAAATAAACACTCAATAGGAAATACTGTTCCCTTTTCAAAAGAATATGGTCTATGCAACTGGCCTCATTAGTATAATTTAATACTGTTCTAACCGAGGGCCCTGCAATCATATCATTAGCCCTGTGTATTTTGTGTATTGTGAATTGAGATAAAGAAGGTATAGCTATAAAGAAATACATCCCGCAACCCAGACGCATGTGCAATGTACCAGAGCATCAAAGGAATCAAGTTTTTCCTGCTTCTCATCGAAGAGTAGCCAGGAACAATGTTTAAAAGACTCTACCCCACACACAGAAAAAAAATCCTTTGCAGTGGTATGGGTTGTTGAATGATTCTATGAATGGCCCCATGACATGAATGTATCATATACATACATTTACGCCTTGCTCTCCCTTTGGTAGTGAAGGAAGTATAATTTCATAACATGATATTAATCACAATAAATTGCACAGTAAACTTTATTTTCATTTTACATCATCGAATACTGACAAAATACAGATACTCTATACACAAATAACAGGCAAAGATGTCTAATTAAACAAATAAAACTGTTAGTTTCTAATTTCTCAAAATTGAAGGATTTTGATAAAGATATGAAAGGGGGTTCATGCTTTACCCTCAAACATTATGTAACCCATACTTCAAATAAAGAATATTTATAAAAAAACTTTATTCCTACACTTTTCTCAACCTAGTATGGTTTACAAATTTGCTTCTTTACACCCTAAACATACAAATAAACGTAATGATAATAACATTTCTACAATATAAAATATACAAACATTTTGTTATTTACATGTACATGTACATATTCACTTTTCGATATACTAAAAATGCAAGATATACATGAATTATAACTTGAGAAGAATATTGCATTGTTAAACAAGGGCCAGACAGTGACAGTCATGATCGAGTCTTTTGAAGAAAGGTGTCACAGAAGCTACAATCATACTGCATTTCTGAATGAATATTACACAAGATTTCATGTCACTATGAATTCTAGAGGGTTATTTTCTTTTTCCCCTTGGACTCCCTTGAGTGTTAATAATATAAAGCACAACATTTCAAAACAGCTCCAATTTCTGAAACACTGAATGGAGGAGCGATGGCTCAGTGGTAGAGCAGTGGTCCTGTAACCAGGAGGTCCCAGGTTCAAAACCAAGTCAATGCGCTTGTGCCCTTTGGTAAGGCATTAATCCTCATAACCAAGTCTCTGGGAGAGGACTTAAAGCTGCTGGTTCCCTGGCTGCTTACATACAGTGTATACATGCTTTCTCAGCAGTCAGGTAAAATGAACATCAAACATCAAACATAATATATAATGCGCATAAACAAAATGCATGTAACGGAGATCTGAGTAGAGATGACTGTTTTACGAGACCTACCTGATCTTTGCTTTGGATAGACCCTGATGCACCTCCGCCATTCAAAGTCAGTGAGCTCCCGTAGCTTCCTGTTACCCATGTTATCCAGGATGTCACGCAGGTAGTAAGATTGCTGCGGGAGGGAAGAAGAGGAGAAACATGTCATCTTGAATGTCTACTGTTTCCCTTTAAAGCCTGTCTGCACTACTTGTAGCTACTTGCGTCCTCTATATAGCAAACAATGCCTAAGCAGTACCTGTTGGTCCCCCATGATCCCCTTTTTCTTATGTTAAGTGAGAGCTGATTTGATGAGATAATCACCTGTCAGTGACCATGCAGGGAGGTCTAGTCTGTCCTGGCCAAACTAGTGCAGATAGGCTTTAAGAGTCTATAAAAACACATTGAGTAAATGTACATCTCTAGGCAATACAGTTTTAAGAACAATCAAAGACAAGTTATATCATCACTAAACTGTACATCACCATCCCAAATATACATGGAATAAGATCTTGTGAATGAGCAGGCAACTCAAGATGCACTTATAAACTTAACATTTCTAAACACAAGGCTTCTATTTAGTTAAATCAGGGATGCCAGTTAGAATTGATCAGAGGGCCTGAAAATCACCTAGATGAGCTATTTTGTACACGAAAAAGCCTTAACTATGGTCTGAAAATAACTTGCCAGGGCCTGAATTCAGGCTATTGCCTGAAAACTGGAATCCCTGTTAAATTAAATTATGCTTTGCAACCCATTGACAAAAATATGTTCATTAACAGATGCTCTTTGTCATGTACTACAGCATTAACGATTTTAGGTAAATATCAACCTTAACCGCAGTGTAATTTTTGGACTGCAATCCAAAAACCTTGCTTTGAAACTCCCAGGGGTGAAAGTGATTTTTTTTTTTAGAAATGACATGACATTCCCCCTTTTGAGTATGTAAGAAAGTTGGGAAAAAATAGGGAAAATAGAGAAAATAAGGGGAAAATAGGGACAAAATCGGGAAGAAGAAGAAAAAGAAAGAAAAAAAACGGGAAACCGATTTAAATCTGGTAATTATCAGGCCTGGACTCCCAGAATGGACTTACAGCAATCATGCTCTCCAGACGCAGCCGATGGAGCGGTGTCACATGTTCCTCAGTGGCCTTCCACGCCCCCTTGGTCAGGACCGTGGTCAACCTGGACATGGTGGTCACAAACTTCTTGGAGGCGTTAGGGATGGCCTTGCGGTCATTGCGGATCTCCATGATGCCCAGTTCACACTCCTTGGTCCAGTACATGGTCAGACCTAGGGCGGCTACTTGGGTTGGGTACTGGGAGGGAGAATGAAAATGAGGAATCATTGTATATAAACAGTTCTATTCTCAGTCCCCTGTCAATATAACAAGCAATACTGTAGTGTACTGCTTAGAGACTTCTGTGGAAAGCACTTTATAAGCACTGATTTTATTATTAATATTATTATTATTGTAACAAAATAAGACATGAAAAATTGTTTCTCATACATGACCATTTGATAATAAAAAATAGAAGTTTGCTAAACAAAAAGTTGAAGATTATATTGACACAAGTTGCTTAAACATCCATGAAAGATGCTAGGCATTAAAATCTATGCTGATTATTATCTATAATCACTCTCTCTCTCTCTCTCTCTCTCTCTCTCTTTCTCTCTCCCTCTTTCTTTCTCCCTCTCTATTCTTCACTCTAACCCTATCCTGAGTTCTGTCATTTCTTCTCGTATCTTTGATGTTTTTATATGCTTCTTGCTATATCTTTTTTGTTGATCTCACATCTTCTTCCTCTTTTCCTAAAACTTTTCATAGTCTGAAATGCTCCCATACTTTGTAGATGTAAATAGAATGTAGATTACCTTGTAAGCCAGCTCCTCTACTGCTAGATTGTTCTCCATGTCTTGGATCATATTAGAGACTGTGCTAGACATGGTCTTAGTGATGGATTCCTTCAAGCCCTTCAGCCACACCTCAACGCCATCTTTGATAGGAACCTACAAAATAAAGTAAAACAAATCTTAAGAAAACATGCAAGTTTTGTCAATATGTCAACTGGAAATTTTCTGGGTTTTGCAAAGTAAAACAAATAATACAATAATCCTTATTCAAAACAAAATTTGGGCAAGCAGAGTGTATTATAAAAGCAATTGGCCCATGTCAGTCATAACTGTAAATGAAATGAACCCATCACTCTTATGGGGCTTTGCAAGAAAATTGCGATTGATTGCAAGTTGCAACTGATATTTGCAATCGATTGCAACTCAACTTTCTAGCAACGCCCCACTAGTGACCTAAATTTTGTTAGGATGAAAGTTTTAACAATTAAATTGAGTTAAGTTGCGGTCACAAAAGTTCATACGAACGATTCGTTTGTACGAATCTCCGTTTTTCCATTGTCTTCCCGAATTTCCATTGTCTGAAAATCCTTTGTACGGCGTTCGTAGCAGTTCGTAATGGCATTTGTGACCGAGGCTTTAACTAGATCTAGCTTTTATTCTTCCTCTCTCTCTCTCTCTCTCTCTTACTAATTGGGCGTTGCAAGAAAGTTGAGTTGTGATCAATTGCAAATTTGCAATTAATCGCAAGACTTATGCTTGATTATGGGGATTTGCAATTGATTGCAACTTTTTTGCAACGCCCCATATCTTTTTGTTTGTGAGTGTGTGAAAAAACAAGTGATTAACCTCTTGGTCCAGACTGAGCATTTCCCCTTCCTTGGATGTGACTGCTATTGCCTGCATCAGTCCTCCCTCCGTACCATCCTGAACACCCCCCTCCATTCCAGTGGCAGCTCCCATCCTGCTGTCAACGGAGAGTCGTGATTGGATGCCTGCCAGCCCATGGCCTGATCCACTGCGTGTCGGAGATGCATGTAGCTCCTTGGTGGGGCTGTGCAAGATGCCTTTCTCAGGGGATGGGGTACGCTGGGTCTGGGCGGTGAGGGGCTGGATGCGCTCCAGGCGGATGTCATACACGTAGTTAAAGATGCATCTACATGTACACATAGAAGAGGAAGGTTGAATAAAAGCATGATTACAAGAATCTCCCAATCTGTTTTAATAATACAGTAAAACCTGTTTATAAAGCCCATTCAAGGGAGACAATAAAATGCAGTCTTTAAAGGTAGGCGGTCTTTATGTACAGCTTCCTTTCGTACACATTTCACTGACAAACACTGACAAAAGGAAACAGAAACCGTGGTCTTTATAGACAGGTGGTCTTGCTATACAGGATTTCACTAATGCAAGTTTCGTTCATCTTTTTCTATTATTCTGGCAATAAGCACTAATGCTTCACCCAAGACTTTGCTAACATTTACAAATAACTGAACATTTAATGTATTTGTCTTCTTCACTAATTAAAGGTTGTTTTTGTTAAAGTCACAACTATAATTTTTCTATTTATTCAAATCATGCAAACATTGAATACAAGAGACACTTACCTGAGATGAGGTTTGACAGATTCAAGGTCATAAGGTCGACTGAGGACAGCCAGGAGAACAGGGTCAGACAGGAAGTAAAACCTTGGGAAGACCTGTCTCTTCTTGTCTAGGTAGCCGGTCAGAGACTTGAAGCAGATCTCAAGCTCTTCATGGATGTGACGCAAGACGACTCCCTTAGGGACCTCTCCACCGTAAGTGCACTGTAGAGGAACACGATAGTATTAATGCCCCACTGCACTTCTTGTAGCTAAATGTACTTACGCCCTCTATATAGCAAACAATGCTTAAGTGGTACCCATTGACCCCCCTGTTCCCCTTTTTCTTATGTTAATTGAAAGCTGATTTGATGAGATAACCACCTGTCAGAGACCATGCAGGGAGGTTTTATCCCTCCTGGCCATACTAGTGCAGATAGGCTTTAAGATGTAGAAAACAATCAAAGAGATTCAAACAACTATGGCCTAAGAAATGAAGGAGATTGTTCTTAACCTAGGATATGTGTTACGTCTCGGTGGTACTCTGGATTTCCTCCAGCAAGATACATCAATCAAATCAAATCAAATATGATACAGGGTTATGGAATAACTTTGTTTATCATTATTAACATCACTGATTTATTTATTTCAAAAGCACATGAAGCTTGAAAGCTCTAACTGTTCAATTAAATAAAATAAAAAAATACTTACTTGAAGGACATTTCTTGTGTCGTAAGCTCGTCTCTGGATCTTACTCCAGCTCTTGTCGATCCTGTTGAAGCGTTTGGCCTCCTGGGGAAGCTCTTTGGCAGTCCTAGGAATACTGAAGACTGCCTCCAGGTACTGCCATAGGTCCTGGACCTCTAGCCACTGCTCCAAGACCTCTCCAACACCTCTGAGTTTCTCCGCCCATCCTGCAGCCTCCTCTCTCAGCGGTCCCACGAACCTGGATGTCAGCATGTTGGCCAGGACGGCCTGGGCGTTCTCCAGCTGCTCCAGGAGGTGCTCCATGGAGTCCTTCTCCAGGTAGATGGGTCCGCGTCTCTTGTAGTCCGTGAAGGTCATGACCTGCTCCGTCCACTCCTCCTCGGTAACCCGGAGCTTCACCTCCAGCTCCAGCTCTTTGCTAGCACAGTGACAGATCTCTTCAATCTCTGCCTGGTGCCTGCATGGTGAGTACAACAACAAGCTTATGTAAAACTAAGCGATTCCGGAACAGTGCTCTTCCCAATCTCAAGCATATGATTAACTTTTACTATGCAAATCCAAACCTATAATTGCCGCAAAAATTGTGCAATATTATGTTATTTTTAACAGTGAGGCAATATCAATCAGTCATTTTAAATTCTGTATATATTTTATAATATCAAATTTTGAATTATGCTTGTACACAATATATTTAATTCCATTTGTCCTGATCTCATGTTTAAATACTTGCATTGTATTTTACCTGCACTGTGAAAGCATGTACAATTCAGTCTATGACTGCCATTCATGTCTTTTTATGAACCTTGATTAAATTGAATTGAACTTGTGGAATTAGTTTTCTAATGGATGATGTATACAATGATAATGAAAATATGCCCATTTCTACAGTGCAGCTACTATTCAAATATACTGTAAAGACTGCACCTAATACAAAGAACACTCATGCTATTTGGTAGTTTGTTGTGTTCATTTAGGTTTTCTTACATGTTTCATTCTTCTTTCAATTTCCTATAGATATATAATTCCTATTCTAACTTTGTAAATACTTTGTAAATGAAGAATGTTTATAATCACTTTGACATTAAACTGTAAATTTATTTGAATTCTGACAGCCAATTTGATGTATATAATATATAGTTTTTCAAGCATCCCTAATTCAATTCAATTCAATTCAAAGTTTATTCAAGACTCTTCATGAAAACATACAAATACAGCATAGAATGATAACAAAATGAACAAGATAGTGATGAAAATTACAATGGCAATTTATAAGAGCATTTGGGATATGCAAAAAGGAGGGATTCCTTATATGAAAGCCTACCCCTAAACACACACACATACAGGAGAAGACAAAAAAACATACTATCATGTACAATCAGAGTATAAAAACACTAACAAGAGAGTATAACAAATTTACTTTACAAAATAATAATACACATAACACTCACGGTATAAGGCCTATGTCAAGGATATGACACAGTTTGAAGACATTAGCCTCAAGCTGGAAAGAGCTCCCAGTCACTCCCATCACTTGTAGCCAGTGACGATTGCGGATTTCCTGCAATCAAGAGTAATATCAACACATTTAGTGGTCCACTGGATGAATCAAAGACTACAGACCAAGTGGTAGAGGTTTCAGATCTCAGCCACCATTCATTTACTAGCAATTAATAATAATACCGGTAATAAGAAGAATTTCTACTATGCACTTTCTGATAATACATGTAGATAATATCAATCAAAGCACTACGATGTAATATAATAATACTTCAGTGTTATCTTAACAAAAGAAACAACAAAAACAATATGTAATTCTGCAATTTTATTATTGATTATGCCAACTAGCTCAATGGATGAAATAGCATCTGACTTCTAGAACAAATTGTAAAGGTTGAGTCACATATAATCATAAACATCAATATGCTATAGAATATTGAAGTACGTTCCTTCCTAATAAAACGAAACAATATATTGTACTGCATAAATATGGGGCAAAAGACACATAACCTCAATTTCCCATTTGTATAAAAGGGAGAAAAAAAGTTGGAGGTGATGATGGAAAATAGCTGTAATTCAAGTAAATGATTACTCAAATAATAGTGCGATTTGTTTTGGACGGTGTTTCACAAACATTAAGATCTACTTTGAGTCAGACTTGACTATAGCAGGCCATTCATGCCACTGGTTGCTCTCACCATTGGTCTCTCAATAATGATCTTTAGATATTATTTTCCTTCAATAATGTACTATCACAAAATGTAAATTCTGTAGACTTGTGACCACGATAGTTACTTTCCTTGAGAAACCAATACCAGGAATGGTTAGAGGAACTAGTGGCATGAATGGCCTACCATAGGTAAGTCCAACTTAAAGTCTATCCTAGTCTTTGTGAAACACCTCCCTGGAACATTAATTTAATAAGGAAAAACAAAATTTTGATGTGATGATGGAAAAATAGCTGTAATTCAAGTCATCTATTACTCAAATGAAAGTAACAATGTTTCTGGTGTTTACCTTTGATGCTAGCTTGTGTAGGATAGGAAAGACATCCAGATAGAACTTGATGCTGTTCTTCATGTTGTTATATGCATCCCAGTCCTTGATCTTATCTGGTAGGCTCTGACACTCATCCCAGTACTGCTCAACCTGGTGAAAAAAGAGACGAGATTGTGAGTATGATATGTACTGGTCACTGAAGAAAGACAAGTTTAATCCTGATGAATTATTCAACTGTCCATGTTCATCCGTAACTGCACAGCGCCAAATTCAAGAGTAACCTACTCGTGGACATCGAGGGGCAAATCAGTTTTGTAAAACTTTTTGCTATTTCAAAGGGATATCCAAGATATGATATGGTGCTGGTGAATGATCTACGAACCAGGGGTGGTATATTCTCAAATCAATATTATCTTTTATGTAAGTAAAACAACGCTAATTGTCATAACACATCAAAATATGACAAGCCATTGGTTAATGTCTGTGCAAAGCTGGATGCGGGTCCCATTCTTACAAGCTTTGCTTATCTTGGGGTCCTTCTGATTTTGCTGTTCTTTTTTTTTTTGTATGTATTGTTTACTTTGAATTTCAATGGAAAATAAATGAATTGAAATGAGAAGAAAAAAAGGAGTTAAAAGAGACATCTGTGCAAGCACCAAGGTTAGTCCCAAATGAACTCTTGTAATTGTTCAATATTGGATGGTTGTTTTAAACTTCAATGTTTCGCAAAATTAAAGTTTAAAACTACTGTGGTTCCGTTTGAACAACTATTAACACCAAGCAAAGATAATGACGTTCTCCTTACCTCCTTGTTGGCCTTTGGTAGATCTGCATCGGCCCAGAGTCTGTCTCTGAACTGATTGTCAAAGGCTATGAACTTCTGGAAGAGACCGTAGAGCAGTCCTAGAAGATCCAGTTCCTGTGGAATAAATCAAGTATTATCATGTTTTTAGGAAATCTGTAAAAGTTGAAATATTTGCGGTACATTACTTTTTGCTGGTTTCGGGCTAAGATCGGCAAGCACGAATTTTAGAACTTGCGGAAATATAAGCATGACTTCTTATGCGCGTTTTGAACAGGGTCAATTGCGTGCAACGAATTTAAGAACCCGCGAATATGTTTTGGGATCGCCCAGCACAAAGAATTAATCACCCGAAAATAACAGCATTTACAGTAGTTCATCATATTGAATTGAAGATGAGATTTTTATATGAATGCACCTTGCAAGCGGATCGAACGCCAAAATTATATTCATACTATTGCTCATTTAGTCATGTTGAAGTAAATGTAGGTTATCTGTAATCTGAAAGTGATGTCTCACTATAATGTTACTATACTTCACATTATCAAAGAAGATTTTAAACCTGAGAAGGATAATTTTAGTAGAGGCAAACAAAATATCTTTATCCACTTTTATTAATACAACAAGATCAGAACCAAATAAAGATTAGACTGAACTTTTTGACTTGCTTTCATAAGAATGCATAGTATTAGGGGTGAGGTTTGATTGCAAAATATGTAGAAAACAAAATTATCTCAGAAAGCCAATATTATAATTCTTCCATTGATTGATCCATTTTCATATGCAGCCACTGTTTTACGGAATATCTTGCCAGAATATCTTAGAAATATAGAAACATAAGAAAAGTTCAGATTGAAGTGATTTGAAAACATATCTTTGTAAGATCTTGCAATGATGAACCTAGTGTGCTATTTCCACTCCTTCTGTATTCTGTTCTGTAAAGGCATATAGAGATGTGCAGCTATGCATATTTGTTATGCGCTATAAAAAAATGTTAAATTATTATTATTATCATTATTATTGTTCACGACAAGGCAAACATTTCTGTTTTTACCTCTCCTGTCTTGTCCAGCTCCGGGAAGGGCTTACAGATGATACCAAAGAGCCTGGACACCGAGTCTAAGGTCCTCCTCTTAGAGTCATAGAGCTTGAAGATCTCCTGGAACTCATGGAGTCTTGCTACAGCCTCGGCTGGCTGGACGCCTGGGACCGCTGGACCCTGGGAGTCAAAGCTGTTCCTGAACTGTATCACCTCGACCACAAACATCTGTGATGGATAAAGAGAAATTCAATTCAATTCAATTCAATGCATTTATTTGTCCAATGGATATTTGTTTTGCTTGCATGTAAAATTAAGGCTTAAACATACGTGTAGTTTACAAAAAACACTAATACCTGTAGGATACAAAACAAGGATACATTTTGGTGCATGTATAACTTGACATTTTCTTTAGGGCAAAAATAAAAATTTCTGAACTTTTAGTTCGGAGCAAATGAGAGGGGAGCTCAAAACATACATCACAAAGTTGTAAATTTGTGTTTGATTGATCGCAACTTCAAAAATTCATACCTTTCTAAAATTTAAATCGGATTTTGCGCAAACTGTTCCTCATATTTTTCTGCTTCTATAAAAACCAACTTCTTATCATGGTGGATTCCCCTTTAAGGGCTACTGAGGTAGTCAATGATCACTATGGCCCGAATTCACAAAGGAGGTTTGTCGACAAACCTTGGTTTTCGTACGTCATGACGCGTTTTTACGCGTTTTTTACAAACCTGGTTTGTAAAGAACAAAAGGAGGTTTGGGGAAACAAAAGGAGGTTTGTCGACAAACCTCCTTTGTGAATTCGGGCCTATGAGTTTTCAGTCTGCAGTTTTAAGGAGCACTTCTTTTTTTTCATTTAGAGCATTTGATTGCATCATTTGTGTCTGTTTTTTGTTTTTGCAGTGTGTTGGAGAGTCACTAACCTTGACTTGTTTGTCCAGCTCCTGCTCAAAGGCTCCACGTCTCTCCTTGAGGAGCCTGATCCGACATTTCTCAGCGAGATCCACCACCTCCTGCCAATTGTCTCTCAGCTTCTCCACCTCCTCCACCTCAGAGCGGGGCAGACGAAGACGGTAGCTTCTATAAGGTGGAGAAGATTATGGGGAATACAAGAGAAAACATGAACCTAACTACATGTAATACAGTGAAACCTGTCTACAAAGACCATCCAAGGGAGACAAGAAAATTGGTCTGTATAGGCAGGAGGTCTTTATGTACAGGTTCCTTTAGTACATGTTTCAATGAGAAACCATTTTCAAGGGAAACAATAAATGTGGTCTTTGTAGATAGGTGGTCTTTCTAAACAGGTTGTCACTAAAACAGGTTTGACTGTACAAATGATAGCTTCTCCACCTCTACCTATATGGTGGGGAAAATTATGAGAAATACATGAGAAAGTGTGAAATGTCAACAGGAAAGTCATGTGAAACTCATAACCCATGATCACAATATACTAATGATAAGAGCCGAGTTTAAGTTGGGGCATCACAGTCACAAAAATTTAGCTCAAATTCTCATGCAGGATTAAATATATTTTTCTCTTCCATGGTTCCTGTTTTAGATGCTGCCTCAATTAGTAGTTCTCAATTTCACTTTTCTTCTAAGTTTATGAAGGAGCAAATCTAAAAGATTGGGCATTATTAATGGCCTAGATCTATATGGGGATAGGATACATAAATAATCATATGAGTACTTACATGAGGTCTGCATACATGGTCTCGATGGGTAGATAGATAGCATCGATCTTATTCTCCATATCTCTGACCTCCTCTAGAAGATTGAGGGTTCCATTCAGCTGGTCAAGGGTCACCACATCGGCCATGAGCTTGGACTTGATGCTTGTCCGGTAATTGATGGCATTGTCCAGTTGTCGCTGCAAATGCAATTATAGGAATTATAGCATTTCTAAAAGAATTTCTTTAGTATTGTATCTACTGTGGACAATGTGCAAAAATAGATCGTTGTATCAATATTTTTTTCTCACAATTAAAGTGACTGGCCCAATAGGTGTGTACACAACAAGAAAAAGAAAGTTTTACTAGAAAAGAATAGAACTGCTGAATAGTTCCTTTCTTTTGTTGACGTCATGAATAGTTTACCTTTTCTCTAGGGGAAAAAGTGAAGTATTCATTTTTCCGGCCCCCCCCCCAAAAAAAAAACTAGCAACTTGCGATGCGGAGGGAAAAAAAGCAGCTGCTCAGCCTGAGACTCAAGCCAGGCACCCGTGGCACGCCACGGGCAACCTAAGACTTCAAACAAAATATCGCTATCGTTTTCTAGTTAAGAAAAACGGGTACTTCTTTTGACATCATTTAGATTTTGTTTTAAAACCGATATTTTCGGAGCTGATTTTGTTTGTAAACTATCAAAATGGCAGCCTCCAGCAGTCGCTTGAATGACGGCAACAATTCAAGATTTCAGCAATATAATGAGGAGGAATTTATGGATTTCATGAACTCAACTGACAGTGTGAACACTCAAGGTTGCTGTGTCCAAATTTTGTGCTCAGAATGATGATTGAAGTTACGATGACACTGACGTAAAATCACTTGATTCTGTGCTTGCAAGATTCCATGCTGGTGCCCGTACAAAAAGTGGTGCATTGTATAGCAAAACATCAATGCAGTCAATCAGATTCGGATTGCAGAGGCATTCTCAGAAATCTCTGAAAGTTAACATTATCAATTATCCTTCTTTCACTTTGAGTACACAAACTTCAAAGCTCTGATCAAGAAGTGGAAATCGAGTGGCAAAGCCAGCGTCAAGCACCACCCACCTATCAGCAAAGATGACATGGTATCGATTCAAAACAGTTTGGACACAAACACACCTGATGGCCTGCAAAGGAAAGTCTTCATCGACATAATGATTTTCTTTGCAAGCAGAGGGGTGGAGAACACGAGAAGAAATCAACTGATTTCATTTCGCATGAACGAGAGGATGGAGATTTTTACACCATGCGAGACATGAATACCAAAAATCACCAAGATGACGATGAAGATGCACGAGGAGGACAAATGCACTCACTCCAGGACCCCGGTAATGTCGATCACTGCCCTGTTAAAAATATGAAGAAGTACTTGGCAAAATTAAACCCCAATTGGGAATTCATGTGGCAGAGGCGCAAAGGAAAAACCGGAAAGAAGTATGATGCAGATGATTGCTGGTACGACAATCAGGTCTTGGGAAAAAACACCCTTGCAACCATGACTAAAACAATCACTATGAATGCCAGATGTTCTAAGAACTATACCAATCACTCATTGTGGGCGTAAATGTGTAAACGATCTACAGATCTATTGCCTCTGTGTTGACAGGTTTGCATGAATTCAATCGAGACATGCCAAAGAGAAGGCAACAAATAATTATTGTTTTTTTCTAACCTAATCATCTCTCATCCCTCTGCAAAACCAAGTGGCAGCGACCTCTCAAGAAAAGCCTGGGTCAACCTCAACCATATCAGAACTGAAGTTGGCCGTACACAATATTTCCTGCATAAAATTGGAGCTGATCCATCGACAAACTTTGACTGTCGAAAGATCCAAACTATGGATCATGTCATCGATGCTTGTCCTATCTACAAATCCCCTCACGCTGCTTCAGGACTTCGAGAGCTCGATGATGAGACGATCAGTTGGCTTAAGAAGGATCTTCCTATTAAGATGATGTACTCCTTGATATTCTTTATTAGAACGAACGATCTCTCATTAATGATTCTAAACCGTGGTTAACTAAAGCTTGCTTTTGGTTTCTTTGACATATCTAACTAAAAAATTGCAGTCTAGGCCTTCAGTAGGTAATAGTTAATGTCAGAGCGATCAAAACTCACCTTGCCCTCCTCATGCAGCACCTGTGCATACTGAGCCTTCCACTGCATGGCGAAACCATAGAGGGCGTCTGTGATTGGTCTAGTCTCCAGGGAGATGGGACCGATGGGAAGGATCTTCGGGATGTCCTGGATCTTATCCTCGATGTGGAGGAGACGCTCGACCTCTCGCTTGATGGCGAAGGTTCCAGGGTCGTTGGCGATGAAGTCGTAGTAAGAGCCATACATGTCGTCCTTCCACAGGAAATCGTAGAAACGGAAGTGGAACAGATGCTTGTCAATGTCCCTCTGGAGGTCTAGATATAGACAATTTAAAGGGAGAGGGTCATCAGTTTCAATGTGCAGAAGACCATATTTTTCGCTGACACCAGACTTGATGGGAATACCATTAAAGGGTGTACATGGAATTCTGTACATAGACCCTAGTCTTATCAAGAAATACCCCTCTAGTCCATCAGAGAGTATTCAGGTGAGGGAAATTTAAGGTAATGACTTTACCATATGGGGGAATGAGGGGGAAATGCCGAGCATTACATAAGACCTGCTGGTCGGAAAACTGAATACTAATCTTGGTAATTGACAACACTAGTTATTGGGTTAACACCCGCATGGTGTCAACTTTTCCCATGAGATCCCACTACCAAGCACCTTCAATACACTTGTACAAGTTTTCTTCTGTGAATTAATTCTCATTGAATGTATTTCATAATGTTGAGAAAAAAACATACAGAAAATCATCAATTTTCTGAAGAAAATTCACATCAATTTTTTTGCTTGATTATCATCTTTGCCACGTCACTTGGGATAATTTTTGCATTGTGTTTATTCAAAATATTAGAAGTTATTATCAAGAACAATATCTTCTAGTGCCATTTGACAGAGGTTTATACCTATCTTTAAGTACACAATATGGATTTCTTTTTCTATCTTTATTCCAGAAATGGATACTAGAAGAAGAAAAATCAATTACAGTGAACTAAAGTCTACATTTTGGAGTGTACTGCTTTGTTCATTTGTGTTCATCATTAACCTGCAGTTGCATTTACCTCTCAGCAAGGTGCGTTTCATATGCTACTTAATCCTATAAAAATCTTTTGAACCTCTTAACCTTCTACGACACCGTCCAGCTGCCTGAGTGAGCTCTGCACCATGAGTTCATCCGAGATGTCCCCTAGCATGGTCTCTCCGACCCCATCCCCAGCCCACCAGGTCACCTTGTCTGCTACGCTCAGGACGACCTGAGCTATCTGGCCCAACGACGTCTTCACTGCATCCAGGGTCGGCTCGATGATGATCTTAGGGATGGCAAACTTGACCGCTACTTCAAACCTGTGGAGATTGAATTCAGTTAGGAACCATTTTAAAGTGAATTCATTGATGTTTGTAGTTGGATGCTCAGGATTTTGACAGTGCAATAATTTAATTGAAATTGCCTCTTAAGCCTATCTGCAATAGTTTGGCCAAGAGGCATTAGACCTCCCTGCATGGTCACTGACAGGTGGTTATCTCATCAAATCAGCTCTCAATTAACATAAGAAAAAGGGGACCATGGAGGACCAAAGGTCAGTGCTGAGGCATTGTTTGCTATATAGAGGGCACAAGTAGCTAGAAGTAGTGCAGTAGGGCTTTAAGATCCTCTTGTATATGCATAATAGAGTATCTATCAAGCAACTTCCGGCAGTAGAATGACACTTGTAATTTGGTAAATTGTTCCCTACTCTAATTAGAGACTGAATGGCTAGGACAGAGTAACAATAAGGGAGAGGGATGTACAGTCAAACCTGTCTTAGTGGCCACCTCTCTATAGTGGTCACCAATATTGAAGAAAGAAGTGTATGTTGAATAATTAACCTTTATAAAACAGGCCACCTCTCATCAGTGGCCGCTTTTTTTGTTTCCCTTGGGTGCGCTTACTAGACGGCTTTGACTGTATATAGTTCAAAGCCAAATAAGTAAACTGGTGCCCTTTGGTAAGGCATCAATGTGAAATAACCTAATCCAGAAGAAACATGTTCATTAATGGCTGTAGGTCACCTTAGCTAAAATACAAGCATAAAATACAACTTTTTTATATATTATATGGGTAATTCAACCAATGAAGTGATCAAATACACTGACTGAGGTATTATTTGGCTATTATCCATTTAGATTTTTAATGTCCTTAATAGATGTATGCCCACGACTAAAAGCAGAGATATTAATTTCACCTAAGATGGGTGTAGTCCCGGTTCTTATTCAGTGTCCAGGTCATGTCTGACATGTACGACATAGACGAGTCTGGTCTGCTGGTCCTGGTCCTACCGGTGCTAGCCCTGGACCTGCCATAGTACGGCGTGGACTCCGGGGACATGGTGTAAGGGGTGCTTGCAGGGGAGCTGGTCTGGTGAGTCTCCAGGTCCTCGGCTATGGTCTCTAGGACACTGTCACAGCCGGCTGCTTCGGCAAGGGTGATGAGGGAACGACAGATGGCCGAGAGGATGGACTGGTAGACGAGCTCTGAGTGGAAGACTAAAAGAAAGAATGGCACCATAAATCAAATAGTTTTTCAGTGACATTTTACAATTTAAAGGCCCACTGCAAAAAGAGCAATGACCAAGAAAGAGTTGACACCGAAGTATAGCCACAAGGTTATATCGTGAAGATGACCATAGATTGTTCAAGGGTATGTATTCCTGGATTAAAAGAAGAGAGAACTTACAGAGGAGCTCAGCCACCAGGACATCATCAGCTGTGACGTCGGTCGCTCCTGCCTCTGATCTAGGGGAGGGGAAGGCCTGGAGATGCTTAGTAGCTGACAGACGATGCTTGGAGCTAGCTGAGAGGCTCTTTGTACCGGTAATAGAGGGCTGCTTGCCCTGGTGGAAGAAGAATAAAAGAGTCAATGTCAGAAATAATACAATGATGGATATGGTGCCACAAACATGGCACTGGATAAATAGAAATGTAGACAAGCATATGTGTAGTCAAACCTGTCTACTTATAGGCCACGCAAGGGAAACAGCAAAAGTGGCCACTGTTAAAGGTAAAGACCAGTAATGGTCATGCGATTGCATTGTGAAAGAAACGTTGTGGAATCGATCAGAAAAGGTTGATCATCTAGCATCTAGCATCTGCAAGGTTCTGGAATCATCAAAATGATAAGAAATTTGGCCCATTCTTCGTAAAGTTACAAGCACTATACACAGAAAGATGTATATGGGACTACCCTATCTCTCTCACACGACCATGAGAGAAATAAATTTACCAAATATATGAATTAGTAGGCGGTTTCCCGGCAAATTTTGTATCATCATGTATTAGTCAAAACATATTCTTTCACATGATTGGTAATGAGAGCTTCCATTTCATTTTTTGAAATTGGGGCGTTACCAATACTGGTCTTTACCTTTAACAGGTGGCCTAGCTTGCTTCTAGACAGGTTTTAAAGAAGCATCATTCTCGCTAGAGACAAAATACATAATCACTATAGACAGGTGGGCTTTATAGACAGGTAGCGAACTAAGACAGTTTTTACTGTATATTACAGGACATAGCTACTACGTCTTTCCTCTATTTATGTACACATACAATGTTATTTTCTTTGCATATAATTTTAAACATCAATCCAGTGATATTGAAATAAAATGGACTTTTGATACAGTTACCCATTCAGAATAGTCTTGGATATTATCTTCTTTTTTTCTTCATCTGAAACAACAGAATTAATACCCAGACGATTGAAAAAGAAAGCATGCATGGTCAAGGAAAATACTTCATGAAAGTATGTCCATGTCATCTGTTTCGGAAATAAGGCAAGTAGCATTGTTGGAACACGTTCGATCATGATCGTGCACATTCCTATATGCAAAAGAGGCAAGTTATTCAGCCCAGCCTTCCTCTAAGGGCATCATAAGATGACATCTTCTTTCCATTCCTTCCAAAATGTGGATTCAAAAGGATCAGTAGAACCCAAAGTGTCAAGACAATTAAGGGAAGTTTTCTCTTACCTGTCCAAGTAGTATGTTAAGGAGTTCATGGCAAGCGCTCTTGATATCATTGACGTAGGCAAAGAGGACTTCACTCTGATCCCCGATGCTGTCTAGCATCACCTCAGTGAAGACATCAGGGGGCTGGATGACAGAATCAAGGCAGGGAGAAATTAAATGTAATTATAATAGTTTTAGGTCCAGCTATTTGTTATAAATGAATTGCTTCATTGAGCATGTGATCTCCAAACATCAATGAGAACAGTAAAATTTACAAGAAATGAACAATATCATCTTGTTTTGTCAGCCATTCCGACTTGACTTGGTAATGGAAGATGCAAAAAGATGTTTATTGAATTGTAAGTATTCTTAATCCAGAGGCACATTTCCCCATTTTTAAGTCATTTGCACATCATTCTCTCCCATCTTAACCTCCAAAATATAATTTTCACTGCAAGATCTTTACAAATTTATTCAAATAACAAAACTTTCTCATCCCTGCAATACTTGCCTTAATTTGTTTCCATAAAATCATATGCATGGAGTGATGGTACACTACTTTACTAATTGGTACAGCTAACAAAGGAATCAACTATCCCACATGATATTGATACATAACTTAAGCCTCCTACTTTCAATACACATTAGGGAAACAAAAAAGAGCACATGATCCTGTTGTTAGACCACACAACATTAGGACACTAGTGAAGAAAGGATTATGAAACTTGGGATAGTCCCCTAGCTAGCTGTCACCCACACCTATTGTTACAAACAATGTATCAACCTTGGCATTTGCTCTACGAAACAATGGATTAATCCATCAAATAATCCTTCAATTATCAAGTGACACAGCTGCCCCTCCAAGAAGTTCATGGGCTATTAAGCTATCCTTCTTCTTTTAATAGGATTAGTTGAACTATACTAAGCTCTTAATCAAACTTGTAAGTTTATACTGTTTACCTTATATGTCTTCATGAGTAATGTTCTTATCATAATTGCTTATAAAGCCACAAAGTCATCAAGATATCAGGTACAGTGTAGATGGCACTATTTCTCGCTTCCTTTTTAATAGTATGATACAGAATCCTAGCCTAAATCATTTATTTGGGTACTAAATATGACAAGTCATCAGAATGAGCTGGCCCATAATGAACAAATATGATTTCAAACAGCCCAACAACAACAATATTCGGCTTCACCTGAACTGCCGGCACATGCAATTAGAATAAAGTGCTATCTACACCTCATTCCTAACACTCTAGCTTGAAATGATATAACATATAATTATCCTAAATGTTAATATTTGTTGTATATTATAGTTCTATATTTCATAATGCAAATGACATAAATGTATAGAAGCACTTACATATTTCATGAAACATTCAGGAATCCCAATTGGATCTGACTTCAAGATAAGACATTGATTAGATAAAGGCCTCAGTGATGACTAAGAGTGACTTACCCATGATCTTTCAAAAGACTTCTCCACATCAAACAGGAAGAGTTCTGATATCGTCTTGAGTTTGGAATCAATCTTGGTATCGATCACATGGTTGACCTGATCAACAATGCCCCTCAGCTTGGCATTGGCTGAAAAATAATATTTAATTCAATAAAAATAAGTTTTTATTTATTCAATTATCTCAACGAAGAAAACTTCATATTTACAGGGGAAATCGTGTTATGAACGGACAATTAAAACTAAAACATGGCCTTCCACTTCAAGAATTGTTTATTTAAAGTCTATTATACAATAGGCTTGCGGGTGCACCATGTGAGAGAGAGAGAGAGAGGATTGAGGAGTCCTGAAAAGGACTCTGACTCTGTAATCTTTCTTGGGGGTGTGTAGTCCTGAAGTCAGAGTCTTTTTTCAGAACTCCTCAATCCTCTCTCTCTCTCACACACATGGTGCACCCGCAAGCCTACTGTATATCTACATCACCATGCAAGCCGACACTTACAAGCAGCATTTAAAGTCTATTGTCTGCCAAGAGCCAGAAGGCACTCTATGCCAAAATGCCCTTCTGGATCTAAACTGATGACATACCATTAACATCCATTGTAATTGCAGTAAAATTTAAGAGTAAT
Source organism: Strongylocentrotus droebachiensis (assembly GCA_035222895.1). NCBI lineage: Eukaryota > Metazoa > Echinodermata > Echinoidea > Camarodonta > Strongylocentrotidae > Strongylocentrotus > Strongylocentrotus droebachiensis. Next base: position 118,537 of record JAVYIG010002650.1, on the reverse strand, counting down.
ACTTATATCAATCTATAAGGGATTGCATGAGAGGAAAAAAAATGCATAAAATACATCTCTATTAAATTTTATGTTAAGTGTGTGAGTGGAAATAAAGTCTGAATATAATTGAAATGAGTGCATTGCATTATCAAAAAGTCATGACCTTGACCCTTGACCTACCTGTATGTACTTGATATAGGAAGGCATCAATATTCATAGAGTTCCAGGCCAGTGAAGACAGCCCAGGTTGTAAGGCCACCATGACGGCTCGAGTATGGGTCTGGAACAAGCCATGGACCGGCTCCCTGATCTTGTAGCAGATGTCTTTGAACTCCTTGAGACACAGCTCAAGATGGTTCATGTAGCTCTTGAAGCGTTGCTCCTACCGTCAGAAAAAAAGCAAAATATTTTCATTGTCAGCTATTAAAGCCCCACTGTACTACTTATAGTTTCTTGCTCCCTCTATATAGAAAACAATACCTAATTGGTGCCTGTTGGTCCCCCATGATCCCCTTTTTCTTATGTTGATTGAGAGCTGATTTGATGAGATTACCACCTGTCAGTGACCTTGCAGGGAGGTCTAATCCCCCCTGGTCAAAACTAGTACAGACAGGCTCTAAATGCAGATATTTAAAACATGTCGCGACATAGTGGCCATTAAATAGTAAAAGGGAAGTTCACTGTAATCAGCAAAATTATTCTTGCTGTGCATGTATACAGGTGTAGGTGTCATAGTCGAGTGGTTTTGAGCACTTGACTGGAAAAGCATAGATCATGGATTCAGTCCCCGACATGGCATTAATGTCCTTTGGCAAGGCATTAATCTACATTTGCCACTCTATACCCAGGTGTTAAATGGGGAACTGGTAGGATGACGACAGCATTTATGAGATTAATTAATTGCCATATGCCCTCATGGTGACTATATGGTAGGAATACTCCCCAGGGAGTGGAGATAGTGTGGAGACAATGTGTGCATGAATGAATCCAAGACCATGGTGATAATAATCCGTTGAGGGGTTAGAGACAGTAACCTGTGTTGCCGGATAAATAAATCCAGATTGAGTATTGTATTGGTATCCTATACTATGGTGAGGCTACATTTTAAGTCATTAATATCAATTCTATAAGGCAACTTAGAACAGGTCTTAATAATCTTGAAAATATCTTTATTATAAAAACTATCATCCATTAGTAAAGCACCAAAAATGAGTCTTCATCACTTGGGAAGGTCCTAAGATTGACAGTAGAAGAACATACCTGTTTGGCTACAGCAAGGGCAGACTCAGGGATCTCAATGTCAAGTCTCTTCATCCAACGGCACTCTTGAACTAGCTGCAGCACTCTGAAAGGTCAGGCAAAGATAAGGAAAATAAACCGGTTAATGAAATAGTGGAAAAGATTTCAACAGCATCACAGTCTTAAAAACAATGCCAAGATACTAGCATTAATGTAAACGATAATTGTTAATTGCTCTGACAGGCCTACATTTACAGGGAGCAACATTGCAAGTCTCAATCATCTTAATATTCTAGATGCTGCTTACAGACTTATTCTGTACTTTCAAACCTATAAACGAATGATATGGTAAAACAGATGTAAAAGGTTTTATATATATATATATATATATATGACACAGAAGTATCATTAAGAGGTTTTGATGATGATGATAATGATTATGATTACGATGAGGTTGATAGTGCTGATGATGGTGATGATAAAATGGGATAATTTGTAAACATTTGGAGGTCATCCTACATTTTGCAGGTCCTAATCGCCCATGAACCTTAATATCATTAAACCCTACTTACAGTCTACACAACTATTAAAGCAAAATAACCTTAGTTTGCAGGTACAACCCTTTATGTAACACTGACTCCACTGTGAAACTATGCTGACTGCAAGGTCCTACTGCACACCATAGGCACTTTACTTAAAGGTATAGACCAGTTCTGGTCATGCGATTGCATTTTGAAAGAAAAGTTGTGAAATCAATCAGAAAAGGTTGATCATCTAGCATATAAGTATTGGTGTGTACTGCAAGGTTCTGGAATCATCAAAATGATAAGAAATTTGGCCCAGTCTTAGTAAAGTTACAAGCACTTTACACAGAAAGATATATATGGGACTATGAGCCACAGGCGATATCTATCCGGTCCGGATAGATATAATAATTTACCAAATATATCTATTGGTAGGCAGTTTATACCGGCATAATTTGTATCATCACATATTAGTCAAAACATATTCTTTCACATGATTGGTAATACGAGCTTCCATTTCATTGAGAGGGGGGCGTTTCCAAAATTGGTCTTTACATTTAAGACTTTAGGAACAAGGAATGTCTGCAGACTAAACTAACCTGTCATCAGCATTGACAACCACCTCTCCGGTATTTGGATGCACTACGAGCAGCGTGGCCCTCAGTCCTAACTTGGCTTGTTCAATACACCCCTTCCACTGCTGAAGCCAAAGGCTCTCAAAGGTCACTAGAGCCGTTGCGACCCTGTTGTAGAACTTGACGATACGGGCAAACTCCCGTAGGTGGACCACGGCTCGATTCTCTCTGAACACCTTCATGGGTTCTTCAATGCGCTCCAGGAGCTGACGAGACCAGTGGACCGCACCTGAGACAGGAGGAGCATTGCGCACCATCGGTGGATCCTCCTATGATTGAAAAAAATATTGAACATCATCAGTGATAACTTGAGCCATTACATGCCAATTCCAAGGCAAACGCCACTCCTGAAGCTGATGCCAGTTGGTACTGTTCTTAGTGGCCACTTTCATCTTTGTCATGCCCATTAATACAAAATTTACACTAGTTGTAACTTTAGATATTGAGAAGTCATCATTGTTGTTAAAGCAAAAGCAGTAGTAGATTTTTTGTGTGTTTGAGTGAAATATTGAAACAATCATTTTTCTGTCAAAGTTAACATTTTATCACAATTGAAAGACTTGAGTACTATATCTACAATCCAAAGTCTTATCAGCTGGAAAACTCTCACATCAATTCAGAATATCATTCCTTTGTTGATTCATATAATATGTCCTTATAATACCACATAAATACCAAGGTCCCTGGTTCCTTACATGTACAAATAATTACACTGCTTCCCTATCATCAAACAGGTCACAGCAGACAACACCACAACAAGGTTTTCATCAACTCAGTCACAGGCTTAAATGGGTACCCGGTAGGATGCAAAAGTTAATGTGGTTGGATTAGCAAGTGGCGCTTGTAAAATGTTAACTGGCTGGAATGCTCCCCAGGGAGTGGAAAATGTGCATACATTGTGTTGCGGGTAAGCCTGAATCCGATGACCGGGGTAATAATATGTGCTGCGCCTAGAAACAAAGTATTAGGCGCATTATAAATTTGAGCTATTACTATTTTCATTATTATTTTTTGTCAGAAGGAAAAGGGTCAACGTACCTTGTTCTTCTCGTAAAGTTCTTTGACCTCTTCCAGATCAGTCTCGTACCACTTGAAGATATCGATGTACTTCTCAGAGACTGTACGCTTCATTCCGTACCGATGCATCACTGGAATAAACCTGATGAGTGATAAATGGTATAGTCATCAATCGTCAACATATTAATTTATTAGACAAAGTGACAAGAGAAATAATTTTCAGGTATTTTGCAAAAAGTTACCAGAGGTGGGCCACAAAACTTAAGAATTCTGGCCCATGGCCCATATGGTCTATCAATCATGATCTCTGCTTTCTACTTGAGCAATCTTCATCACTCTCTTTAATTGTATTGTTTTCCACAATTTAATCTAGTTCCTAAAATTGTACAATAAAACCTGAATAAAGATCACTCAAGGGAGTCAAGAAAAAGGTAGTTGGTTCTTTTGTTACGGTTTGGCTAGTCTATTACGTAGATTTTGCTTTGTTCAATAAGAAGCAATATTCAAGGAAACATGAAAGCATGATCTTTAGATTTTTTTGCTGTTTCGTCAGCAACCAGTTATAAGATTCCATCACATGATACTTCATTATTCAACTCACCTAGTGAGAACATCCAGGCCTTCATGCGTCTTCATCTTCCTCACAAACACAGCCTGTAGGTAGGCACTGAGGTAAAGCTCAATCTGCTGTACGGTCGTCAAGAATTCCTCGTACGCCTCGTTGAACTTGTCCTTCTCCCGACCTTCGACATCCAGCATGATCGCCGTGGTGATGTTACTCTCCAGAAGCTTCTTCATCGTCTGCATGTGATCGACGACGATCGACATGACGCTTGGACCGTCATCATCCACGTCATCGACCTTGTACAGCTTACCTGGAAGTAAATGATAAATCCAGAGGATGTTTTTTCTTTATCAACTTCATGCATCTTTTGATGTAAAATGAATTACTGCACATTGTGGACCCATTTTGTCAATGATGAAATATGATTCAATCTTGGTATATTAATTAACGCACATTTTCTCTCAAGTCTGGCCCATGTTAGCTCTAGCTTAATATTCTTAATTTTAAAGAATACCGTACCTTAAAAGTTGTCAAAACTGCAATACATGAAAAAACCCAGACACATCAATCTAAACCTTCCAAGTATCCTAAGTAGATATGACACATTCAAATCTTGATTTTATTCATACTATGACAAAGCTATAAACTAAGGATTGAATTGAATTGGTTAACTGCAAAAAACACATCAAACAAGCAGCTCACAGGCTGAAAATTTTCAATTTACAAACAAATTTAGAATATAGAGAGATATAAACATACCGGTATACAAAACTAAAATACATATTATAAGTCGACTTTTGCAGAAGGATGGCAACCTTATAGCGGCAAATAGAATGACAAATATCTTACGCAGGAGGGCAGCATTCTGTGCCGTCAATCCAGTACCATTGCTGTTCATTTCATTGATCTCATCTGCGTTGGACAAGGCCTCGCTCATGGACGGGTCATCATTGGCACTGTCAGCCCTGGTGCTCACCCCTTCCTCCTCCTCTACGATGCCTTCGAGCACTCCTGCGTGTGTCATGGTGGCTGTCTTGGTGGGACTCACAGATTTGGGAATGTCTGGATGGATCAGGGGAACAATTCATAAGACTGTCTTATTTACAATATGCAAGCAACGTTAGATTGTCATTATTACTACAATAAGGTCTTTAAAAAAAGAAGTTGTATTGCCCTTTATGTGCCAAAACATGGGTCAGTCGGTCTGAATTTTTTTTTTCCTCCCTCTTTGGGCTGATATTTTTCAGTTTTGAATGCTTTAATATTTTTTTTCTCAAAAAAAAACTTTTTTAAAAAGCCAACCGCAGATTTCAAGATTTTTGGGTCGGTCGCAAAGGGCAATACAACATCTTTCTTTTTTTATCCTTATTACATACATGTATTTGGTAAAAACCTTTCCGTGCTACACATGGCAAATCTTGCCTTCATCTGAACATTTGTCAAAGATATTTTCACTTCAAATACCTGGCCTTTCTTTGGGAACTAATTTGTACTGAAAGTACATTTCTTGTAATGTTATATTCACCAAATTTTACATTTTATTACCAACATCAACAATGTAAAGAGGAACCCTAGGTAACTCAGATTTTCACTCAAGCTGCATATTCAAGCCTTATCTAGATATTGAACGGTAAACCACAACAGTTGTTTTCTTCTATATAGTGACCTAAGTGCTATACGTTTCACATTTCCAAATCTTATAACACAAAGCTCAGTGAATACGTGTAGAACCTTTGTTGCGCAGTGGACATTTATTTGCACGTTAGTAAAAAAATAAATAAATAAAAAAATAAAAAAACATGGTTTACCAATTCATATCTGAACACGCCCCTATGTTTCCAACATTTTTTCTAATAATGTCAATCAATCAAAAATCAAGTGAAGGAAACATTTTCTCTTCCTTGGTGAAAAGACTCCCCCAACTCACCAAGGGAGTCACTGGCCACACTGCCCCCTGGTCCAGCCAGCTCCATGAGCTCATCAGAGGCATCGTCCTCCAGCAGAAGGTCCTCCTTACGAGGTCGCGGAAGACCCTCTGCATTCTTGGCCAGCTTGCCATACTGGACCAAGGTGTAGACGGCGTCAATGACCTGACGGATGCGGGCGCAGAAGGAGTCCAGGTGACCAAAGATAGATTCCTCGTCGTTAAAGGCCACTCCATGACCCTGCTCAGAGTCACCTGAGAAGGAAGAAAGTGGGAAAGAGTTTTAAAGGGGGTGCAGCATGGCACATACTGGTTAACGCCATAGGTGTGTAATACACATACGACACAAGTTCGATGAATAGAAATTAAGAAAAACATCTATTAAAAGAAATATAAAAAATAAAAAATAAATAAATACAAAACGTAACAAATCATATGAAAAAGTACTGCCATAGTCATAGCAAAAAACTGAACAAATACAGCAAAAACGGGACGGTTGGCATCTCTGCAGTAGTCTTCCCTGCTATCAATAAAAAATCTCCAACAGTGAACATACAAAAGTGCAATCTCACACCGAAAAAAAAAAATCCCGACATCATTTCACAACATGACATCACTACACATATGTCATTCAAAGTGCAAAAAAGTATGTGTAATCATCAATCCTGACACCATATTGTTTTACGTCAAGAAAACATACCAGTCTCTGGAACAAAAATATATTTCTTTTAAGTTTACAAATTAATATCATTACTACTCCTATCACAAAATCTCTACACTTACCAGTCAAATTAACCAAGCAGAATTAAACAATTATCAGATTCATAGCAATTCCCAATAGAAAGATTCATATACAAAACAAAGCCATCACCTAATGAATCTAACCATCATCTTTTGACCACAGAAAATACAGTGCATGGGACCAAAAACAAAGGGGTGATCAAAGTAAAAATCAAAACAATCTTCAATATACATCAGCAATCAATCCATCTGCTATCAAACCTTCACCTCACATTAATCAGACTCACCAAAAGACAAATTAGGGATATCTGGAGAAAAAGATTAATAATAAAACCAATATGTCATCTTCACCAGTATATATAAACAAGGAAGCAAAGTGGAGGAAACCTGGGCTCGATTTGTTTCATCTACATGTACCATCGCCCAGACATTGTGGGGAGGGTGAAGGTTGTTGCTAGTACACTATTTAGTATTCAAAGCAAACAACCTGATAATATAAGATTAAGTGAATATATTACAAGTTTGAAAATGGCTATTTCAATCTCATTTTCATTTAATAATTTAATTTATGGGGGCATGCAGAGTTGGATTTCTTTCTTTAGCCTTCACTCACAAATAAATGCAGTACAGTACATTAAGCTTCACTTCTGCAGCACTCACTACCCCTTTAACGATCCATTAAACTATACTCCTCCTAAACCTAATATGAAATCACATTAAACATAGTAATATACATTACATACTTATAGTAGTAATAGGCATTTCCATAGCGCCCTCTATCAAGAAATTCTATTCCAAGGCACATTTATTATTACCCCGGCTTTAGCCTAGCTGCCATTACAGCGCTCTAGCATTTCAAGGGATTAATTCCTGCCAGGTACCCATTTACCTCACCTGGGTCGAGTGTGGCAAATAAAGATTTATGCCTTGCCAAAGGACATTAGGAATATGCAAAGCACAAAGAGTGAACTGACCTGCAACAGAGGGTGTCTTCGAGGACTTGCCATGGCTTTGCCCCGCCCTAGAAAGCACACCCCTCTGTAGCCTTGAGGAGGGGGCACCCAGGGAGCTGATGGAGGGGAAATGGGTCAGGTTATGGGCCCCTCCTAGTCCGTCCCGCAGGCTTCGTACCATGTCCTTGTATGTGTTCTGAAAGAGAGGGAACGTAAATGAGCGTTAATAGTGAATTTCTGTCCACAGGGTTTGCACCATTTCCCTTGCATGTGTTCTGAAATAGAGGGGTCACAAATGAGCAGTTAATCAATTAATCAATTAATTAATTAAGAAACAAAATTATTAAAATAATATAGTCCTCCTTAATATCCTGATAATAAAAATAGAAACTCACATAGAGAGTGATGCAAGCCTTCATCCTTCCAAGGAGTGTATCGTCTTCAGGCATCACTTCCTTGCCCCGTTTCTTGACAGCCCTGGTCTTGCCCTGTGGGTCTGTACTCAGGATCCTGGTCTCGATCTCACTGTAGAACTTAGGCCAGAGAAGGTCTTCTTGGCCTGGTCCCTGGGTCTCTGAGAGAAGGAACTCCTTGCAGGAATTGACCAGCTGGTTGGTGACCTGAAGTCGTTATATAAATGTGGGATTGTTTGGAGAAAGAAGATCTCAAGTTACATATTTTTTTATATTTTTTTTATTTGTTATTATCATTTTAATATTATGCGTTGGTATATTTTAAGTGAACTATGACTTCACAAGGCCCAAGGACTTTATTTAAGTAGATCCCTCATTTCATTTTCAAATTTTGTGTATGATATATTCGTACTTATATTCACGGTACATGGGTATTTATGCAAGACATGTGAAGTAAATGACAAGCTATGAAATTACGTAGTTCAAATAAGACTTCTCATCTAAAGGGAAGAAATTTGATTGACTTGATTTGATCATTTATTACCCAAAAAAAAATCAGATATATACAACAACAGAATATGCTTTTAATTTAGGTTAATGTCACCAATATACACATAGTTATTTGAAATTAAAAGACATTTACAATTCACATAATACACACAATTTACAGAATTTTTCCCCATTTGAATCATGATTCTATTTCATCAATATTTAAATTTATCTTGTTTGAGGGTTTCTTCAGTTCAACAAGTTGAATGACTCCCAAATCAATGAAGGGTATAGATGATATGCTCTTCAAATTAAGGTTACAATACAAATGAAATCTCATTCATTATACCACAAGAAAGGAACAACTGAATTTTGATAATAACAAGACATAACATTTTCAAATTGAATTTCAATAACAAATATTCAAAAAATTATAATCAATAAATAGACCTAAAGGTGTACTATTTTGTACCAATCCTGATCAAATGTTACATTGGTCAAAAGTAGTCCAATGTTATAATATCAACAAATAGGCCTAAAAGGTGTCATATTTTCAACCAATCCTGATAAAATTATACCTTTGTGAAAAGTAGTCCAAGGTAGCCCTTCCTGGCGTAGAACCTTGAGATAGAATCCATCTGCTTGACACTGCTCATCAGACCCGGTAAGGCTCCACTCACGATGGATAGAGGGGTTGCTCCGTGGTAGAGAAGCTCAAAGTGTCTCCGCAGGGCCTCGAGGTACTTCACCTTGTCCTTCGTCTCATTGGCCGCGTCCGTGATGCTGCAAGGGTGTGACAAAATTAAAATTACAGGAATTGAGAATTTAGGGGAGGTAGGTTAAGAAAACTGATAGAGGCTTGGCCAGATATGAAACGATAAACCATGGCAGGTTTTTTTTCATACAAATGAACGACAACTAAAGTGCATATAAACTGGATTATACTTATAAAAAGAAAAGCAGCAGTTTACCATGTTATATCTGAAGATATAGCTTAAGAATGTATGAATATTAAAACAAAATGCAAAATTGGGGAAATGTCTTGGTTATAAACATCTTGTTATTTGAATAAGATGCAAATTTATACAAAACTGTAATTTGTTACATTTGAACCCTAGACCCCTGTTACACATGCGTCTGAAAGTAGACTGAGGCCGGCCCCGGAGTCGGCTCGACGTATGTGTAACACCAACTTTTTTCGAAAAGCCGGACTGAGGCCAGGTGGACTCAGTCCACCTCTGGATGTGGTTTGAGGCCGGCCTCAGTCCCGCAATCAGTATGTGTAACACCAAAGTGGACTCGGGGCCGGCTTATAAGAGGAAGTGACGTAACCTGTCATCATTATCAACATAATACATCGGGCGCGCTTGCCATCTTCTCTTATGTTATTCTTTGTTTTTATCATTCTATCACTCTCTCCTTCTGTCTTTCCTTATGTTATTCTTTGTTTTTTAATAATTCTATCACTTTCTCTTTCTGTCTTTCCTTATGTGAAATGTTTTTATCATTCTATCCTTTTCTCTTTCTGTCTTTCCTTATGTTATTCTTTGTTTTTATCATTCTATCGCATTCTCTTTCTGTCTTTCATTATGTTATTATTTGTTTCTTCCTTCTATAACCTTCTCTTTCTGTCTTTCCTTATGTTATTCTTTGTTTCTTCCTTCTATAACCTTCTCTTTCTGTCTTTCCTTATGTCATTCTTTGTTTCTTCCTTCTTTCATCTTCTCTTATGTTATTCTTTGTTTTTATCATTCTATCACTTTCTCTTTCTCTCTTTCTGGAGTCCGCCCCAACATCAGCTCGTGAAAAGGCGACGTGAGGCCGGCCTATGTGTAGACGCAAAATTGCGGGCCCGAGATCATGTGTAACAGGGGTTTGATGATCTCGAGGCGGCTTCAAATTGCAGGTGTGAGGCCGCCTCCGGGGCCCGCTTTAAAAGCCGACACATGTGTAACAGGGGTCCTAGATGCTAATAGACAACAGGTATAAGCATAGATGCAAGTATAGTAATCTTGGGATATACATTTACAAATGGATTCTGTAGGGCACCTGCTCACTTTGAGATCATTAGCCAGGTTCTCCCATTACAAAACAAAGTTCAAATGCATGGTCCTTTTCATCTCTCTTAATTTAATTACAAAATATTGGGAGAATCACAACATTATGCTGAGACCTTCCTTCTTTCATCCAATTTCATTATTCAACTGAAAGGAACATACAGGTATTGCTTGGCATTTTATGTAAAAACAAAGTAACAATGCCAATAAAATTCTTCTTTGACCGCAAGCTACAAGCAGTCCTGATTTTTTTTTTGAATAGATCTATCAACTATCAAATTTAGTTTGGGGCCCCATAACACAAAGCGGAGTAATTGATTGTACAACTGATTTTTGCGATTGATTGCATTGATCACTATGTGCACTCAATCGCAAAAATCTATCGTACGATCAATTGCCAAGCTTTGGTTAAAGTGCCCTCTTTGGCTATTATGGACCTTGCAGAAGTACAGAACTTCTTACCTTGCATCAATTGCTTTCCATTTCTTGATGATCTTAGACTTGGACGTGATGAGGACACCAATGACGGTCTTACACTCTTTGCCCTTGAGCTGCTCTATGATACTGGACAGCATACGCTGACGACGCCTCCATCGCTCCAGCTCGTTGAGCGGCCCGGAGGTAGGGTCCATGAACCTAGGAAAGACATACGGCATAGTAAATGCATGGGAACCTATTAAATAGAATGCTTATCAATGTCATGTTGAGAGAATGTTCTAGTTCCAAGCAAATCAATTTAAGACAGAGGCGTCATGGTCAAGTTGTCGATCACAAGGTCCATGGTTCGAGTCCCGCCACGGCACTACTTGGGCAGGACATTGATCTACATTTGCCACACTCAACTCAGGTGATGTAAATGGGTGCCTGGCAGGATTCAATTCCTTGAAATGCTAGAGCGGCGGAATGGCAGCACCGAGTATTATTATTATTATTATTATTATTATTATTATCTATACCCAGCTTTCTATGGGCTAACGAAGAAGGAGTACAAAGAAAATATAGAATAACATAAACCGTGTCCACGAAACACAAGTCGAACTTAGGTTCCTTTTTCTCTTTACACAAGTAATATTGGAGGCTCATACATGTATGTTCGACAAAGTATCATGACATGGAACTACTAACATATGAAACAAATTATATTTTAAGCCTTTCTGCATCTCACCTCTCATCTCCCCCATCAGCCAAGGCATTGTCGATGGTTGAGATCCACTCAGTGACCAGGGCCTCGTACTCACTGACGATACCCTGATCGTACGATGTCGTGCGATGCTTGCTGAACTCCTGGCTCACGATGTTATCTGGTCTTCTCAGTACCTGCAAACAACACCCAGAAAGTTTCCATAAATTATAATAGGAATCATGATATTTCTTTCATTTGGTATTTCTATAATAACCATTTCATGTAATTCTATTTCATTTGGGAATTAACTTGATGGGCATGTTGGCCTTTGTTATTCTCACCTCATCATGCATGAGTGGTATATGCAGTTTCTTTTGAATCTCTGTTATATATTTGTGTACATACTGATTTACTTCTTTGTTTTTAACCACATGTAGAAATAAACATGAATTGAATTGATATGTTTCTTATAACCCAGTGCACCTACATGTATAGCAAATTACACAATCCAAAGGAAATTGGTAACAAAAATATAAAAAAGCACAATTTTTTTTAAAAACATGTTCAGAAGCAAAAGGTGCAGTCTACATGTATGTTAAGATGAAGTGAGTCAGCAAATCTTGACATGCATTTATGGTAAATTTGCTTCTCCTTAAAGGTAGGCATTACTACTGCAGCTAGAAGGGATTAGACCACACAGCGAGCCATCGAGGTCACTGTGACAGGTGGCTATCTCATTAACTCAGCTCTCATTTAACATAAGAAAAAGAGGATCATGGGGGACCAACAGGCACCGATTTGGAAAGTTTTCTATATAGAGGGAGCAAGTAGCTACAAGTAGGACAGTGTGCCTTTAAAGAACTATTCTTCTGATGATATAAACCACTTAGTCTAATCACTGAATAACTCTTGTCTGGTTAACTAATGATCTCTAAATCGATTTCATAAATTGCAAAAACATTTATACTTGACACGAAATGTACTTGGTCTTTCCCTTATTTTCCCGGACAGACCTGAGTATGATTTTTTTAATTTTTTAATTATAAATGATTATAATTAAAGTACAAGTCTACATACAAACAACATGCATTTGTACAAATGTACACATATACCCGATAAACAGCAAAATAACAAATGTTATATTTTCCTAATGAAAAGAGAGCTATGAATGGATGATCGTGACACTATAAAATACAACACTAATTTAGCACATCTAGAGTAAACATCATACAGAACGAAACAGGTACATTGCCGACATAGTCTACAAAAGCTGGGTGTACATACTTGAATAGAGCAAAATTGATGTTAATCAGTCTAGTAGTAGTAACATAAAATTCATATTGCCAGTTTATGGGCGAACTGTTTTAACTTTAGCTTGGCATAATAACTGAAGCGAGTGATTGATCATTTCACAGATCTATCCCAGGGCAAGTCCTGTTTACTGTATCGAGCGATTTACTACAAAACAAGTACGCCCTGTAACAGTAGGGACAACAGTTAGTTTTACATATCTTGCCAAAACAGATATCCTGATATGTTGGATCCCCATATTCAATGTACGATTGAATGAATATAACCTGAAAGCCCTCAAACAAGAGAGAAGTCAAGGCCTGAAAGCAGTAGAGGAACATTCATTTTATTACTGACTCAAACATCATTTCGGGCAAGAAAAAGAAAATACCTAGAAAAGGAAACAAATTGGGAGGAGGGGGGGGGGGAGTCTACAACATGCAATTTCTAACTCATCTTTAATTCTAGTATGTTTTTTTCTAAATGTACACCTATGCAAGCACACTAATAAAACAAAATGGGGGGGGGGGGTGGTCATTGATTAGCTTTGACAAAATCATGTTCAAGCAATTAAAGCACAATAAGCAGGCACAAAATTTATCTATTTTCTGACAGTTCTGACACATATTCTTGGAAGAAAAGAAATGTATATATTGCTGACCTTTTACAATATTGTAAGAAAAAAATGATTACTTTGAAATGCAGATGGAAACAGACATTTTCATGCAAAATCAAGCAACGTGCACATGCATAATATTTTACAAAGTCCCTCACCACCGAAGTATAAAGTAAAGGAGACCCTTGTCTTGAAAACAGAAGCTGTTAGTATTAGAAAGGGCAATAAAAACATTAATTTATGAGATATTAATATTATCTAGTTTTAAATAATGAATTATGCACATCCTCGCGTACATGTTCGTCACAATCATAAAACAATTTTATTTATTTTTTACTGCTAAACAAGTATAACAAATGTAGATCTAATTAACCTAACAATGTGAATGGTTTTTAAGAGATCTACAGTAGTTTGATAGATCTACAAGGGTAGATTATTGAACTAGATCCACAGCTAAAATACTCTACCACTCAAGGGCAGAGTTAAACTTCTCATCCAACCCTATAACCACTATAACTCTCTGGAATTCACAGCTCTTGTCCTTTTTCCTCAATCTGAGCTCTCCTACATTACGGTATTCCCTTGGCATTGCAACTATTATCTTACAATACATCCACTAAATTCATTCTACCCGTGCCTCGACTGTACTACTACTTCTACTAAGCTTTGTGCCGCTCTCCCTTCACCTATTTACTCTCACTACCAGTTTTATTGAATAATCAGACCCTTGCAGTTGCAGCCGTATACCGCCAATCTCCAAAGTCAACAGAGGAAGGGAAAGAAGAAGAACTGCCCCCATGCAATATGCACCCATGCAGTGCCACAGTATCCCTATTGAACCCCCTCCCTATTGTGCCTGCCACTAATCCCCCTGTGCCAATTAAATTTAGTTTAGGGTTGGTTCAAGTGCGTGTATTTTAAATCTTTACTATGTTTGATCCACTATAACTTCTCATCCGTATGTTGTAAACAAAAATTGTACATGAAAGTCGTAGGAAATTTCACCCTCTTTCTATTGATACCAATATCATTTCATGAATTTGTAATTTTGCTGATGTAAATAGCACTATCAGTCATGTGTCAAACCAATCAGTCGTCTCATATGGTTTCTGTATTTAGTATACACAGTGCACACAACAAAGTCCTATGATACTGTGCTTGTTTAACTCTTTTGTTTTTTAAATATCCAAGTGTAACTGTTTTATTCATGGAAAAGAAACCGATTAGTCTGTCAGTCCTGCCACATCCTGTGCTATGCTTGTTTGAGTTTTTTTCATATTTAGCTTTCATGTGTGCACGCAATGCGCATCGCACAATGGGCATAAGCATTTGGCGTGTGTACTTTTGCACGAAAATGTGTGCCTGTACGTGGCAGGCGAGGGAATGAGAGATTCTGTGAGCACGGCAAGCGACCGGACACCTGATTTAATATGTTAGCGTGGCACATCAGCGCATTCACCATTCAGTGTTTTTGGCACGATATGAGTAAATAAGCAGTTGGAAAAATTGTTTCCCTATAATCATATAAATGACACTTTAACTAAGTTTAAAAAAGTTACACTGTATAGGCCTAGATACATGTAATAGAAAACAAAAACAATCCAGGCAACGTTTTCATGAAATCGTCATAAGTACGAAGTCACCGACCTCCCATTGAAACATGTGTTAAAATTAATAAAGGCATTTCAATGGGCTGTCAGCAAAATTGTACTTATTTATGACTTTATGTCTTACGAGTAATGACCGTTTTGTGAAACGCTGCCCATGCAGGAAGCCAAACTTGTTTTGGCAAAATCAATTCATTTTCTCTTTTTCTCGTAAAGTATAATCCACCATCAGGTGTATGAATTCTTGAAACAATAATTAACAAATTAGTCCCCAAAAACTAAGAGAGTGTCTAAGGTCATTAACAAGTAATATTTAGGAACTTCACAAAAGAAATCAAAGACTAAGTCAGACCCTAACTTATTTGAGGTTAGTCTTAATATGTTAATAAACTCTGCACAACTGAAGACTATCAGAATCGACGCTAGTTCAGAAGTCTATCCAAAATTTGACCCGTAACTCCAGTGTAACATAGACCTACCCAAAATTAAGTAAATATTCATAAAATGTCCAAATAAAGGTCATGATTTAAAAGTCGATATCTATGTTTGTTACCCGTTTGTGTCAATTTTCTTATCTTATTCACAGTATTTTTCCTAAAAACAAAGACTTACAATCTATGCACTTTCTCACGGGATTCAAGGCAAACTGAAGCACAATTGCATACCGTCCTGACGGTCGGGTGCGAGCGCACGTATGCGTGTGTTAAGTTAGTGACTGTAATTCTTAGTTTACGGTCGCTAACTGAACACACACGCGCGCCCACACCCCACCGTCGGTACGGTATGCAATTGTATTGTGCTGCAGTTTGCCGTGAATCCTGTGTGAAAGTGCATATTATAAGTCTTTGTTTGTACTTGTAGGAAAAATACTCCGAAAAAGATAGGAAAACTGACACAAAACAGGTAACAAACATAGACCTATCAACTTTTTGTTTTAAATCATGACCTTTCTTTGTTTACTTCATTTTGGGGAGGTTTTAGTAGGGTATCTCCTAGACCGAATTTTCCGTCTCTTTCGTTCGTTAGCCTCTTATTGGGGTAGGGTCGGCCGGCTCTCTCTTCAGAGACGGAAACCGTTTAATCACATGTCCTTGCTAACGCCACGACCAACTCTGGTCGTAGCGTTTTGCCCCCAAAATCCCCCAAAATGTCATTTTACCTCGTGTATATCCAAATGTAAATTAGGCCTAGGGTATAATAATTCGGTTCCACTTACTAACTTGCTTGAAATAATCCGTTTAATGGTCCCTTTTAAGGAAATTATGGGTCTAAATTGACAGCCGTGTTGAAAATCTTGCAAGTCGTGTTAAACTCTCGCTGCCGGAGTCATCTAAATCAATCTCATCCCTTCTAGTCTACGCCGAAGGCAAAATGATTATGAAAGAAAAACTGTGATAACGCCATTACGAACGTGTAGATGGCGCACAGTTTTTCCTTCATAATCATTTTGCCTTCGGCGTAGACTAGAAGGGATGAGATTGATTTAGATGACTCCGGCAGCGAGAGTTTAACACGACTTGCAAGATTTTCAACACGGCTGTCAATTTAGACCCATAATTTCCTTAAAAGGGACCATTAAACAGATTATTTCAAGCAAGTTAGTAAGTGGAACCGAATTATTATACCCTAGGCCTAATTTACATTTGGATATACACGAGGTAAAATGACATTTAGGGGGATTTTGGGGGCAAAACGCTACGACCAGAGTTGGTCGTGGCGTTAGCAAGGACATGTGATTAAACGGTTTCCGTCTCTAAAGAGAGAGCCGGCCGACCCTACCCCAATAAGAGGCTAACGAATGAAAGAGACGGAAAATTCGGTCTAGGTATCTCCACGCCGAAATTACGGGTCAAATTTTTGGATAGGCTTCTGAACTAGCGCCTCAGAATCTTCACTCTTCCATTGGCATTGATTTACTCATTTAGAAAATTAGAAGTCAAACTCAAAGATGCAGACCTGCTGCCTCGCAGATGAAGGAACATTGACGGTCTCACTGAGGGCAGCAGCATAACGCTCCAAGTTGTTGAGGCATTGATTCTTATTTTCTTCACTGCACAAGCCCCAGTCTTTCTGAGCCTTGAGAAGAGGAAGGAAGATGTCAGACAGTAAAGTGTTCAGGTTGTCCAAAACACTGTGTCTGAGCTCCCCACAGAAAATATCCTTCTCCATGCGAACCGGATCCACTTCTTTCTCGACAGAATGCCGCAGAAAATACAGACATGTGGTTTCCTCAATGTTGACATCATTTAGATTTGCTAGCGAATCAACAACATGCAATTGCCTGGTGCTTTGCAAGCCACTGGGCTGAAGAGCTGAAGTTTGAGGACGATCCGAGTAAAAGAAAAGTTTATTCAGACCTCCCTGTCCCAGAAATTGATTGATGAGTTCCAGGGTCCGAGGCTCGCACAGAAAATCTTCAAGCAGAGTCGGGTTGTCATTGAATCCTCCAATGTGGAAAGACTCTTGGATTTTGGTGGCAATCCACCAATGTCTTTCATCCATGTTTAGATAAGTTCTTTAGCAGTCAATAGAACACATGGTAACATTTCACATTGCTGTCAAAATTTGAATTATAAAACTTCTTCTGAAGTTTTGGCTCCGCTGTAAGGCGCCATATTGTGTACGGTAGTTATTGACAACAATCCGGTCTTTTCAGATATCCGATCTATCCGACCAATTTCAGATTCATGTAAACGCCCTCTCCGTTATGGACGTTACACTTTCTGATAAGGTTTTTATCACATCCTTTTTTGTTTCTGTTTATATTTTCAGTATCATATAATTTCTTTCTTCTTTTTTAATTAGATCCAGAGCGAATCGATTTATGTTTGGTGCTCGCAAGGTGGTGCCCATCCGGTCTCCACAGAAAATTTCCTACCATGGCGCGTATTGCTTTCCAGAATACTAGGCGGGGGCAAAAACCGGAGGCAACATTTTTATTGACATTATTTTTTCCCTTAAAAATATAATTTTGGGGAACTCATCTGCCCTTTGCTTGTCTGCAGACTACCTCTTTGGAGTAGTCCTATATTTCATGGGAAAAAAACTCATGAGTCAAATTTCTTTTTTCCATGGGAGTTCAGACGGCCCTCCCAAAGCTCAATAAATTAATGTGGATATTCGAACCTACCCTTTTTTAATTTGTATGTAATATATTTTTTAATGTTGAAAATCACATCATTTTGGGGGGAGGGGAAGGGGGTGTTTACAGTTGAAATAATTGTTATAAGCTACCGAAAGTGTGCATTTGAAAGACTGAGAGCAAATTCGTCGTAGAAATGAAGCATCTGTTATTGATAACAGGTTTCTATATAATATTGGGAAGGAAGGCCTGTATATAGGCCATTGTTATTTAGTCATACCAATTCCAGGACACCTGGTAGGGTGCTCCAGTGTCTATGAAATGTTTACCTTTTAGTCTTCATTTTTTATTTTTTTTATTTTATTGAAAGTGGCAAATGAATAATTATATTAGTAATAATGTCCGTGATCATGAATAATTCACTGGTGAAGAAGCATATAACGAAAAGGAAAATAATTAAGTTGCAAGAAATGTGGTATTAAATCTAGTACACGTAATAAAGATATCAACTCGATCTGCTTCCGTTTAAAACAGAATGTACAACTCTATCATTAAATAGTCCTCCTCGAAATAATATTTCAAGCTGATAGTGCTGTTGGTGCATATTGCGTTTTATTACAGTTTTATTTTTTTTTACTAATAAAATGAAAATTAATAATGATTATAATTATGTGTATATTTGTATCAATAAATACAATTATTGCAACCAGGTTTTCGGAAGAATGGCAAGAACGTGTGTGTCCACTCATAAACAGGAACAAACTGAGCCAAATTTTCGACGATACAAGTCATGATTGATGTGTGACATGGGATGAGGACGTATGTATTGCGCTAATGGTTTGTTCGAATGTTTGAATTTCGAGATGACTGTATTTTATTTTTTTCACAGAATTGGAATAAATTTGGTATTCATAAGTAATATTTTCTGTGATGTGTCACAGCGTTCATAATAATTATTGTGTTATGGACTACATTAATCACTAATCAGATCCTTTTGATGACGAGAGTGTCAAACTGACAAGGTTCTAATCAAATTTGACTAAATCCCTGACCAAAATACACTTCGACTAGATTTCTAGTGAGTCAGAATGCTTGACTAGGTTTTTCGGATCGTTGTGCAGTCGCCCGTGGGATCACCTTTTCTAGAGAAATATGACTAGATTATAGTTATATTTCACTATATTGTTTTTTGAGTGAGGGGAGCGACCCCAACCCCAGGTTCATTTTTGAGTGTTTAATTGGGCCAATAAGAGAAAAGAGGTCGTAGACATCCCCCATCACATTGCCCCCTTCATCCCTGAAATTTGGGAAATTCATCCTCTGTCATCGACTTCTAATGAATGTCCGATTATGTTTTGTGGCTGATGACAAGGCAGACACCTCTCTGTCCTCTCATAATTACGTAATGACTAAAAATAGGACAACATTAATCTATATAGGATTTGAGTCTGACAAGGACAACCTCATCGATTAATAAGGACGATCTACGTAACCACTTCAAAACGGATGACAGGCTCAATGAAGGGATGACGTTCATTATTTTATGGAACTGTAATGAATTATTTAACATTTCGAAAATGTTGATGATGATAGAACAGTTTTCATGAGCAGGAAAAATAAAACTAATTTAACTTTGGTAAAATTAGAATCCAGACTGGATTGCATGACCATTTTTTTTAAGGAGGATCGAAGCAGAGGCAAAGCAGATGAAAGAGGTTGAGGGATCCATTAGATGAAGCAATTGAAAAATCAATATTCTTCATCTATTAAAATGATAAAACGAAACGAATTAACAAACACACATTATCATGAAGAAATTATTGGCTTTTGTCATATTCTAAGTTTTATTTGTATACCCTGACATCTAAAACATCACAATGGACTTCATCTGTTTTTAATCATCCAATTTATTAAAAAAAATAGTTCTTTGTGTCGAGATCTACACTTCCTGGGAAGTCCATCCTGATATTAAATTGGTTTCAATTTCGTCCTCTCCAATTGCCCTGTACATAAAGTCTCAAAAACTATAATATTCTTTATTATTGATTAGGGATAAGATTTTTTTTCCCATACAGTGATTGAAAAGAAACTATTTGCAATAATTATATTTAGGATGTATATGTATGATCGAAAATTTTCTTGAGGGAATATAAAGAATTCTGATAGAGCAAATGGGAAGCCAAAGGGAGCTCGCAAGATACGTCACAGAGCTGCCAATCTATGTCTCATTGATCGCAACTTCCAAAATTCTCAACTTTCTTATTTTTAACCGGAATTAATTAGCTCAAACTTTTGCTGACCCGTTCCTCCCATTTCTCTGCTTCTATTAAAACCAGCTTAATATCAGGGTAGACTTCTCCATTAATATGCATGCAAAATTAGTAGACACAATCACAGCTCATAAGTCTTTTTGTACTTGGTCAGAACTAAGATTCATTGATATGTTTAAAGTAAAAAAAATATTCCAAATGAAATTATTGGAAAATTAACATTACCTTTAAGGGAAAAAAATATTGTTTTATCGAGATGGCAAGATGCCGGTTTATATTACACATGGTATTTGGAATGACTCTACATTAATAAATAAAAAAGTGAAAGCACAACAGCTCTTATTTGATTTTAAATATACAAAATTAAAGAAAGCATTTCCGCAATGTTAATTAGATTATTTTGAACACAAACGTGATATTTCGAATCTTATAGAATTAAAAACAGTGGATTAAGTGAATGCTTTTGTTATGAAAGTGAAAGATAACTATCGTTTGTTGATACGTAAAAAGTCAATTAACCAAATGTCATTTACTTTTGGAATTCCTTTTTAGATTTGGATAATGACTTTGTTTGGAAGGATTTATTTTCATTTAAATTAAAGCTAATTCGTAATAATAAAGTTAACAATTTAATTTTAAGATGATTCATAGGTTTATTGCCTCAAAAGAAAACTTATATAAATGGCAAATTGTGAATAATAATTTATGCAACTCTTGTGGACAAGTTGACTCAACTTTTCACTTTATGTTATATTGCAAGGATGTGACTTTGTTTTGGAAAATAATTTGTAATTTAATATTCAATCTATTCCAAAAAGAAATACAAATAGACCAAAAGATATTAGTTGTAGGTAAGGACATTGGAAACAAGAAATATTTTCTCCTGAATATTATTTTAAATTTTGCGCAATATGAAATTTATAAATGTTACGTTAAGAAAATTGTTAATGGTTCTGTTTATTACCCACATATACTTTGTTTTTTAAATTCAAGTCGTTGCTAAGATTATTTTTGAGATATGAATGTGTTAGCAAAGAAGATAATACTATAAGCTGGAAGAATGTACTTAAATTTTTAGCCTATGTTATGTTTCACTCAATCATTGAGTTATTAATGTAAATATGTATTGAAATTATGGAAATAAAAACCTCGCTTGAGGATAAGAGGGAAAAAAAAGTCTTTGAATGGACCTGAACTATATAGGTCTAGTTTTAATTCTTCTAAAAAAGATTCCATTATTATACAGCAAATGAATTCGTATTGGAGGCGGCATGGGCGTATATGATGACAGATATCCATTAGATGCCCCATTCCGAGGTGGATATTTAGGTTGATGGCCGTGAATAATGCATATACTTTTGCTACCCCCATACATTTGCTGGGGAGAAGCCGGGAGAAGCAGAAACAATATCAGTAAAATGAAGATGGCTCTGGCAAATATACGCGAAGCGCCTCACAGGAACGAAATGTGTTTATCTAACGAAGATTGTGTCAATGTTGTGAAACCAAGCAACATAGCAGCAGATAGGTAGGCCAGTGAAAAGGTACAGGGTCCGTGGAATGAGGTAGGCTGAAGAGGAAGAGGAGGAGACGAAGAGAAGGAAGAAAGAAGTAAAGAAGATGAATACGAAGAATAAAGAGAAGAAGAAGAAGAAGGAGGAGGATGAAGAGAATAAGAAGAAGAAGTAGGAGGAGAAGAAGAAGGAAATGAAGGAGAAGAAAAAAGGAGGAGGAGAAGAAGAAGGGAAAAGGAGAAGGAAGAGGAGAAGAACGGGAAGAAAGATGAGGAGAAGAAGAAAGAAGAGAAGAAAAAGAAGAAGAATTAAAATAGGATGAGGAGAATATTCCAAAGAAAGAGGCATATACTGACAGAAAGAAAAAAAGAAGAAGAAAACAAAAATTTGTTCAGTGGTTATCCTGTTGTTGTCAATTTTATATTTTCCTTACAATGTTATATTTTCAACAAGCTTTGAAGATATTTTATATTAAAAAACAAATACAAACAAACATAAGGGGTCAGATAAATATCAAGTCCTTAGCCTTAAGCGGCGGCAAAAGCAATAACCATCCCTTTTCCTTGCACATTTTTTTGTCCTAAATGTTTTGAATGGGACTCTATCTCTCTCTCCATCCCCTCTCTACAATCTCCATCTCTCTTTCCCACTCCCTCTATCTCCAACTCTCTCTCTCCATCCTCTTCAATTTCTCTCTCCAATCTCAATCTCCCCTCCTCCATCTCTCTCCCTCCTTCTCTCTCATCTACTCCATATTTTTCTTTCACCTGTGTTTTTTGGTTATTTGTAATACAGCATCAACATTGACAATACCCAATACTAAATTATTTGTATATTGTACCTTTATGCTCAACAGCTAACCTGAAGTCAATTATAACACAACCAGTTGAATTCCAATAATTAATCCAACCTCTAAACCTAAACCGGCCTAAATCTCAATCAAAACCCAAGCCTTAATCCTTTATTTTTGATGAAACAGATCCCAAGGCAAATGTCGGATTACTTTTCTGTACTTTTCCATTGAGGCAGTTTATTGATTTGTGAAGATATTCATAAGACAATACCTCAGGATAACACATCCCTCCCCCATTTTTATATAAACTGATAACACAATCGCAAAGACTTTCAAAAAATCAACCCAAAGCAATATCGATAGCCTTGTGCGTCACATGACGTACGAACATAAAAATGATACAGGATATTTTGTGATCAGAATTGAGAATATGCTTTCTATAAGCAATATGATAGGGTATTGAAATTGCCCTTTACTTTATTTCTCCCAAGTCTTTGTGATCAGGATTGAGGTTTATTTCATGCAATTTCATTTTCTCAACCAACATACCAGCAATACAACCAAACCAATTATTCACCATACCTTCAACAAATAAAATCACACAAAGAATTTTTTATCAGGCTATTGCTAAATTTTAATTATAAAAAAAATCAACCAGCAGAAGAAAAAAAACATAAAAACTAAACCAAACCAATCAAATTTACTACAAAAACAAAGAAAACAATCAATCTATACCTATCCCGAAATTATACAAATATTCTCTACAGCTACATAATAATATGGAAAGCATATTAAAATAATTTAACCAAACACCTCAATTCAAATGTATTATTGTATACAAAATATAAAAAATGCCAGCATAAAATATTCATATAATGGAACATGAATGAAGCAAGATAATGGCTATTTATATACTGAACAAGCCATCTATTCCTACTGCCTTTAACATAAGGGAGTGCCTCCCTCAATATTTCATATACTTAAGCTAGCATTACATGTAGTTATACATTGATTGATTATACCGACTCACATTTCATTATGATTATACATAATTTATATGATATTTTACCGATGCAATACATATACAATTCCATGATCACGTTACAATGACAGCGCTCTAACAGTGGATAAATTGGTGACGAGAGCGAGAGTAGGAATGATTACCCTTTGTAAATTCATCAACGCTTTGATGAATAGATTCATTCAAAGCAAGCAAGCAACGGTATTCAACTGCACCACTGGAGTGTTGCTTAGCAACCGCGTATCAATGCACTTGCTCATCATGTAGAGTACACTTGACATCGTGATGCTTTATTTGACTAATGCCATGCAAGACAGAATATTAAACCCTTACCTACATCAAGTGCACAATTCATATATGATGACTTGTTTAATTATGGCATTCTGCTTCATTTTCATGGGTATAAATGTACACATACATATGCAAATTGACAGTTTTGTGCATAAGAGTGAATATCAAATTACAGCAACCTTTCAATTCAAGCTACAGTGTATGGAGGGAGTGTTGGTGTATAAAATCCACATTGCAGTCGAATACAGCGCCAAACATATACCTGTAATGAATCAATGTAGGATATAACCAGAGTTGGGTAATAGACAGGTTTACAAACATATTCCAATTTTATGCATACTATATAAACAAAGGTTGTTCTTGACAACCTGAAAGCTTTCCCAGAGGCTAACCCTACATAGCAACACGTAATGTAGGCAGACTGGATTGCAATTGTAGTTCATTCATGAACAACAGGTAAATGGAATAACTTGTCACTATAGGTCCCACAGAGCAAAATATCCATAAATTTGAATATGTTAGTAGACCAGTCTAGCATGTTAAAGACAGACATTCCAGAGCATTTAGACCTGTCAATTAAAATCTACAAATTAATGAAATTACACAAATTACTAGGAGGTACTTTCACAACAGTTGGGTGTCAAATCACCATTTCATCAGACTCATAAAATATCAATTTTGTAACGGAATGACGTAGCTCATTTTTTGGTCATTCTGTAACAAAGCTTTGTAAATTATATATTTCATAAATTTGATATATGTTGATAGGAAACTCGACCGCTGTAAAATTATTTCATATTAGTTTATATATCATATCATTAATTCATAGTTTTCATTATAATGTTCATAATATTCTTCATTAAAAACTGAAAATGCTCTGGAAATACCATTCCATAACGCTTGGAAATACCATTTCGTAACGCTTGAAATTGCACAGTTCTGGTCATTTAAACATTCATTCAGCGAAGGGTTAAAAAGGTGGGCAAAAAAATCAATAGGCCTTGAGTGAGTCTGATCTCAACGCATCCTGCTTTCCTGCTAAGAATTGATTGAGATCCAGGAAAAACATACGGGTCTGTTGCTCTTAGCATGACAGGATTGCAAGAAGATACCACGGTTCAATTTCAAGATGGACGAACTGTATCAAATATGCAACTCACTCAGTAAACAGTTAGAGAGAGATACACTTTGCTTTCAATGAAGTCATGACACAGATTTCTTTTAAAAATTCCATGCTTAAATTCTTCTTCTTGTAAAGTGTAGAATAAATGCTCACATCTTTTTCTTTCAAAAACCACCTTTTACCATTTGCCTTATAGAATTACCTGCCATACACAAATTAGAAGGAGTCGAAGGAGAATAATTGGGGCATTCGATAGGCCATTTTTGTATTAAATGCAAAAAAATTATGTACGTAAATCATTTCATTCACCTGTAATTAATAAATGTATATCAGGAGTAACAATTCAAATTGCATACATTAGTTGTTGCTAGATAGGACAAACATTATGGCTTTCCCCACCTAGCAACACATACTATATGCAATTAGTATTCTGACTTTTGAAATACATTTAATTATATCAGGTGAATGAAATGATTTGTAATGAGGGACTCAAGTATAAATTTGGTTACATTACGAAATGGCCTATTACCGGTACATTTGTTTCCCATGATTTCTCTATGAATCATAAACCAACCCAATAGACCTGTTTAGTAATGCACTGGAATATACAGATGTTTTTTTTTGTAATTAAGAACCCTTTATTCATCCATCGTGGACGTGTATGTATGCAACTAAATTTTGCAACACTAGTTGCTGCTATGTCAAGGAAGCCTAAGGAAAGCTGTCATTTAGCTCCAAAGCAACTTCCCTTCCAGATTTATCCATAAAATATGTAAATGCATTAGCATACTGGTAATCTAAAAAAAGGCATTCGTATTCAACAAAATACAGCATGCAAGCTCCCCCACCCACTCAATAGAATATCAGGGAAAGGAGATGAAATGCTTTGCTTTCAGAGTTGTCAGAATGATGAATTGTCTTTTCTTGATGGAAGGTTTAATAAACTTGGAAGTGACAAAAACCATGATCCAAAGACAAAGCCCCTGCTGTGTTCACACCCACATAACAATTCTTTCATTATTTGGATCCGATTTCAAGAGGCCTGTCTTCATCAGACTGAAGTTGCAAATAACTTGCTATTTTCAGACTCGGGATATTTTCCCGAAGCTCGAATATGCGTCTTCACCAGACCAAAACGCTCATCACAAACTAGCTCAGACGGGCGCAAATAAACCCGCTATTCCCCAAAAGCAGGCTATTTTGGAAACGAGACCAAGATTTCTCAGGATATTTTCTCAACCAAATAGCCCGCTAATTGCAACTGTGGGCTGATGAAGTCGCAATTTAGCTGGCTAATTTGAAACCGGGCTAGTTAAAATAGCGGTTATTTTGCAATATCGGTGTGATGAAGACAGGCCTCTCAAAATCGGAACCAAATAATGAAAGGTGATGGTAAGCCTACTACTTGATACTGTGGTGTCAGAATGATCTATGATGTATGAATAAAACGTTTGTTCAACCGTGGAGTGCGAGGTGAGGTGACGTGGAAAAGGAAGAAAATTGGGGGAAAAATCCTTGCCACTGGGATATTTTTTCCATCTAGCAAGAAGTCCGTTCACCTCAGTTCAAGCACCTTTCATGAACGAAGTATGGAGAAACTCAGAAAATATTATCTCTAAAATAAAATAATTCATATATCACAAAATTTGGTGGTAAACTGATAAAGTGGAAGGAATTATCCTACATTTTACAAGTAAAGCCTCTTAGTACATGTAATACATCTCCTGTTTTGGCTCATGACTCAAAAAGATGCAAGAACACTGAGGAATTGCATGTAATATAGATAAGAATTGATTATATAAAAATAAATTACACAAAATGCTATAAGTACATGCAAATGGTAATGAATGTTGGATTATTTTTAATAAGGGTAGCACAAATATATACAAATACAAATCAATGAATATCCCTTGACATGAATACTGTAGATTAAAAAAAGAAGCAAATATTGGAAAACTAAAAAAATGTCACACCTAAGCCAGGCCTATGCTATTAATGTACACTTATTCATTTTTTTTTGTGGCATCATAGATGCCCGCATATATACAACATTGGTACAAAGTGCTTCTCATATGTATCACACTAAAGCTTCATTTGAAATGCATAGATACAGAAATAGTGGTGATTACTTAACATAGTATGCCCAAGTATAACTTTACACAATTTTCATCTTGTTTGGATGTACAAAATGATATACAAACACATGAATATTTTTTTGCTCAAATACATGTATATACCATAGTTTTTCTTCTCATCTCTTTTATGATATCAATAAGACTCCTTTAAACATGTTTGTTTTATTTGTCACACATTTTTCACAACTCCTGTTCTGACTTTGTTCTACTTTCACACTTAACTAGTGTGTGAAGTATAACCTAGTTTTAAATTATGACACATGTATACATTTGTTCTACGTATATTAGTATACAAATAAATGGGAGATAAATAGTTTTAAACATATTATAACTTTATTCCAACAGTACTAATTGTTTTTGACACCTTCAGCAAATTAAATATGAGAGATGAAACATATGAGTTCTTTTCACTCACTCTCTGTTTATGGGCTACAAATATCCACCAAGAATCTTATTTTTAGACTAAAAATAAATACATCACCACATTTTAAGACTCAATTCCATACAGTAGATTTCGTGCATAAAAACAAATATCTGGGTGTGTAAACAGTCAGTGGAAGCATGCAAAATAAGAACGGTGTAATCATTTCAATGGAAACACATCTCTTTTTTTTGCATACAAATGTACTTTTTTCATTTTATAATATATCCTCCTTTTAAACCTAACAAATCGTGTTTGCTTTAAGTTTCTCCTAGATATAGCAAAAGTATGCTGCACCTAAAATAAAAATGTTTCATACATCAAACACAGTTGCAGATATACATATATAAATAGATAATTTAGGCACATAACATGATAATATCATATAGAAATTAAAGGCAGTATATGACTTTAAACTGAACTTGAAAACATCATGGCACCAAAACATACTAATATACACGGTACATTGAGCAGTATGTATCATACCTGTACATTATTTACAAAACCAGAATTAAAGCATCCAGTATATTATATTTGAGTATGAAAATTTGACAATCGAGTAATATATATCTGCAGCTACGCATCCTAACAGCTATGCATCACACGTTCTAGTCTGTGCTAATTAATTACATGTCTACCATCATTTGTTCCATGCAATTAATTTAATTCCGTTACCGTGGGAACACATTGTTCCTAATACAAAGGACCCTGGGCATCTCCCATTTCATTTAAAGCCCCACTGTATAACTTATAGCTACTTGCGCCCTCTATACAGCCAACAATGCCTAAGTGGTACCAGTTGATCCCCCATGATCCCTTTTTCTTATGTTAATTGAGAGCTGATTTGATGAGATAACCACCTACAAGTGACCTTGCAGGGAGGTCTTATCTCTCCATGCAAAACTAGTGCAGACTGGCTTTAAGCTGAATTTAGTCGTTCCTCAAGAATTTATCAAATGACGGATGATTTCTGCCAAACAGCATGTTTCTACCGTGTTTGTACTGATCTCAATGGCCCTCTTCATATTCTAAAGTGCTTATACTACAGACAGAATAAGGCCTGTTTTCACTATCTCAAGATTGCCAAATATCCAGCTATTTAAACTATCCCGATCGCAAACTATCCAGCTAATTTGCGTCTTCATCAGACCGAAGTAGCAATTAGCGGGATATTTGGTCGGGATTGTCATCCCAAGATATCTTGGGATAGTTTGCAAAATATACCACTATTTGGCAAAATATCCAGCTATTTGTCCTGAGCGTCTTCACCAGATCGAAGACTCGCACTATGCGCTAACGCTGAGCAAAATATCTCGAGCTAATTTTTCAAGGTCGAGTTTCAAGTTTCGAGGTCGAATCTCGAGCTGATGAAGACGCGATTTGTAACTTCGGGATTATTTCCAAAATCAGAAATAGCGGGTTATTTGGCAATCTCGAGATAGTGAAGACAGGCCTAATGAGAGGAATTCAGAGCACAGACAGATGAGCACAGCTTGACAGCCACAAGAGCACATCTATTAAAATGCAAGTACATGCACAACTCTAGAAAGACAAAATGTAACTGGGGTAATAATGACTCCACATTATACACATCTTTTGGAGTGTTGTGTATTTGCAACATGTAGGTTATAAAAGGACGCTATGACGAAGATGCATCAAAATGTCAGATTTCAGCTTGGTTGGATCTGTACATAGTATGCTTACCAAGAATGGTTACTATTTTCACCGACTTTGAGCTCATTAGGTCTTCAATGAGGTAAAAGATTACTCTGATCATGGATGAATTGAGAAAGAGATTGAGACAGGGGATAAAGCTTTCTGTAAGAGGAACTACAAAATGAGAGATGCAATGAGAAACATATTCTTTTTAAATATTACAAGCAAGAGAGATAAATATTGAGATTCAGTATGATACAGAGACCTATATATTCAAGGCAAAGATGAGAAAAGGGCAATAGAGTGGGAAACGATGGATAGAACCATCCTCCCCCCCAAAAAAAAAAAAAAAAAAAAAAAAATTAGGAGAGAAAATAAAGATATATAAAGACAAAGAGAAGGACATTTGAAGGATATTACAGCCAGAAGAATCCAATTAAAAAAATTCGTAACCCTGAAGTAAAAAAAGGCTAAACCTCCACACACTGCTAATATGAGAGGTGATTTTGAGCTCTGGACACGGTTGCTAACATCCTTGAGCGCACTGAAGCGAGGCGTATGATTCCTTGAGGTGTCTAGTGTGGTCAAACGTATGGCCGACTGGCGCCTGAAATATGCCTAATTCTGTAATTACGATTCTTGGCGTGACATTTCTGGGTCTACCGTTCCACACTGTTTAATTTGTCAATATTTGGGATATGACACTGTCCGCGATCCAGAGGGGTTTAATTCTCTGTACTTATATGCAAGACTTCACCATATGGTGCTATGCAACAGTAATTGTCACAAAATTTGCCATATGGCATATATAGGCTGATGGGTATATATGTAAAGTCTCTATAAATATCACTGGAACACAGCTGTAAATGAAGATCTGATACATTTGTTCTACACATACCGGTACCCAAAAGTGTAATTTCTACACAGAAGATAAGGACTACATGTAAACATTGAAGAGAAATTTCATCTTAATATTTTCATGTTTTTTATTTATCTTCTGTTAGATTTGAATCCCTTTAAACTAAATCACTGAGTGAAATAATCAGTCAGGAACGCCACACTATTCAGCATCCAATAATTCCAATAGTTAATATCATAAACATACAGTATTCACCGTTCAGTACTCAGGCTAGCTTATTATGTGTGTGAAAATTACATATCGCAGTCCCTCAGGGATCTAATATAGGACCTTGTTTATTTATCAATTGCACATGAAGGGGCAATGCACATTCACAAAATTGTGTTTTCCATAGGAATTGGAGTATTTCGGGATGGGATGGAGTCACTTCCTACACATGGTTTACACCAAGTTAACTCGGACAGCTGGACGACTGCGTGCCCATATTTTGCCATGGCGATTTATAGAGGCAAGGTGAGAGCGTAAATACAGAGAGGAATCAGAGAATTTTGAACTATAAAGGGCAGAGCAGCGTGTAATCAATAGGAAAGTGAGCAAACATTGGCTTTGATGGACGGCTCTCCAGAGTCAATGTGGGTTGATGGGGTTTGGTCAGAGCGGGCACTCTCCACTCTTCCTGCGATTCTACAAACATGCCAACGCTAAGTAGACATTGACAGTTTGTTTCTACTATATAAGCCTTCAAAGTAAGCTCTGATGTTGCAGGGAAAGACAAGGCTTTGCATGATGTAAGAGGGGGGGGGGGGGGGGTGACCCCTTTCCAAACTGGACAGAAGCCAATGGTGAATACAGAATTGAAAGAGGCAAGACAGATAATGACCTCTAGGTGCAGTGAACTAATGGAGCATGTTGGTAATTTTTCAACTAAGTTAACACTCTCTTTGCTCTCAACGAATGATTTAAAACTTGGAGGAGAGGGAATACATGTTAATGCAACTGATGTGGAAATAACAAACAACACTTCACCCTTCCTTCAAAAATGTGTTATCTTATGTCATATCGCAAATCTCAAAACATTCTTCTGCAATAACAAATTCAAAAGACAACTGAACTGAATTAACTTGGTTTCTCTTTTTCACCTATCCACAAACCCTTTTCTCTACCCTCGCCATCAATCAAAGATTCACAATTATGTCTTAACAGGAAGCCTCTGCTGTAATAACAGTATCAAGTGCTACAACAAAGCTGAACAGAGTCACCTTTGCGGTACCGGGTATATTATGTTTTGCTTCTCCCTTCAGCAATCTCTCTAATGTACTACAAGTGTATACCATCACCAGCACATTTAGACAATCTCGCACACCATCTTTGGAATATTGAATATAGCTTGAATTGAAATGGCCATGAGAATCGAATCCACTCAAAGCGATGCCTACGCTGCGTCTGTGCGTGCTCCCGTGATAGGATGAGGCATCCATCATGGATACTTTGGGCGGGAGGTGAATATTCATTGTTTAGGCAACCTGTCACATAGCATTGCTGTCAATTGTCACCACCATATGTCATAGGCGACATCCGATATCAGTTCATAACCATTGAAACAGGTGTGCTTAGAGATGAGACGGACAGAGAGAGAGTCTGAGAGAGAGAGAGACACGAAAGAGTTGGTTGAGAGAGTGACAAGGAGTAAGGAGGGAGAGAAGGAGAGAGAGAGAGAGAGAGAGGGGGGGGGAGTACATAAGAGGAATGACATTGCACAAAGCAATCACAGTAATTGATGGAAGCAGAAAAATGGAATGAAAATAGGGGAGCGAGAGAGAGAGAGAGGGAGAGGGGGAGAGGGGGAGGGAAGACGGGGGTGAGAAGGAGGGACTCGGAAGAGAGAGGAAGGAAAGAAGAGAGATTTTCTCAAAATCAATTCCTAATGTGCAGGAGTGCCATATTGCTTAAATACAATAAATCCATCCAGATTTGTTCACAAATAGACAACTAGGCCTTTGTATTATACTCAAATAAGAATCATACACAAAAACTGAAACTAAATGTACATGCATTTTCTGTATCTAATCTGAACTCATACATTTAGAAATAATATGGAAGCATTATATTGTTCTACATTGACCACTCCCACTCTTATTATGTTGAGAAATATCCATGTACATGTACAAATTATCCGGCAATACAAAATAAAGCTTTATTACCCTCAACTGTTTTTGTGCTCTTTTTAAGATTTGATATTTTGGCAAATGAACACAACAAATAACTAAAATTGCATAATGAATACAGCACTTATTGAAATTTTTGAAACATTCTGTTTCTCTACTAATACAATGAATACATCTTTTTACAAATACAAGATTGGTAAGTAAATATGCCTTGGTTTATATGTAAAGAAGTAAAACAAAACCATTGCAATAGCAGCTATTTCTGTCATGCCATCACGGCGAATATGATTTGCAGTATTCAGATTGCGTTGCATGCTGAACATGATGAAGTTCATGTACAAATCTCAGTGGCGTGTTCATAATAATGCTCCCCTTAATTTACAGCAGATGTGGCAATATCTCTGGAGCTATTGCTGTAGTACATTCATCAATGGCTTGAGTTCTACAGAAATGTTCATGGGATTTTATAA
Source organism: Strongylocentrotus droebachiensis (assembly GCA_035222895.1). NCBI lineage: Eukaryota > Metazoa > Echinodermata > Echinoidea > Camarodonta > Strongylocentrotidae > Strongylocentrotus > Strongylocentrotus droebachiensis. Next base: position 85,562 of record JAVYIG010002650.1, on the reverse strand, counting down.
CCTGCTTTACTGATGTTTGGCCTTAATCACATTTTCCTCTGATATGATGGAAGATCCCTGTATAGACAGCGACAAGAAACATTTTGCAGTCCATGTGATGTGACGATTTGAAGTCTGAAAAATTGTGAATTACTCTGCCAAATGATTCCCCAGGCCCCAGGAGCTCCTCGAGTCCTTCTCACCATCTATCAATCTTTGAATCTTAAAGATTTTCCAGGGCCCCGCCTTATACAAAGAGTTGCTATCAATGGCAACTTATTTGCGATTGATATCAATCGCGACTATGTACATATCAGATGGGAGACTGCAAACTTGCGGCTGATTGGAGGCTTTGCAATTGATTTTGATCAATCGTAACTCTTTGTAAGACGGTGTAAATTACTCTGCGAAATCCACAGAGATCTCTATCTTCTGATCTTTCAATCTTCCACTATCAAGACATCTCAATTGCAAATCATTCCACAACAGCAAGAGCAAAGTCACGTATTGTTTTCATCATAGCTTACAACTTATTCCAGTCCTGCTGTAAAGTACACTGCCCAAGCCCAGGAGTTTCTCCTTCCTTTCATTTAATCTTCCAATGCCAAATTCATCAAGGTGCAGATTACTCTGCAAAACCACAGCGATTCCTCTCTTCCGATCTCTCAAAATTTTCACAATGTCAAATCTAATGAACTGCATATCATTCTGCATCGGCAAACCCAAATATAATCTGTTGAGAGCCAGAAGGGCGTTGACTCTCTATTGAAGTAAATGAGCCAACGCCCTTTTGGCTACAAACAAGGCCTGTCTTCATCAGCTCGAGATTGCAACTAGCGGGATATTTGGTGGAGATAATCATCCCAAGATATCTTGGGCTAGTTTGCAAAATATCCTGATATTTGTCCGGTGCGTCTTCACCAGCCCAAGACTTGCACTACATGTATGCGCTAACGCTGAGCAAATTATCTCGAGCTAATTTCCCTAACTCGAGTTTCAAGTTTCAAGGTCGAGTCTCGAGCTGATGAAGATGCAATTTGTAACTTCGGGATTCCGGCTGGATGGATGGATGGATGGCTGGCTGGGTCTGACTAATATTTCCCAAATCAGAAATAGCGGGCTATTTGGCAATATCGAGCTGATGAAAACTTACCTACAGACAATATATTCTTTGGCATATCTCCCAATCTTACGCCAAGTCTTCTGAACTACAAGTGGCTCAGCAAACCCCCAAAGAGATACCAGCATCCTCCTACATTCATCTCTCAATCTTTCTATTTCGAGTCTTTCAAATTACTCTGGCAGAAGAGTGGATGAACCTGGACATCCGGCTTACTCATTTCAAGTTTTCAAAATTGAAAACTACAACCAAATATCTCTCAATCAATCATCCCCTTTTCCATCTTTCACTATTGTTTGACGTTTACTTCAAGTCTTCTTCATATTCTTGAGTTCTATTTGAAAAGTTGTCGAGAAACCTTTAAGCAATTGTGGTTACAATGTATGCAGGAGTTCTCTGTACATCTTCAAAATCACTGCACATTTTATATTTTTATGATGTAGTACCTATATTTCCTTAGCAGGGTAGTGAACATGACATTAATTTGCTGTCTTTTACACATACTTCAACAATTAAATGTGAAGTTGCAAGCTGAAACCTTTTCATGAACCTCTTTACTTCAGGAAACATATTCTTATTAATTTGCCATTTTCTTAATGCAATCAAATTTAACGCATGTATACGTCTTTGTGAAGTGCCTCAATACAAATTATTGAATTCAACTATTTTGAATGATAATATCTCAATAGGCAGAATGCAAATTGCAAACATTAATTGTTGCTAGGATGGAAAAACATTATGCCTTGCCCTACCTAACAACACATAATACATGCAATTTGCATTTTAACATTTGAAATAAATTATTTATGACAGGTGAATGACATTATGTTGAGGCACTTGACAAGGATGTATGCATCAAATTTGGTTACATTACGAAAATGGCTTATTAAATGCTGGGTCTCCCTCCCTCTGTGACAACTCATTCCTATGCCGTGACCGAGACAAACATTGTGTCATCTTGAATTTCTATTCAATACTTCCCCTAGGCGTTCTCCACAGCCACCCATGTCTCAGCCTTCAGAGACATTCACACTCTCAATTAACCCTTTGCCTATGGGAACCTAGTGGTTCCTGTACTAAACCTATGGGAATGAACGAATTCAGTAGTAAATGGGTTAACCATGGCTATTGTGCAAGAAGTTATCCACAAGAAAGTTACCTTTTGGAAGATGGTGTGGGGAGGAGTTCATGTGAATATTTCAGTTGAAATTTCATTAACTTTCTCTCACAAAATAAAGCAAAGATCGATAGAATACTCCAGCATTACCCCTTTTGGCCACTGTTCCTCTTGTAAAAATAGCTGAAGCCATGCAGTATGAGATCATGTGTTTTCAATGCACCCTAGTACATTTGATTTCTTTCATGTGTTTCAACCCTTTCCTAATGCAAGTCAACACAAAAACTGCTTTTAAATCTGATCAAATTTTCAGAAAAGCAGAGGTACCAAAGAACTACATTTGTTATGGAGAATGATGATTAAGCTAATACAGAATGATGATGGCTAAAGCCAATACTGAATCTACCGGATGCAAACAGACCTTTGATGTTTCTACCCCCTGTGACACGCACAGCTCTTTTCATTCTTGCACTACTTCCTCCACCCCATGCAGTCCTCTGCATCAAAGAGATTTAAACCAGGCCGACGAGTGTGGTCTTTGGTAATCGCACCAACCGCTGAGGCTGAGTGTCTCATTAGGTATGTCCTCATCAGCTCGAGTTTGCCAAATAGCTCGCTATTTCTGATTTAGGAAATAATCCCGAAGTTACAAACCGCGTCTTCATCAGCTCGAGACTCGACCATGAAACTTGAAACTAAAGCTCAAGAAATGAGCTCTAGAGTCGTCGGGCTGGTGATGACGCACCGTATAAATAGCGGGATATTTTGCACTCTTGCCCAAGATATCTTGGGATAATTATCTTGACCAAATATCCCGCTAATTGCAACTTCGGGCTGATGAAGACGCAAATTAACTGGAAAATTTGCGATCGGGAAGGGTAAAATAGCTGGATATTTGGCAATCTCAAACTGATGAAAACAGGCCTATTGTAACAATCAGCTTTCATCTCTACTAAGGGAAATCTATATTCATTCGCTGTATTCATTTTAGGCAGTAATGAAGCTCATAAACCTGCACTCTAAAACTCTGTTCACAGTGAAGTCCCTCCCTTTCATCATATAGCAGGCATGGACCATGCCACTACCAGTACCCCCAGAATTACATGGTCTTCTTGGACTTCTTCCGATGTATGCAAATGAAAGAATTCAGAGATACATCACCAAAAACCAAGATTCCTTGTTTACTGTACACCCCTGTATATGCAGTGGCCCAGTATTAGAGAAAACACTACATGTGGCCTAGGCCTACCAATGATGTCTGCCTTTGAAAGTAATGGACACTTCTTGAAGCAAAGAATATACTGAATACATCCTGTTTCAACCTCTTTATCATATCATATATGGTTATAAATAACAGTTGAATAGCAATGAAATTGGATGATGTACAGACGTTATTTGCAAGATACATTTAAAATACAAGCTACTTCAGCAAAGCAATGAGAATGATGTTTTGGTACATGGTTGAAATAAGTACCCCACAAGATGAACATATACATGTATGTGTATAATACCTGTCAGCCTTCAATGTCGCTGCAGTTATACACCTCGCAATGTTCTAAAATGATGGTCTATGACGTTGATAGTGACAATGGGAAAACATTATTGATTAAATACAGTATAAACAAGAATGGACGTCAGCATGAGGTAATTAATTTTTGAGGTTATTTTTCATGATTCTAATTCTAAATCACATTTCCAGAAGAACTCTTCTTGATTCGTTGAGATCTAAAAGGGCATTCACTAAAATAATATGCCTTTTTGGCTTTTAGGAGAGTCAGCAGATAATGAATTTATCATCAACAGCTTCTCCTTTGTACAGATATTTTAAGAGAAAAAGCCTGGGTTATCAAATGACCAATAGCTTCAATCACAAATGAGTATTCATAACAGACATGTTCAGGTTTACCTCGTGCAGGCAACTACAAGTAAGTGCAGCACATGTACTTACATAATTCATTGAGAATTGACTGACATATATATATATCAATTACAAATAACATAGGTCAATGGCCGTCAATGATGGAAAAAGCGATGGGAGACGGTTCATGAAACCCCAATCGTTGACTACTCAGAATCATAGGTTGATACCGCTATATTGTCTGAAGCAAGAAGGGCGTTACCTCATGCGTTGCTACTGAGTGAACTCCAAACGGATATAATATGCTCGCTCGCTCTCTCTGCATTCACCATAGGTCACCATGGAGTTACCTTCAGGGTTGAATTCTGAGACGTTCTGAGGACTCCATTTACGATTGCTCGAATCCAAAGGACATCTTCAATGGCACAAATCTAACTGAAGAGCTTCCATGCACAGATTGGGTCAAGCTGGCTGAACCCCTTAAGCCCAGGAGCTGATCCAAAGCTCCTACGCTCACAGCACGCACTGGCCAAAGGAGTAGGTACTGGCACAAGTTTTGTACGACTTTCAACTTTCAACTTTCAACTTCTTAAAACGAGAACTGGACTTCTTGAAGAGCTGAACAAACTGAACAGTTTCCTTCCACCTGCATCTACATTTAGCTCAAGTTACACATTGGGGACTAGATACTTGTAATTACATTGGTTTTCAAATATATATGAATTACCGGTAACAATGACGTCATTGCCAAACTATGCTTCTATGGGTTATAATATCTGAGGATGGTAATCAAAAGTATCTTTAGATATTATCTACATTGTATGATCTTATCAATATTCTAATCCCTTTGGTCCTTCCGAAATAAAAAAAAATCCTTGAAATTACATTACACACCACACCGTTACACCTACATGTAGGTTACAATTACTGCTGCCACTTTTAATAATGTTTTACAGAATGTGGAATTGATTGCTTAGTATGTACTGCATGTTTCATACACCCGAAGGAATTGAACTCAATAATATGGTCCGTGTATGTAGGGGAATATAACATTCAGGGTGCCTCTCGGTACGTGCAACAAAATCTATAATGATATCATCCTTTTTCGAATTCACTTCCCCACGTCCGATTCACGAATATCCTCCCTTTGGCCGCTACTAGATATCACGCTGTCTCCTCAAGTCCTTATGCTTGTAGTTCATACCTAGGCAATATCCATCGGTAGAGTTCCTTGTTTCACAGGTACACGACAAGCGAACAATCGTGTCAAAGTTATTCTCCTCCAGTGGGCCTTCAGGTGGCTCCATACTTACAATATACCTCCTCAGAAGCTCCTGACTTTATTCTCTTTCCATTTAGCCAAAGGGACAATAATCTGGATAAAAACAAAGAAGAAAGAGAGAAAAGAAAATAATTAATATAATGACCACACTAACACCATATAATGTACCTTTGAAACTTAAGATGTTCAATAAATATTGAAGAAATTGTAAGGAGGAAGTGTTTCCTTCAGTTTCCTTAAGCCCCCAGGGAGCATTCAAACACCAAGTTATGTATCTATACGTAGTAGGACATTTTTTTTAAATGTCGTCAATGAAAAAAGAACAGATACAGATGTATTGATAAATATTTGAATTTTTGTCCATATATATAAGTTAAATGCAAAGAACTATTTAGGGAAATCCCTTTTATAAAGTACCACTTCTTCTTTAAAGGAAAGGTACATGTACAAGGCACACATTTGTCAATCTTTCTAAAAAGAAACGAATAAAAAAAGAGAATGATAGAACACTATGATTAATTTACAGAGCTATGCAATTAATTTACAGATCTATGAATTGCTTTGTTGCTATGGCAACATGAATTATATGGCAGTAAATGGCTGTTCTTACACTTAATCAAATAAACTTTCACATTGTTGAAACAAGTGGAATCCTTTAAATTTCAGGAAAAAGAAAAAACAGAAACATATCAAAGCCAGAAATTCATCAGCAGACACGAAAATTGTGTTTCAATCAATGGCTTGAAGTGGGTCTCTAGAAAAAAGAGAATCTGTTTAAGATAATCATGGATGGAATTCATGGATGGAAAGGAGAAGAGCAAATGAAGAGAACAGAATGATGTAAATGTAAATGTACAGTAAGACGGAAGACAGAAAAAAGGAAAGAAGCAAATTAGAACACAAGAGAGGAACGGTAAAGAGGCAATAAAACGAAGATGAAATGTTTAAGAGAGAGGAGAGGAGGGTGAGAATATGTCTAGACAAAACAAAATCAGAATGGAGAAACTAATGAGAATAGATTCAATTGGATGAGATTTAGCCACAAATTCATCATGAAGCACAGTCTCAATAGCACTAGTAAAAGGACTGAATATTGGCTGTAGTAGAATCTAAAATGGAAATGGCTGTTCAGAAGGGGCCTAAGTAAGGAACTCTGTCTAGGAATGCTTCTCAGAACCAATCTAGATGAAGAATGATCATGTTTCCCGTACAAATTGATTAAATTAGGGAATGAAATTACCCGCCATAGGGGTGGAAACAGCACTACTAATAAATGTTCAGCAGCTATCCAATGCACTGAATCATGATCATTGCGCTCAACCAGTGCACTGTACAGTTGGAATTTCAAACGATTGACCCTTCATTTTGGGATTATACACAGCCCAGTTTAATTCATATATGGAAAATGCAATAGTCAACTCCCTATCCTAAAAGCGATACACTATAATAATCTCACAGCGATACACTTAATCTCATGGCGAGACATTTTCATAACTCATAAGGGTCTTGTCCAAATTCAATAGCTGGGTCATGCATCATGTTGACAGGGGCTCTATCGGAGAAAAGAAGGCTGAAAATAAAAATGCACACTCTCGGAAAGAACAGATACAAACTGAGCATGTATCATGTACAAAAGGCATTACTCATTTAACTTGAATCACAAAAACTAGTTCACAGATGTATTGTTATTTTACATGTTTATGTAGATGTAGGAGTAAATTATTCCCATCTTAAACTCCTACAGTGTAATAGGGTAAAGTGGGACTGGATCAAACTATAGCTGAGAGGTACAAGAAATATGACACTCACAAATGATAAATTCATGAAGTAATTGTAGCTGTATCACTAATTCACTAGTCTTGAAGCACATTCAATATCCTCCCTCCCCCCACCCCTCCCCAGAGCCATATCAATCCAAGGGGTGTCAAATTGCAGGAGTAATATGACTACTCTAAACACTTCTCTTGTCTTCTTATGTTATGCATGTGTAATTGCATAAATGCAATTGATCAACATTAAAGGGACTTGGTATCATTGTTCAGATGAAAGAAAATGTTCCTAAGGTAGTGACTTCAATGCAAGATGTACAATTAAAGATAATCTGAAAGTTTGAGTGAAAACAGACCATCATTAATGATAAAAATTGGGAAAAACTGATCTGATCGATTCCTTAATTCTCCCAACTATTTTATTACAATTTACTAACATTTTTTAGGTGAATGTAGAATCGTCAAAAAGCAATGAATTGGCTCTATACCATTTAAGACCTGTAAGTGTTGACAGACTTTTATATAGCCAGTGTTATATTTTATTTTCATGGAAAAACGGTTGGGAAAATTCAAAAACGGTTTGGAGAATTTACTGGTAGAGAGTGTTGCACAGTGACGCCTTCCAAGAAAACCATAAATATTTTTGTGGTTTGAGAATTTTTTAGAGGATTTTTTTTCATTTTAGAGGGTTCTTACAGTAGAAGGAATATAATAAGTAACATTTCATACAAAATTACATTTTTTCTTCAACGTTTAAGAATGTTACTGAGTCACTTTAAAGAAGAACCTAGACTATTTCCCAAACAACAAAATAGCACGGAATTTGTTTCAGGCTGCCAGCCAAGCAAAAAAAGCAACTGCACGATCAATGTCTTCACACAGTAGTGCATGATCCCGCTCCGCCAAGAACCGCGATGTCGGTGGGGCTATAAAAATAATTGGGTTTCTATTTTTGATGAGGCAATTCATGCATTTTTTAACAAAGAGGGCTATAAATGAATGAAGCCTTCCCTCATGGGACTGTCAAATAAAAGGAGACAAAATGCTTGGTAGGTGAGGAGATCTGCCCTTTCTTCCTTCGTCTCTAGTTGGTGTGACAAAGGAAAGAGGATACGTTGTGCTCAATTTTTGATGCGATGCATGAGGCCTGTTTTCATCAGCTCGAGATTGCCAAATATTCCGCTATTTGAACTATCTAGATATTAGTTGCGTCTTCATCAGCCCGAAGTTGCAATCAGCGAGATATGTGGTCGAGATAATTATCCCAAGATATCTTGGGCTAGTTTGCAAAATATCCCGCTATTTGTCCGGTGCGTCTTCACCAGCCCGAAGACTCGCACTATTCACAAATGCTGAGTAAACTATCTTGAGCTTGAGTTTCAAGTTTCGAGGTCAAGTCTCGAGCTGATGAAGACGCGATTTGTAACTTCGGGATTATTTCCCAAATCAGAAATAGCGGGCTATTCGGCAATCTCGAGCTGATTGAGACAGGCCTTTTGATGCGATGGAGAAGCGACACTCCAATGGGGACGCCTAGAGCTACATGATATTTTAACACTCTTGCGTCATAACATTAATCAGAGAGGATCTTGGGAATCGACAGGTCAAACTCTGGCATGACAAAAGGACAGGATAAGGAATGGGAAATTGAAATATCTCTCGAACATAAGAAGTATCACAGTCACTTCATATGGAGTTGAAAACTATATGTCATAAGATTATGCAATTGAAATGTTTAAAGGAATCAGCAATTGTTAAAAACCTAGAACTTTGCTATATAAAGAGGATGAAAGTGTGATTTGAAGGGGGATAATGGACATAAATGACTATGATAACCCATACAATCGACTGGCATTTTTCTCAGAGTCAAATACGTGAAATGAATGGCAACTATATGTAAGCACAACAGATGACTTGAGCGCATTCACCGAGCTCTTTGTTATAGGATAGGGAACTGTGAAGCGTATTGAACCTTACGTCATCAAAAAAACTATGAAGTGATCTTGCAACGTCATATCTGAACGTGCCATTAATTGGTCCCTTTTCATGGATTGGAAACGTCTGAACATAAGTTTAAAGCCCGTCAGCACTAGTTTAGCCAGGAGGGATTAGACCACCCTGTTGGTCACTGACTTATGGTAATATCTCATCAACTCAGCTCTCAATTTACATAGGAAAACAGAGGATCATGGGGGACCAACGGGCACCGCTTAGGCATTGTTTTATATATAGAGGGAGCAACTAGCTATACACTGATTCGGGCGACTTCTGGTGGAAGTGCGCCCTCATAAGGTGACGCCTTAACTGGGGGGCGTCTGTACTGTCAGCTGGATCGGAGAAGCCCCCCAGTTATAGCGCCGCCACCGGCGGGCAGGTACATAAAACCCCCAAAGCGAATCGGTGTATAAGTAGTGCAGTGGGGCTTTAAGAGATAAGATGGAGGGAGGAAATGAGAGGAACAGTGCAAAACAAATTCTATTTTTAAGAGAAAGAGATTGTGGAGGTTATGGCAAAACGACAGATATAGGGAAAGAGAAATAGGGCGAGGTGGCAAGGTCCTTCAAAGATATATATGCTAACACAACCTGTGAAGGTGGACCAACCAGCATGCTTAATTAAACGATACCGATGACCGTCTGTTTCAGCAGCCTTAACCTTGTCTTCTGACAACTATCCATCTATATCCTACGGTACTTGATATTCATTCCATTGAAGCATCAACAAAGTATTATAGCCCGTTCATACAGCAGGAAAACCTGCATAAAGAAACGTACGATAATCCTTGGTTCGAAGGGGTGTGCATGGAGACTAGATTAACATCGTATGAAGAAACGTATAAAGGAAGTACACATGTACCTGTAGTTAAAGGTAAAGACCAGTATTGGCAACGCCCCAATTTCAAAAAATGAAATGGAAGCTCTCATTACCAATCATGTGAAAGAATATGTTTTGACTAATACATGATGATAAAAAATTTGCCGGGAAACCGCCTACTAATTCATATATTTGGTAAATTTATTTCTCTCATGGTCTGGTGAGAGAGATAGGGTAGTCCCATATACATCTTTCTGTGTATAGTGCTTGTAACTTTACGAAGAATGAGCCAAATTTCTTATCATTTTGATGATTCCAGAACCTTGCAGATGCTAGATGCTAGATGATCAACCTTTTTCTGATTGATTCCACAACGTTTCTTTCACAATGCAATCGCATGACCATAACTGGTCTTTACCTTTAAGAAGAGATCAGTTGACATGATAGCTGGTTGATCATCAGTGCGCACTAAACATAAGCCCCGCCCAGTTACACATTTTTTATTAACGATGCAATGTTCAGACATGCATTTCTCTTTATAACATATTGTTAAAAATGGTAATCAATCAGGTCTTTCAGACTTTTATCACTGTTTTTGTTAAGACTTTAATTATAAATAGGTAATTCACCTCTCTCTTTCATCATAATTTGTTGGTGCATGTCCCTGTAATTTTGTCAGGGTCTTTATTAATTTAATAATATGACATAATGCCAGGTTACCAAATCCTGTCCTTTCTTGTTTGGCACCATCCTGACAAAATGTTTATATATTTTTCTTTATACTAGAAAAGACAAGTTATTTTATAGCTTAAAGATTCTCGTATAGTAATACCATGAATTCTGATAGTGTGAACAGGGGGTTAGATACATGTATTCCATTTACACCTCAGTGAGTCCTTTCAATTCAGGTCACTTTCAAGCTACTTAGGGCAGATCTAGGTTGGGACAAGAAGCAGTTTGTCCGCCGCATCAATTCTGTCAAGGCAAGAATAAGATTATTTGCATCTCGCTAGGTGAATGTGACGGATCAATAAACAAGTATCTCTGACCTCGCTTGTATGGCAAAGTCTGAGGAGGATAGTGCACTAATAAAGCCTTCAAAGCAGCAGAGAAGCGTGACGATTTAATCTTTGCTGTATGCTATAGATGCTAGAAGGACATAAACTTGTTTCTCTACTGTAAAACCCAAACTTTTATGTGAACAAATTAAAATAAAGTATATAAACAGATTTTCAGAAGTTCCCCGGATTCACATAACTTTCACGCCATAATAATAATAAATGAATCCAATTCGGACCCCCCCCCCCAAAAAAAAAAAAAATGGCTATTATCAACAATTCATAGAAGTCTCTACTTTAAATACAGTAATATTGACATTGCCTGAGAATCTTCTGGCTCACAACAGACAACATGATCTATACATAAGATTAAGTTTTTTCTTAAAGAGTTAAATCAATTCTCATCATAATTATATCCAAAATTTGAGATAATTTCTATAAAAAATTCCATCTTCTTTAACTGGCACAGTCTCATTATACTTGTAGCCATCAAAAGTACATGTACTTTTATTGCTATAGAAATAAAAATAAGTTGCTACATGTATGAGTTACTGGTCGCCTATTCATTTGTGGCGAGGGAAATTGAAGGCAGATAATTTGATTATAACAATATTCAGGGATTACATAAACACTTTATACATTTCCAAAGTGCTTTACAAAAAGATTACATCTAACAACTCCTTTACGAGTACATCCTCTCCAAATTAAGTCAATTTCAATATGTCATGGCAATAAACCTACTTTTAACATTTAATGGCTTTAAAAAGACTGCTTCTACATCTGAAGCCTCGTTAAGATATGAAGTGGTAAACAATGGCGTTTTTTATGATACAAACACACGCTTCACATTTTTCTGTATTAATAACACAAAGCTTAGTGAATACGTGTCTGATCTTTTTTGCAAAAAGCTGCCATTTATTTACACTTTTTCAAAAAAAATGATGCACTTTTTACTGAACAAGCCTTTAATATCTGCAATATGAACTCAAACCATGAATGTCAGCCTACTTGGTTTCATACATAAACAGGATGTAATAACAGAGGCCCCGATCTTTTAAGAGCTATTATTCATCAAAAATGGGGCACACTGCATTGAAAAAGACTTATCTGTATTCATAAAGCTCCATCTCTCACTCTCCTTTCACAACAGCATCAAAATATGTTTTCATATTTAAGATGAAAAACACTCTGAAAAGGTTGGAGACTGAATAGACTTATAGCACAACATGTAATTCAAGTCCGCCATCCCAAGGGTTATCCAAGATGACGTTGCTATGGCAACAAGAGGGATGTTGCCAACCAAGTCTGAATACCGGTAAGATGTTATTTGGATACAAAGCTGCTCACCCGACGAATGTCAGCACAATAATAATGGAGCTTTTATGGAAATTCCAATTTTGCAAAATGGATTCATGTCCGGTAGTGAGTAATATACATGTAATGTAGGTTAATTGGGTTATCGAGCATTAGACTTATTAGTGTTACGCAGGAAACATGACATACAAGATGTTTTTATTTCTTTAGAGATGCTCAAATCAACATAAAGAATGTTTATTTCATTCATATGACAGCGTATTTGGAAAACAAGTGTAATCTAATATCCAACTTCTCAAAAGAAAAAATCTACTAATATGTGACTTTCTCCTTTGTTAAAAATACACTTAATTTGAACTTTATTTTGTTGATTTTCTACTTTCTTTCAAGGTAACTTTGGTTTCATTTATACATGTATGAAGTTTCTTAATTTTCAAAACATGTTGATAAATAAGTTTTAAAAGGTTGGGAAGCCATATGGACGGTGAAAATATACAATGTAGTATGAAATTTGTTTGTTCACTCATCTAGTTAATGACATTGATACATTTTGGACTGTTTTATGCAATAGAATTCTTATTAGGCGTGTCTGCACTATCTCGAGATTGCCAAATATCCAGCTATTTGAACTATCCCGATCGCAAACTATCCAGCTGATTTGCGTCTTCATTAGACCGAAATAGCAAATAGCTGGATAGTTGGTCGGGATAATATCCCGATCCCATCATGCACAACGATTTCCGTTTTTCCGTGTTTACTCGAGGTCAGTGGTTGTACTAGCGCGCTGAGCGGTATAGATCGCATGTGCGAACCGAAAATCGTTGTGCATGATGGGATCGGGATATTTGACTCCGTACTTCGGTCTAATGAAGACGGTCGCAAACTATCCCGCTAGTTCGGAAATAGTGGGATATTTTGCAAACTAGACCGAGATATCTTGGGATGTTATCCCGACCAACTATCCAGCTAATTTGCTACTTCGGTCTAATGAAGACGCAAATAGCTGGATAATTTGCGATCGGGATAGTTCAAATAGCTGGATATTTGGCAATCTCGAGATAGTGCAGACACGCCTAATTGACATTGAAAATTAATTTTCCCTTCAAATAAAATATGTCCTCTGAACAGAACAAAACCCCATTCATTTATGAGTGAAACATTGTCATTGTAACAGAGTATTGCTAATCAGGAATATTCCAGAGAAAAACATGAATACCTTTAAGTCTACAAGCATTGCAATACCAGACTGACACTAATGAATTGATTGAAATATTGAAGTGCTAATACATTACACGCCTCTCTAGGCAAACGCTTCCAAACCATTGTGACATCATCACATATTGATTGGCTATTTTCAATATTGCATAAATGGATGCAGTCATCCATGTTCTGCAATTGACGAAATGACGAATCAATGACAGTTTATATTGCAAGAGAAATTGACTTTCACAATCAATGGTATTTTGTAAACATGTCGTCACAGGTGATACTTTCATTTCTTTTGTTTCTTAAGACAGTGACCTGATTTTTTTATACTCTAGGCAAACGCTTCCAAACCATTGTGACATCATCACGTATTGATTGGCTGTTTTAGATATTGCATAAATGGATGCAGTCATCCATGTTCTGCCAATGATAAATCAATGGCAGTTTATATTGTAAGAGAAATTGACTTTCACAATCAATGGTGTTTTGTAAACATGGTGTCACAGATGCATCTTTTAATTTCTTTTGTTTCTTAAAACAATGACCTGATTTGTTTATATATAAACTGTACTCTATTTAATTAGATATTGCTTCTTCTTGTTTTGTTCTTCAACCGATTAAATAGACCTAGTGTTGTTATGAATGATATTGACTTGAATGTATACAATTAACAATTAGATTATTCCACCCCATGTAAATTTGATGTTTTTGTGTTTTTCGTAACTCAAGAATGAAAGGTGGACTCAATGAATTAGGACCTTTGTTAAATACTTTGGATGTAAGCTTTAATATGTCACATTCTTAAGAAAAATGAATAGGGACAGATCAATTTTTCCCAAACTTAACATGTGACAAAACTAGTAGTACAAAATTTTGGGAAATTTTGAAAATTGGGTGGATAGTAATTCTTTACAATTTTGATATATTTGGATAAAAATGTACCGGTGCTCCCGGTAAATTTTGATGAATTTCAAATAGCGCCTACGGCCGTACAACGGTAGCTGCGACCATGAAAATCTCAGAATATGTTGTTGTGATATATAATTTCCGAACTGAAATAGCTAATCGGTCGAATTTAGTCAATAAACATTGTTTTATAGCTTAATTAATATCTTGACCTTGAGAGGGAGCTATACAACATAAGGAGTTTATTATTTAAAATTTCATAACTTTAGACTCGATTTCAACGGCGACAACGATCACAGAATATTGTAGGATCGCATTTTTACATTAGTAAATTTGAACCAAATTCATGACCCAATACCAAAACTTTGTATTACCTTTAAGGTTTATATGAATAATTTAGTTGTCAGGGGTTTGTGCAAATCGTGTGTTCCGTATAGTTCCTGCATTCCCAACGTTATGATCTCTGGAAAAGATGTGAAGAAAAATATAATTTCAAACATCTCTAAAAGGTACTAACCTAATATCCTCATGAAAAGAGACCAAGATTATCATTTTGTTATGATCATAAAAAAGTGAAATTGAAGCAATGCATACACAGCAAATTCTTCTATCCCACATTTTCTGTGATTACCATCATATTTTGCTCATAAATATTTCTTCAAGTAAAAATCAATTTCAATTTCTTTGAATTCCTAATGAGAGTATGAGACATCCAAATCTGCAATTACTTTGTATCACATTTTCTTCAAACAATTTCCCATTTTGTTCATATTGAGATAAAAATTGATTAATTTCTTTAAATTTAAACAAAATACATTGTAGATGCATTCAAAGCAACCTTGCCGCACATTCTCTTAATATTTTGCCTGATGTTAATCATATTTTCAAACATATGAATAAAATCAATCTATTTCTTGAACTTCCAAATGGCTACATGCATGTGCAGCGACTGAATCTCACATTTTTCTTGATTATTCCTCATAGGAGGCCCCTTGACGAGAAATGGAACGTACATGTAATGTCTTATTTATGAGATGGGGGCCTAAGCAATATCAGAGAGAGAGAGAGAGAGAGAGAGAGAGAGACAGACAGAGACAGAGAGACAGAGAAAGAGAGAGAGAGAGAGGGAGAGAGAGATAAAGAGAGATAGAGAGGTAGACAGAGCGAGAGAGACAGAGAGAGAGAGAGAGAGATGCAGACAGCTCTATCACACATATTTGTAGAAGGAGACAGGCATTTTATAGAGAGATGTGCAGGAATTTAGACTGCTTTTACTCTTCATATTGTCTGCAGCGGAATCAGCTCTTATCTAAGTTAAATGAACAATTGGCGTATGTAACCAATTTTAATGTATATTATTGCATAAGTTTTTGTGAAGTGCAATTTGATGCAATTCACAAAGACAGGCAATACAACGCATTAATTTTGATACATTATGAAAATGGCTAGAATGTGTAACAAAGATATTTCTTCTCCCATACTACGTAATTAAACCATAACCTGTGTCATTTATAAGACTTGATCTCTGTTCATTCATCTATAGATCTAATACCATTCTATGAATTAGAAATAAATACACCTCAATTCTTTTGATTTATTTTTTAAAAATTGAAATCAGTTATCCTTTCATATATTAACTCCCTTATAGTTCAAACTTAAGAACTTAATGACAAATTGTTTCCCACAGCTACTACAAAAACAAGAAGCTTTCAAACATCATTTATAGCAGCGGCAGACAGCTATTTTTAACAGCAAGTTTTGAAGTTCAATTAGAAGGATGGGCACTTCACAGTAATTGAGAAAGTTTTGTGCATGTGACAGTTTCCAGTTTTATTGTATATTTTGCATGTTCTCATGAGTGATAAAATTCACAAGTATGGGATATTCCCAATCAACATTGTGTTTAATGAATTTCCTATATTCTTTCATACTACAATAAGCATCCTACTGTATATGAATGTACTCATACCGAAGATACAATTTATTATCAAAACATAGTTAATTTGCTGTTAACAAGTACATGTTACCAAAATAGGTAAGAGTTCTGTAAAATTGGTTAAAAGCCTGTTGCTTATCAAATTATCAGATCTTGATTGCATTATGATTACCTAAACCCACATTTAAAACAAAGCCAGCTCACAGCAACCAGTTGAACCTGAACCTGACCTGACATTAACGATTCGACACATTGACAACATACAAACATACATTCCTCAACTATGCCTTCCCCCTCCCCGTTCAACGTGCCCCATTCATGTACGCGCCAGTCCCCGGGCGGCCCAATGACATTTGAAACACGTTGTCATGACAAACGTGCTGATGGGTAAACGCAACCACGAATGTATATATAGTTGAGCACACACACAGGTCCAGGGACGCCCAACATGCAATGTTCAATCTACATTCTTTGGCTAGATTCATCTCTTTGTAAATTGGAACGTGGATTTAAGAAGGTTGAGTTAATAAACATGGAATAGATTGAAGTGTTTCAATTGCTCGGTCCTAGATTTGATTTTGAAGCCGGTTCTTACCCCCCTCATGTACGGAGTATGTAGAATCGCATTGCAACGTCTGCTGAAAGCTTTAGAAGTAATAGACTTCGAGATGACAAATATAAACTCGAAAATCAGAAACATGGTGATAGCAAAAGTACCAGCAGGCCCTATTTGCCAAATGTCATATTTCCTGCAAATGATATTATGTTACATTTTGGATATCTAAAGCAAATTGAAATTGAAAATGAAATGTATTACAAAGAAGTGAAAATTCTCCCCTTTTTGTCAAGATAAGTGAATGTTTTTACCCCTTTATCAAATGCTCCAGTGATGAAGTAGACCGGGCTTAGTGAGGAATGCCACTAAAGTTAGTTAAAGAGCTACTAATAAAATACATGTAGATGAAAAAGTGTATTGAAGTGAAAGCCCAGGAAACAAGGTCTTTTTTTTTTTTTGTGCGTGCTGCATGTGAAAGGTGGAAAAGCTGTTCTTTCCTTTAAGGTTGACAGAGCAAAACCAATAACAAACGTGCAGGTATATTGCTTCATGTTATTACAGGGCATTCACAATATCCCTCCCCATAGTACCTCCACATTAATGAGTCTCCCATGGCGAATACATGTAAGCTTTTCTAACAATGTCTCTTCTAGTATACCCTCTCTCTCTATCTCTCTCCAGAACTTCCCCATCTCTTTCCACTCTCTTTCTCTCTCTCTTTCTGTTTTCCTTCATCTCTCTCAATCTCTCTTTCCCTGTCTCTTACTCACTCACTCTCTCTCTCTCTCTCTCAAACTTATAGGCTTGGTTCTCTACGCATTGCCGACAACACTTCGACATCTACTGAAGATGTGTTTTGATTTACTTACATGTATACTTTTCATTATTTTTAGCTGTAGCCCCCTCCCTCTTATCTCCTCTGTTTATTTTTCTCCCACCCTCTCTCCTCTGTTTATTTTTCTCCCACCCTCTCTCCTCTGTCTATTTTCTTTCCCTCCCTCTCTACTCTGTCTGACTGTTTTCCTCCCTCTCTCTCTCCCCTGTCTATTTTTCTTCCTCCCTCTCTCTTCTCTGTCTGTCTATTTTCCTTCCTCCCCTGTCTGTCTATCTTTCTCCCTCCCTCTCTCCTGTCTGTCTATTTTCTCCCTCCCTCTCTCCTCTGTCTGTCTATTTTCTTCCCTCCCTCTCTCTCCCCTGTCTGGCTATCTTTCTCCCTCCCTCTCTCCTCTGTCTATCTATTTTTCTCCCTCCCTCTTTCCTCTGTCTATTTTCCTCCCTCCTTTTCTCTCCTCTGTCTGTCTTTTTTCCTCCCTCCCTCTCTCCTTTGTCTGTCTATCTTTCTCCCTCCCTCTCTCCTTTGTCTATCTTTCTCCCTCCCTCTCTCTCCCCTGTCTGTCTATCTATTTTTCTCCCTCCCTCTCTCCTTTGTCTGTCTATTTTCTTCCCTCCCTCTCTCTCCCCTGTCTGTCCATCTTTCTCCCTCTCTCTCCTCTGTCTGTCTATCTTTCTCCCTCCCTCTCTCCTCTGTCTGTCTTTGTTTTCTCTCTCTCAGGCATGATTCTCTACATGCTGCCTATGACTCTTGTAATATCTACCTGAGATGCGTTTTGAAACTCAATTTTCACATTCCTGTACTTCGCCGCCGCCCCCCCCCTACCATTCCTCTTTCCTCTGTCCATCTGTCTGTCTGTCAGTCGGTCTCTCTTTCTTTTCTCTCTCTTTCTCACAGGCATGATTCATTATACGCTGCCTACGACTCTTCTACATCTACCAAAGATGTGTTTTGAAACTTACTCTTTTCACATTCATACTTGACGGCTTTCAGCCCCCCTCTCTCTCTCTCTCTTTCTTGGTTTGTCTCTTTCTTTCCGTCTATCTGTCTTAAACTCTCTAAGCCTCTACCTCTCTGTCTTTTTTATGTCTTATATATGTATCTGTGTGGCTCTTCACCCTCTCATCCTCCCTCTTCCCTCTCCAGCCCCCCCCTTCTCTCTTCCTCACATGAATCTCTCTTTCTCGGTTTGTCTCTTTCTTTCTGTCTATCCATCTCAAACTCTCTCTGCCTCTACCTCTCTGTCTTTTTCACATCTTTATATATATGGGCATTTCCACGGTAATAGGGTACTTCTGTGTGTGAAAGAATAAAGCGCTTACAGAAAAATTAAATAAATATCCTGTGGCTTTCTGTGTTTTTATTTTCATTGTTGATGGTATAAAGAAATAAAAAAGACAATTCCATGCACTAATAATGTCATTTGGTTGTGTTGTCCTCTTTTCTTTAATGATTATTATTAAAAATTCCAAAGTACAATCAGTAAATGTTGAGTGGTGTGATTTTGAGGGTGATGCAAATAAAAATTCTAAAAAGAAATTGATGTTTCATGTTTTGAAAAGAGATTTTGATGCGGGTGGATTACGGCATTGATCATAGTTACGGCGATTGAGCTTTAAAGAGGGAGAGTGAGAGAGTTGAAAATTACATTGGCTGAATGAGAGATTCTGTCCACCTGTGTTACGTACGTTCAGAGTGAATTTTCCCACAATTATTAGTTGTGTCACCCAACAGTTTTATGTGCTTTGCAACTCTTTTGATGAAGGTTGAAATGTAGACCAAGAAAAAAATCGTCAAAATAAACGCAAATAGAGATAAAATCTATTCAAAATTTGGAGTGCAATATTCGGTCCAACTCACGAACGTACGTAACAACTAAAAAACCGGACCGTGGCGTCCGCGAATATG
Organism: Strongylocentrotus droebachiensis; assembly: GCA_035222895.1. Taxonomy (NCBI): domain Eukaryota; kingdom Metazoa; phylum Echinodermata; class Echinoidea; order Camarodonta; family Strongylocentrotidae; genus Strongylocentrotus; species Strongylocentrotus droebachiensis. Next base: position 65,907 of record JAVYIG010002650.1, on the reverse strand, counting down.
ACGCATGGATAATCCACGTATCAGTCAAGTGAACCAAGGCACTGCAACGTTTGATTGTACTTGCAATCCATGCGCTGACTTCTACAATCGCGGGGCCGTGTAGCTCTATATAACTTCTGTCCAGTTTGTGCGTACGTTCACGGTTGCTGGTAGTTAGAACGACACGTACGCACGTATGACAGAACATGTTTTCTGTCCTATTTACGTACGTGTCGGACGTGAGCAGCAGACGACATCCGATCGTAATTAGATTAGGCTTTGAAAATCGTGGAATGGTACGTATTTGTTATTCAAAATCTTTTTGAAATACAGTAAAAGGTCATAATATGTTTCCGAAAATGAGTCATGTGTAACTTTAGTGGTGTACGATTATATTTTCCTCTTCTGGTCTGCTAGTGCTAAATTTTAACGTGTAGTGATATTATTACATTACAGTCCCATATGTAGCTTTTCATGTATGCAACACTGGTAACTCTCGCCGATCTCGCATTTTCAATAGGTGCAACCGCAACCCAATTTAGCTCACGCAAAAAAAGCAACTGCAGTTGCCTAAATCAGGAAAAACAAAAAAACAAATTTATACTTACCAACAGCTTGCTTGATTACTTAATGTTGGTTATCTTCAATAAATTGTGTTTTCTTCAAAAGGTCGCATTAAAAAAAAAAATTATTTTACTTTTCAATGGATGACATTTTATACACAAGAATTATTTCATTATTGAGCCTACACTAAATTATACAAAATATTGCATCTACATTACCTGAGTCATATCATTGCATTGATATTTTACAATCCTTCTGTTAATCATTTAATGCCTTCATGTTTCAAAACCAGGAAATATCTATCTGTTTGGAGTGAAAATGTGCATGATTACTATTAACGTGAGAAAATCTTAACAAGTCAAAAAAGAAAAAAAAATACAAATACATTTAAATTTGAATTAGCACAATGGATTTTAAACTCATGATTTTTTTCATCTTTAATTCTTTTGATTTCAGGTGAAAGATGTTGTGGGAGAAGATCTTGTCATCAAGTACATGGCCGAGTCGGAGTCTCATCCGGGGCTATTTATATGGCCAGCACGTGAGGATGTGTCTCGGGAATGTAGAAAACAGATAGTGAAGAAAATGCCTAACCCTGTCCTTCGGGAAGACATCAGCAGCACTAGATTACAATTTTTCACCTTTGCAGAACTCTCCCCAGAATCATGACTTGTTCCATACAATTTATGAATGTCTTATTACTCATAGATTGGTTAATAATGAATCGAGTCATTCCAACTTCTTCAGAGAACTTGTGTAAAGTCCAGCACACCCGATATCGTCCCAAACCATCGGTTTTAAAATCCTTACAATATTCTCTGACTCTCGTGTAAGAGGAAAACCTAGAACTGCGTGTATTGATGTTAAAAAGGAGACATGATTAAATGGCTGGATCGTGCTAATTTATTGTTCTCACGTTGTACTTCAGTAAGGTTTTAATCACCTCAATAGACTTGTGTGTTATGAAAACAAATAAAATTCATGGAAAATTGGCACAAAGACACAATTATTTACTGAAAATATTTAATGAATGCTCAATTGAATTGATGCATTATAATATGCAAAATAACCCATTGAGTGTGCAGTGTCAAATCTTTTTTGAATTTCAGATCTGAATTACATCAAAATGATTGTTATAAATACATGTATTTGATTTGAACTTACTTGAAATGAATGATCATAATTTTGAGCAAAAATAGAATTAAATAGAGCATTTATGAAAAATTAAGAAATATAAAAGGTAAATATCATACACATTGTAGTTAGCAGATAAAAGAACTCTAGAATAAAAGCATACAAATCCTGTATAGACAATTTGTAATTAACGACATGATGTTTGTGAAATATCAATGAATAGTGTTTGCCTTTTATTCTATATTGTGTCAACTACTTTCCCAGTCTTGATGGGAATTGATTACAAGCTAATGCTTACATGTAGTGAAATGCATGCTCAATATTATTGTTTAACAGTCTGTTATTATTGGGCTCTGTGTCCGAGACACATTTTGGCTACTGACTATTAAAGACATCACCTAGACTACTTTTAAATTTGTATATAAGGTTTTGTGAAATTTCAATTTCAATGAAATGATTAGTGTTTGCCTTTTATTCTATATTGTGCCAACTTCTTTCCATGTGACTATAGTTACTATCTTATCATTTTTAAATTTGAATTTGCAATTCAGGTGTTCATAATTTTATAAATTTATATAAATGGTTCATCCATGGACAATTTAAGTTGTACACTGAAGTTCGTTGCTTGCTTTTGCAGTTGGTCAAAAGATTAATGAGAGGTGAGATAAGATTTCAAAACTATCAATTAATCTATTTTACAGATTTACAAACCGTATATCAGTTGGCAAATTCATTGATTTCATTATACTTAATAATTAAAGACCATTCACATTTCACTTATTCTCCATAAATCTGCAGCTTTTGAAGTTCTGATACGGAACACATGTAACATTGGCCAGGCAGTGATTTGAAACAAAATGAATTTACAATGACCTAAACACAAAACAATTTAAAATGATCAATACAATGAAACATTTTAACCTATGCAACGCTTATGAATATATTGATTATGAAATATGTGTCCCAAAACAGAATTCAAACAAACGTTTAGATGCCTGTTCTGTCCAACCGTTACATACGTTCCCTATTCTTATTAATTGGTTCCAACATGCATCAACAATTATAACTGCTAGATTTTATTTTATCCTGGAATATATGAACATAGCATCAACATCCAGTACACAGTGACACCAAATTAATAGAGTACGCACCATTAAAACATGTGTGAAAGATTTATTCATTCAATAATACATGATACATTGCAAACATTCCTTAAATATTTGTTTTTCTGATTCACAAAAAAAGCTATAAAAAAAAATTAAAAAAAGAAGCAAAATCTGAGATGATTGTTAAATTGATGTTTTATTGATACTTAACTCACATGAATGAACATTGCATTTATATATTGAGCAAATAATAAATCAGAGGTAATTTAAGTTACAAATTTCTGTCCAATGTTACATACGTTCCCCCCAATACATGTCCTACTTTACGACCTCTGCAAAGTTAACATGAAATCACACTTATCTTTTCCCTCATAAAAATATAGAATATAGATATTGGACAAGCAAAGGGAGAAATTTGATTGCTCTAGGGGTGAAAACAATTTTGACCATATTTACATCACAGAAGTACCCACTTAACATGGAAATGCCCATATATATATATATATATATATATCTGTCGCTCTTTGCCCTCTCAGCCTCCCTCTTCTCACCCCTTTCTCTTTTCCTGACACGCAATCTTTCTCTATCTCTACGCCCCCCCCTCTCTCTCTCTCTCCCTCTCACTTTATCGGTTTGTCTCTTCCTTTCTGTCTATCTGTCTCAAACTCTCTCTGCCTCTATCTTTCTGTTTTTATGTCTTTATGTATCTGTGTTGCTCTTCGCCCTCTTAGCCTCCCTCTTCTCACCCCTCTCTCTTCCTGACACACAATCTTTCTCTATCTCTCTATACCACCTGCTGGAATGTGCAATATGTGATGCGTAGAGGTGAGATCGATTCTCGTGAAATTCGGTGATGGCCACCTTCTCCAGAAAGTCCTCCGGGCATCGGCTGGTAGCAAGCGGCTTCTATTATCAACACCCAGCTCTTCACTCCTTTCTGAATAGATGAATATTTTTTTCCTCTTCTCAGTTCTCATTTTATCTTTTAAAGGTAATTCTGATTTCTAGTAATGGAACTGTGATTCAATTGAGAGAAACTGTGAGAAGGTAATTTAATTAACCATGCGGTGAAAGGGATATTTGCACCTTAGAGATAAGCATAAACTTACAAAAACTTACTGAAAATCTAAGGTGCAATGAAAAGCACAAACTCTTATACACGCATGTGGGACTAGAATTTTGATATTTAATTATTCAATTTCTTCACCTTTCATTCCTTCTTTCTCAACTCCATGAACAAACATTGAGTACATTCATTTCATCAGTTGAATGTGTTCAGCAGGTGTCGTTTTGTCTTTAGCATTTACATTCAATGTTGTCGTATTTTGTCGTAAAACACCCGTTTATGCATTTTTATGATACTTTTTAAACAAAAGCAACTCTTGACAAATGAAAAGCTTGCTAGAGGCTTGGCTGTAAGAGCAACAACTAATGTGTGCAAAGTGGCTTCCACCATAGGAATGCCACTATTCATAGCTGGTGAGTTGAATGGCTGGTTAACAGGGGTTCTGGAGAAAGCCATGCATATTAAAATGCATTAGTTAAAGGCTGTGTAGCTTGGCAAATACTGATTAACGCCATCAGTTCACGCTTCGGTTTCGCGTATGTTACACACACGTGATTGCTGCGATCCGTCGTCCGTAGTCGTATTATACCGGATTGGCCCTGAGTCAGGCCACAGAAAAGACATGTAGCCCCGTCGCTTTACACTCCCTTTAACAGGTCTATCGTCCTCACCAAATCTAATGATTAAAAGAGTTTACTTGAAACTCATAAGAGATGAAAGTGATGTGACTGGTAAACCTTCACAGACTTCTCATAGTATACAGCTCATGATGGATTAGAAGGCTTATAACCTCTAGAGACAGGTGGTTTTATTGATTCCTACCATGTGACCTTCTGTATAAAGTCGTCTTTATACAACATTCATCCAAAGGGCTGTTCTTGCATTAATAATCAAGCCTCCGGGCGTCTCCATCCAAATCCAAAAATAAATGACTCTGTTGCACTTTCTTTGAGAGTGACCAAGGACCAACATCATGTACATGTACACGTAAATATCTACATGTACATGTACCTGAAGAGATATAGATCTACCATCCAAAAACGAAGGGGGAAATGAAATAAATAAGTAGGAATTAACACAAGAGAAACAGATGGAAAATGTTTAGTTTGTACTTTGTACATACATGTAGATATGGGTCATTCCATCGGGTTGGGTCTTTTCAGCATTTTCATGTGTTTGAATGTTTAGAAGCTATTTTCTCAAATTTAAATGTATATTTAGAAAATTAAAAGTATATTTTATTTAAGAGTAATGTATGACAGAATAAATAAACGTGAAAACAGAAACTTGTTCATCATATTTTTTTTTTGGTGAGAGTTCAACTACCGATGTCTCAGCGATTTTAAGGGTGAAAGTTGTGACATGAAAACAAGTCATTTTCATGAACTCATTTCTGGAAAAAAATTCATCATAATGCAATGTTTCCTACTTAAAACATGTCACCTTTAATACCCCTACTATGTCTGAGAAGCTCAGGTGAAATGTGCAAAAAATCGGCAAGTTATCCCATATTGAAAAAACACAATACCGACGTTACCAACAATGTCCTAAGCACTTTTTTCGTAACGGCGGTAATCTAACATTTTACACAAATTTAGCAGGATATTTTCTCAGAAACTTTCATCTTATTAGGAAGGTACAACCCCTGATGAACATATGTTAAAAGAATGACGATTAAATCGGTCGGTAAATACAAGAAAATAATTAATTTACCACAACAATCCCCCGCGATGTCCTTCATAATTTGGTAACGTCGGTGTGAAATTACGGTGTTTGAGATCAAACCAGCCCGCTAGCTTCAGTTTTTGGTGTTAAAATGACCTGCTAGTTATTCACGAACGCGCACACATGTTTTTTGATGGTGTGCGACGACCTACCCCTGAGCTGCAACCACAAATGTGACAATGTCCATATAACGTCGGGCAGCCATTTTCGCCCGTCAGCGCCCAAATTGGTACGTAATATGTATTTTAAGTTATTTTTATAGCCCGAATTATTATCATAGACAATGAAATTCCATTTTGTTTAAATGTAATTCCGTGTAAAATTGTGTTATTTATAGCTTAAAACGGTTTCAAAACCATCACGTGTGAGTTAATATTTTACTGTTGTCCCACATACTGATATATGTGTTATAACGAAACATGCAAAATCGTTGCCGGACTTTTCCCCTTAAAAAGCTAATTTCTTAGACAGAAATTGAATTTTGTTATAAGAATCCCGTAAATAAAGATATAACTGATGTTCCTATACCTCAGAATTTTTCTCAAAACTGTTAAATTAATTAATATTAATTATATGATGCCATAACTTGTCATTGAAAAATGATGGCTAAGCCTAAGGAAAAACACAAGTTATTTAAAATTGTTAGGAAGTTCAATCTAAGGCCCAACATATCAAACTTTTGGGCAAAAAAGGGGGTTGGAGTTGAGATAGAGAAAAATGGAGAGAGCTAAAGGGGAGAGGGCATGCGACCCCCTCCCCCGATTCAATTAAAATTGGATACATAATGATTTTTTTTTATTTTTTATAATTTTTTTTTATAATTTTTTTTTAAATATTTTTTTTAAAAATAAAATCATTATTGATGTTTGCCATGTGGCTCCCACTCCCCCCTCCTACAAAGGTTAAAGGGAGGTTCAAGGGTTTTCACCACCTACCCTCCCCTCCAAAAAATAAGATATAAAACAATAATGATAAATAACAACAAACAAAAAAAATAAGAAATTAATAATTTAACACAAATATTTAACTTAAAAGAATAATAAATAATAATAAATGAAAACCAAATACCTACTTCTATTTGGGCATGCAAAACGAGCCAAACGTGAGGATGATGCCTCCTTATCCATCTTGCAATCCTCTGTGTAGTTGTTCCATCCTTAATTCTTACAATGTTACAATGTACAAGTACTCATAATTATCAACCAGAACACACATTTTGAAATGAAAAGTCACAGAAGCAATTTACAGTTTTGTTTTATTTTTATCTCATCTCATTGTTTACTCATTTGTTTTTATTTATTTATTTTTCATGCATATTTATTAGATTGCTGCCTGAGGATTCAGCTCCGGCAGAGAAATCGATCAAGAGAGCAGGCAAAATGACAAGTCATCGAAATATTCCTGGAAACGAAGATCTTTCCAATCTAATCACTATTTTGAAGAAGTATAAAGTTAATCATTAATATCAACCAATACACCTATTGTATGAATATTTTGTTTTTTTATTTACTGGTCAATGGATGAAAGATATTTCAGATGACATTTGATATAGTCTGTCATGTTTAAATGAGTATAAGAGGTCAGTAACTCTAATATCATACGGATGTTACTCGGACATGATGTCCATGTAACATTGGTAACTCGAGGTGTTGAGGTGAATATAGACCATAAATCTTGCAGCTTTCCTTTCATTTGTGTCATCATCTCATTTAATATGTTTCATGCATCAATTAATTGGCACATTTCTTAGAATGCAGCCAAGATTTTCTATGCAAGAGAAAAGATAACCCTTTAGAAGAAAAACATGATCTAAAAATTGCTAGTTCCTCATTTGTTTCATGTTTATAAGTTGATATAATGTTGCTGTGTTCAAGTTTTGAGTATTCTAAACTATTGCTCCCATCATCTTAATGTTTTCCACACCAAAAAAAAGTGGAGTACAGACTGTAACAAAGTTTCAGGTCAGAAAATAAATGAGCAAGTAAAAAAAGATGTCCTTGTAACGTTGGTATTTTGTTGTGTCTGTTTTTTCATTTTAAATGAAAGTGTGCAAAGGAATACACACAATTCCAATGGAATCTATTGTAGGATTGGTGTTAGAAACAGGATATAACAATAAACAAATTATTCACCAACTCTGAATTTTGAACCTTCATGTCACAATTTATGACCCAACCCGATGGAATGACCCATATAGTCTTGTACCATAATTGAGGAATGAATGTGAAAAACCAAAAACGGCCTAAAAACCCCTCTATTCTGCAGGCGGAGGGCGATGAGTTGTTCCCTCCCCCCCCCCCAAAAAAAAAAAGAACAACCGGTTAAATAGTGTCACTATATATATACAAATATATCAGAACATAACAAATCATACAACTGTAACTACCTTTAGATTGTCTTTATCATTCGTAAATATGTACATATTACTGTTTCTCTCGAGGCCAAGACAGTTTAAATCCAGGAGTGGATGAAAACAGTGTACAACCAATCCACGAACCCAGGTAACTAGATCATTTAATCCTCACCAGACCACTTGGTATTATTTTGATTGTGAGGTAATTCCTCTTTGAGCAGTCCCCCCATTAAACGCACAGGACCTGCAATAATAAGGGCGACACACAGGTAATGAACCTTTCACATTCAATCAGAGGGGCTTTAGGTGCGCCAGTAATGCAAGATGTTGTGAGGAATTGCCTGTGACTACAAGGACGAGCGAGGGAGGCTTGTCATATCGTCAGAGACTCGTCTCGTCCTGCCATGGTAAGCATGTAAGCATGCCAATTTGCAATAGAGATTTCTGCGGTCGTCTTCACAGGTCTGTTTACGTATTCAAGGTTGCATGTGAGAAGATGTAGGAAAATTCATGCATGCATTTTCACTGCAGCATCCATGTATAAGGCAGGTGTGGTACATACATGTATGAAGATTGTTCAAAATGGTGTGAACTAAATATACAACTTGTAAATGTCAATGCAAAATTTGAAATAAACAAAAAACATTGGGGCTTTTCCTTTTTAATGGAGTACATTTCAGAGATGAAGTAGAGGAGATGTGAAGGAGAAAAAATGGAGAACAAAGAGAGAGAGAGAGAGAGAGAGAGAGAGAGAGAGAGAGACAGACAGACAGAGAGAGTTTAATAAAGAAAAGAAAGGAAAGTAAAAGTTTAAGTAAACAGAGACACAAGGAGGGAAGTCCGGCAGAAATCATCAAAACAATGAAGTACAGGAAGTAGTTTAATAGTCACAACAAAGAAGTGTATGAGCTGAAGAAAACAATTCAGGAGGAGTCGAGACAGGTACAAAAATGTTATGGGACAATCAAGAATCAAAACAGTGATATAAGACTGAAGTCGAAGTGCAAGTTAAGAAACATATAAAGAGGGGGAAGAAGAGGAAAGAAGAATGAAGGTACATACAGGTATGTACATGAACATGTATAATACACACAAAGACTCGGTAAACAAGATACAGTAACAAGATTTATAGATACATGTACATGTGAAGAAGGGGTACAAACACTTACGAAGTAGTAGGAGAGGCCCATACTGTACTTGTACTGACAGTGACATACTGCAACATACTCCTAAAAGTCAATAAAAAAGAAGTTGAAGTCTTGAACCATACACATGTTTATACATGTAGTTGGTTCATATCTAAAGTAGATAATGTGGTATACATGTATATCCCACATTGTATGCATGCGATTGGGGGTTGGTTTGTGAAACCTGACTGCTAAGAAAGCATGTGTATGCTTGTAAGTAACCAGGGGAACAACGGCTTTGAGTCCTCTCCCAGGGCCTCGGCAACGAGGATTAATGCCTTAATTAAGGACATTATAGTGCATTGACTTGGTTTGGAGCCCAGGACTTCTCGATTATGAGACAATTGCACGCTCCACCCATTTACTACACCTGGGTGGAGGGTGTCAAATGTAGATTAATGTTTTGCCAAAGAATATCAATGCCGCGATGAGACTTGAACTGTGAACCTTGTGATCCACAGTCTGGTGATGTATCCACTACAAGGCACCTCTAGAGGGGCCACAACACTTTTACAAAAAATGTGTTCCTTTTTTCTCTGTGATGCAAATAACTTCCAGTCCATTGCATTTGCTTAGTTGATGGTACATTCAAATTTCATTAAAAATAGTGCTACACACCACCAGCATTCTTGTTTCTCTATTGTCATGCAGACATGCATTTATAAACTAGTCGTCCCAAGGCCTTTACATGAGCCTGCATGCATTAGAGTTCATTAAAAACTGAACAGGCAATGTGTCTAGTGCATTACAAAGCCAGTCAGAATGAAATATGACTGAACCAATGAACATGAGTGTGTGTCTGTGTGTGTGTGTGTATAAAGATGTCTTTGTGGACCATGCCTCGCTGATGGAAACTTATACGATGGATCTGTGTTTTTGCTTTTAATTTTTTTCAATTGTGGCGCTGTCAAGTTTTTAAGGAGAAATTTAACCCTAGTCCCTTTTAGAAAGAGGGGAAGGGAGGAGGGGGAAGGGAGGAGGGGGAGGAGGGGGAGGAGGGGGAGGAGGAGGGGGGGAGGAGGGGGGGGGAGGAGGGGGGGGGGGGGAGGTGGAGGGGGGGCGGCGCTGGCGCTGCATAACATCAACACTGCAGCTGAAAGTAGGGCAAAAAAATAAAAAATATGGTTGCGTCTTATACACAGAGATTTACGGTATCATACGACATTGATCAACGCATTTCTATGAAGAAATATAATTAACAAGAATGTTTAAATATCGAATTGTATGTTACATTCCATCAATATACTGTATATATATGTAACCTCATGTGCCTCTTACAATCATTTTGCGTCATTAAATTGCTCCCAGTAACTACAACAGACACACACAGACAGACATCGCAACCCTGCGATAAGACCCTCAAACTAAATCACAATTGACTGAAAAACGCTTGAGACTTAACAAGCCGGGAACATTCATCGTCCTATCATTAAGTTTGCTTGGGCAGCTTTCATTAATGTCAATAGTTCACATACTGCATGTCCATGTTGCTGCTAGGGCTTGGGTGCTTCAAGCGGTACTACATACCCACATACAATTAAGCACCGTGCATATATTGACAAACCACTCGGCCCTTTGGAGCATTGGCGACAAGAGGGGATAATTAATTTTGCGCCGTCCGCCGGTGGAGTGAATTGGGATAATCAAGAGTGAATTAAATCTTCAATGCCACTCCTGCCTGTATCATTGGCTGTCATTCTGCTTGTATTGATCATTAATTGGTGTTGGTGATTCAAACTTAATTGCTAATTCACTTTAGAGGACATGCCAATAATAAGGTACGAGTAAGAGTGCATTTTGTCAATTTGTCAATGCACTATTATGTGATGGTATGCATTTAATAATACTAGTTTCAGTATTGTTTACCCACCTACTGTTACAGTGCTATGTATCATAAACACCATTTTAATGCATTAATTCCTGCCAATTACCTATATGGTAACACTTCCTTCGCATGTAGTATTATTCGGTGAAGAGGTCCCATATTATGGTATGAATCAACACAATTTATTAAAGAATCTTATTTTGTACGTGCATATAAGAATAGACTATGAGGAGTACTTAAAGAAAAATACTTTTAATAGTAGATACATGTAGGTAAAGAAAATTGATAAATTCACAAAGAATACATAAAAAAAAATCACAAAAATGCACATGTATTGCTAAGCCAAAATATAATGCCAATACAGGAGCGATGCTGGAGGCTTCTAAAAATAGAGATAAAGAGAATTATACAAATGTTGATGTAAATTACGAGAGATCGAGATGCAGAGATACTGTCAAAGTGAAGAAGCTCAACTGATCGCAGACGAGATAAGATGACAGAATACAATGTCTGTGTCAGACCCGACTTCAAGTATGTACATGTATACTAAACCTAGAAAAATATAAATGTACACGCATGTACCTCATGAAAATAGGGGCTAAAAGAGGAAGAGAGAGAGAGGGAGAGGGAGAGGGCGAGAGGGGGCAAGAAAAAGAGAGAGGGAGGGAAGAGTAAAAGAGAGAGAGCAAAGGGAGAGAAAGAGAGAGAAGGGGAAGTGAGAAAGATAGAAGACATCACAGAATTCTCTCTTCGACTGACCTCAAATTGAAAACGAGGGGAGAGTAAGAAAGAACTCCTTTTTTGGGGGAGGGGGAGAGAAGGAAGGAGAGAGGGCAGGGGGGGGGGGAGGAGAATGAGAGGGAGAAAGAGGGAGAAACCCCGAGACATCCTGTAACGTCCCTCTGGGATAGACCCAAAGAGGAGAGAGAGGAGAGGGAGAGAAAGAGATAGAGGGAGTAAGAAATATAGAAGACATCACAGAATTCTTTCTTGGACTGACCACAAATTGAAAACGAGGCGAGAGTAAGTAAGAACTTTTTTTGTTTGGGGGGGGGGGGGGAGAGAAGGAGGGAGGGGGAGAGAAGGAGGGAGATAGAGAGAAGGGGGAGGATAAAGGGCATGAGAGGGAGAAAGCAGAGACATCATGTAACGTCCCTCTGGGATAGACCCAAATTGAAAACAATACCTACATGTAGCGAATAAATTAAACATAGAAAGGGAGAGAAAGAAAGAAAATTTGGGGGACTCTAGCTTAGCTCTCACTTTTGCCCAGGGTGTCGGCTTCATTAGTGGGGACAAACGAATGTCATTAGCTTTCATTACACTTGATCGGTTAGAGAGATACCTCGCGAGGGTTTAATTACTCATCAGAAGATGAATTTTCACACGCATGAAAACAGATGGGAATAGGGCCCATCCAAGCTGAACCAAAACTGCTTCTCTCCTTCTCTCGGTAGGCTAGCCAAACATGATCTGCATGAATGATAAGGCTTCATTCGTGAGCTCCCATCAATGCTACCAGCGCTAGCTGCCAAGAACCCCAGCCAAACTTTACAAAGAAATCTTCGAAATATATTTTACGAAGCAAAAAGTTAGTGCATGCATCATGGAGATCAAATCTTGATATCTTCTTCGCAGAAATTAAAAGCACAATAATGTGTAATACATCCACGAGTTGGACATTTTTTTAAAAAGAACATTAGGGGGAAAATCTAATTTACTTAACAAATTATGTGGTGCTTCAAATCTCATTTATTTCTCATCAGGTGGTTTAAACATTAGCAGTTCAAATAAATCATTGTGCTTCAATAATACCTCCTATGATTGAAATCTGTAAATGTATTTCTTTTCCCAAATAAATGTATCTTACGAATAACAAACTACCGACTCTACTCTGTTGATAGTGCATGTGATAAAGTACTCTCAATCACAGCTCATAATTTTGCCTCGATGCAGTACGAAAACAAATAACTCTCCGGCCTCCAGCAAGACGCTCATTAGCTATCATCATTTCTTGTTACCGCTGACACACACCGAATAATGAATAATAACTCCCCCTCCTCCAGCTAATGAGACAACGTGTTTTTTTTCTTGGATTTACAGCGTGTTCACACACAAAACAACTTATCCCAGAATCATTGTATAAATTTAAGGGTGTCAACACACAAGTAACGTTGTATAATTAATCATCGTATAAATTCCAGGATGTCCACACACTGAAGACAGTAATCCTGAAACTCTACAGCGAAATGTCGTATACATGTAGGTGCGCAGTATGCTACTGCGATCATGAAATGGAAGCGGAAATGAGAGGTCAGGTCTCCTTTCGCTCAAGTTCACGTTAAGCCCCGCCCAGTTATACCGTTCTAGTTCGACTAGTTATATAGTTACGTCCACACACAACATATTCCATGATAAGGCGTGATAAGGTGTGATTAGTTATACGTCGTATAACGAAACGCATGTTTGGGCATCGTTTCGTTATACGACGTATAGTTAGTAAGCGTCCACACACACAATTTCATTGTATACATTTTTGTAACTATCGCGAAACATTATAACTATCCCGAAACGGTATAACAAATCACGCCTAATCACGGAAAATGTTGTGTGTGGACACGGGGAAAGTGTTTTTTTTTCTTGGATTAAAAATGCAGGGTGTGAAGGATCGTAAATCAGCGCACAGGCCTCTGATGACACACACCATCCACCTAAGGAACCCTTGCATTCATGACGAGCATGATGATTGAGATTTCTTAACACTTCAAACTGTATCCCAGATGAGCTTTACGACCATTAAATGTCAACAAATGAGTCTTGATATTTTTTTATAAAAAGATTGAATATATAGACTGCAATTAAAATTTGTGGGTGAGTAAACTTGCGCATTATGTTATGAACGTTAAAAGTGCATGATAAAAAAAATACCAGGGTCATTCCATCGGGTTGGGTCATAAATTGTGACATGAAGGTTCAAAATTCAGAGTTGGTGAATAATTTGTTTATTGTTATATCCTGTTTCTAACACCAATCCTACAATAGATTCCATTGGAATTGTGTGTATTCCTTTGCACACTTTCATTTAAAATGAAAAAACAGACACAACAAAATACCAACGTTACAAGGACATCTTTTTTTACTTGCTCATTTATTTTCTGACCTGAAACTTTGTTACAGTCTGTACTCCACTTTTTTTTGGTGTGGAAAACATTAAGATGATGGGAGCAATAGTTTAGAATACTCAAAACTTGAACACAGCAACATTATATCAACTTATAAACATGAAACAAATGAGGAACTAGTAATTTTCAGATCATGTTTTTCTTCTAAAGGGTTATCTTTTCTCTTGCATAGAAAATCTTGGCTGCATTCTAAGAAATGTGCCAATTAATTGATGCATGAAACATATTAAATGAGATGATGACACAAATGAAAGGAAAGCTGCAAGATTTATGGTCTATATTCACCTCAACACCTCGAGTTACCAATGTTACATGGACATCATGTCCGAGTAACATCCGTATGATATTAGAGTTACTGACCTCTTATACTCATTTAAACATGACAGACTATATCAAATGTCATCTGAAATATCTTTCATCCATTGACCAGTAAATAAAAAAACAAAATATTCATACAATAGGTGTATTGGTTGATATTAGTGATTAACTTTATACTTCTTCAAAATAGTGATTAGATTGGAAAGATCTTCGTTTCGAGGAATATTTTGATGACTTGTCATTTTGCCTGCTCTCTTGATCGATCTCTCTGCCGGAGCTGAATCCTCAGGCAGCAATCTAATAAATATGCATGAAAATAAATAAATAAAAACAAATGAGTAAACAATATTAAATGAGATAAAAATAAAACAAAACTGTAAATTGCTTCTGTGACTTTTCATTTCAAAATGTGTGTTCTGGTTGATAATTATGAGTACTTGTACATTGTAACATTGTAAGAATTAAGGATGGAACAACTACACAGAGGATTGCAAGATGGATAGGGAGGCATCATCCTCACGTTTGGCTCGTTTTGCATGCCCAAATAGAAGTAGGTATTTGGTTTTCATTTATTATTATTTATTATTATTTATTATTCTTTTAAGTTCAATATTTGTGTTAAATTATTAATTTCTTAATTTTTTTAGTTTGTTGTTATTTATCATTATTGTTTTATATCTTATTTTTTGGAGGGGAGGGTAGGTGGTGAAAACCCTTTAACCTCACTTTAACCTTTGTAGGAGGGGGGAGTGGGAGCCACATGGAAAACATCAATAATGATTTTATTTAAAAAAAAAAATATTTAAAAAAAATATTAAAAAAAAAAAAAAAAAAAAAAAAAAAAATCATTATGTATCCAATTCTAATTGAATCGGGGGAGGGGGTCGCATGCCCTCTCCCCTTTAGCTCTCTCCATTTTCCTCTATCTCAACTCCAACCCCCTTTTTTGCCCAAAAGTTGGATATGTCGGGCCTTAGATTGAACTTCCTAACAATTTTAAATAACTTTTGTTTTTCCTTAGGCTTAGCCATCATTTTTCAATGACAATTAATGGCATCATATAATTAATATTAATTAATTTAACAGTTGTGAGAAAAATTCTGAGGTATAGGAACATCAGTTATATCTTTATTTACGGGATTCTTATAACAAAATTCAATTTCTGTCTAAGAAATTAACTTTTTAAGGGGAAAAGTCCGGCAACGATTTTGCATGTTTCGTTATAACACATATATCAGTATGTGGGACAACAGTAAAATATTCACTCACACGTGATGGTTTTGAAACCGTTTGAAGCTATAAATAACACACTTTTAAACGGAATTACATTTAAACAAAATGGAATTTCATTGTCTATGATAATAATTCGGGCTATAAAAATAACTTAAAATACATATTACGTACCAATTTGGGCGCTGACGGGCGAAAATGGCTGCCCGACGTTATATGGACATTGTCACGTTTGTGGTTGCAGCTCAGGGGTAGGTCGTCGCACACCATCAAAAAACATGTGTGCGCGTTCGTGAATAACTAGCAGGTCATTTTAACACCAAAAACTGAAGCTAGCGGGCTCTCAAACACCGTAATTTCACACCGACGTTACCAAATTATGAAGGACATCGCGGGGTATTGTTGTGGTAAATTAATTATTTTCTTGTATTTACCGACCGATTTAATCGTCATTCTTTTAACACATGTTCATCAGGGGTTGTACCTTCCTAATAAGATGAAAGTTTCTGAGAAAATATCCTGCTAAATTTGTGTAAAATGTTAGATTACCGCCGTTACGAAAAAAGTGCTTAGGACATTGTTGGTAACGTCGGTATTGTGTTTTTTCAATATGGGATAACTTGCCGATTTTTTGCACATTTCACCTGAGCTTCTCAGACATAGTAGGGGTATTAAAGGTGACATGTTTTAAGTAGGAAACATTGCATTATGATGAATTTTTTTCCAGAAATGAGTTCATGAAAATGACTTGTTTTCATGTCACAACTTTCACCCTTAAAATCGCTGAGACATCGGTAGTTAAACTCTCACCAAAAAAAAAATATGATGAACAAGTTTCTGTTTTCATGTTTATTTATTCTGTCATACATTACTCTTAAATAAAATATACTTTTAATTTTCTAAATATACATTTAAATTTGAGAAAATAGCTTCTAAACATTCAAACACATGAAAATGCTGAAAAGACCCAACCCGATGGAATGACCCACCAATCAAAGTCTACAAATGATGTACAATGTATGATTACATTTGCATGCTTTTTTATGGAGAGAGAAAGCAAGAGATAGGGATAGAAAGAGAAAGAGAGAGAGAGAAATAGAGAGAAAGAGAGAGAGATAGAGAGAGAGAGAGAGAGAAAGATAGAGAAGTTACAATGTATCTAGTATGTACCCTTCCTTTACTTTACTAATATATTAAATAAACAAAGAAACATTAATTCATCCTATCCCTAAGTTATATATTCTCTCCAACGTTTCCTTTATTGTGTGACTTTTATTACTAGCCTGCTACTGAATCGCCCAAATGGTTTGACAAGGTGTAATGATCACACTTAACAACCACTATAAATGTGATAAGTAGAGCCCATTAAATCACAGAACAAATCAATTATTGAGATACAAAATAAATAGAGCTCCCCCAATGACCCCTAGATGAAGTTATACACTTGAATGTAACAGGGTTTTTAAAGGCATTGTTTAATGTTAAATCTGAAATGCATGGCCCTATATATTATCAGTGTCTAACTGTCTACATACATGCCAACATTTGAAAATCAGAAATCTGTACACTATGTGCGCGAAGCGCACATTATGGGCGCGAAGCGCACATCACGAGCGCGAAGCGCGAAGTCCTTTAGCCGGGGTCCAGGGCCCGCTTTAGGGCCCTGGAAGCTCTGGGTTTCCAGATGCTCTCTGGTGCAATCTGAGCCTATTTTAGGGACCATTTCCCCTAAAATTCAACCCAAGTTTATGGGTAATTTTTGTGTCATACCAAACAAAAAAGTGATTGAAGTGAATTCCACATTTTAATTTATCCTTGGCAGAGGCAGAGCAGATAATACTAGACATAGATTTAATTAGCCACTCATGCAGAGTGATGCATTTAAGTCTAGTTACTTTTTAAATAATTATACATGACATAGATCTATGCATAAAATGAGACTGGCAATAATGGTATTCAACTTTCCAGACAACAGTCAACAATCCAAAATTATTGTAACTCATTGAGCTACATGTAAATGAGGTTGTCAAAATCAATGTCAGCAGAACAAGACTCCACCACTGATCTTTAGATCTTGCCGACAATAAATGCAGTATACATTATCAGAGATGCCAACCCTATATGATGGCTGTCAGTAACATTTACCATATTTGTCCGTAACAAATGGGGGTCTTTCCGGAACGCAAGACACCGCAGCATAATTTTCGCGCAAAACGTACACAAACACCCAATCACTCTTACTGCATTTTCGAACCTACCATTTTTAAGTCCAAAATAAAGATGTGCATATAACGTTTTTAAAAATCTGTTTCCAGTCAAAGGATCTCCTCCTTGGGTACTCGCTCTTTTGAGTGAATCCATGATAATATTCAGGAAGAAAACACCTCGTTCAAGCGTCGAATGGCAAATTCGAATCCACAGTCAAACGGCAGAACTCGTATCCTACACACGCACATGTACACTCACGTTCACCAGTACCACAGACACTCCAGCCCAGGCCGCTAGGCCCGGCGTTCATGAACAACAACACACCGTATATCGCACTTGCAATGTGCCCACTGAATCACCGAAGTCTTCGCTACTATACTTTGAATGGGTATTGCGGGCGCCGCGCGCACGATCATCTACCACCATGCTCCCCCCAAAATGCACGACCGCACACTAGTATCAAAACAGTAATAACGGCGGCCGTGTTGTTTCGGAATTAAACAAGATGGCGGCGGACGGACCATGTGCGTGAAAGTGCCTATCCAGTGTAGTCAATGCTATGTATGGAAAGCCAAATTCCCCAAAATCGGAACGTTCCGTTTTTTAGGGCTATAAAAACTTCAAAAACGGAACAGTTCCGTTAAAATCGGAACGGTTGGCATGTCTGTGTCTATGATATGGTGTAATATTGAAGCCCTAAAAAAATTGCACTTCAAAATGATCATGAAGTGCCTCAAAAAAGTGAAAATCTTTGAGTGAAAATCGTTTTTACCATACCGTATATAACGGTGTATAAACCGCACTTTTTTGCCGCCGAAAAAATTTCAAAGTCGGGGGTGCGGTTTATACACGGTACACCAAAAAAAAAAAAAAAAAAAAATTTTTTTTTTTTTTTTTTTAAAGTTTCAATTTATGCCCCTCCACCTGGCGCTATGCCTGGCAATGTCTCCCAGCTCGGTAATCGGTGTGTTGACTCACCACTCGGAAACTAGAACAACACTCAAATTTGTCTGTCATCTTGGTTTGAAAGTAATCTTTCTGATAGATCTCAATAGTCTATGTAGTTTATAATAATAATTCCTCCAATTTTTCTTCTATTACATGGTGTACCACAAGGTTCTATCCTAGGTCCCTACTGTTTTTTAATTTACAGTACCGTAATGATCTTACACACACAAAAAAAAAATCTCGGCAAAAACAACAAATTTTTTTTTTTTTTTTTTTTTTTTTTTTTTTTTAAGGGCGAAAAAGAGGGGTGCGGTTAATACACGAGGGCGGTTTATACAACGTTATTTACGGTACTCATTTTCCCCAGTAGACTTTAGTGATATAAAAACCGTTGGGAAAACGGTTTTCGAAATTTCGATCTCCAATCATAAATATCTCGAAAATCAGACAGGCGATCGTCTTGTAGAAGTCATGGGATTCCTGACTTATCCAAAGGTTTATAATTATGATTGCAGAATGAGCTAAATCTGGGATTTTGTTTAAAATCTGAGGCAGAGATGCACAAGCCCATTGAGCAACTGAATGGGCACCTCGTAGGTAGAAATTTGTTGCATGCTTTGTCCTTTGGGCAGAGACATTATAATGTATATTTGCCACTCTCCACCCAGGTAAAGTAAATGGGTACCTGGTACATGTAGGTAGAAATTTGTTGCATGCTCTGTCTTTGGGGGGAGACATTATAATGTATATTTGCCACTCTCCACCAAGGTGAAGTAAATGGGTACCTGGTAGGTAGAAATTTGTTGCATACTTTGTCCTTTGGGGGGAGACATTATAATGTATATTTGGCACTCTCCACCCAGGCGAAGGTAAATGGGTACCTGGTAGGTAGAAATTTGTTGCATACTTTGTCCTTTGGGGGGAGACATTATAATGTATCTTTGCCAGTCTCCAACCAGGTGAAGTAAATGGGTACCTGGTAGGTAGTAGGTATGAATTTGTTACTTCTTTAGCAATCTCATCATGGCAGCTTGGTTAAAGCTGGGGTAAAGACATGATATTTTGTATGAGCCAAAGTAGAATATATTTGTATAGTAGGATGTGACAGAAGGCTGTAATAGTAACCAAAGCTGGAAAAAGAGAAAAAAAAGTTTCATGTAAATCTTCCGTCCTTCTCCTCTCCTTTCCATTGAACATCATGAATCTTCATGTACGTGTAAGTAATCATTATTTATGCAGAGCCATGAGTCATTCCAATAGATGGCAAAGGTGCCTGAGAGCAGCTATAAATATCGGAAGAATGAAATGGAAAAGTGTATCCTATTCCTAGGCTTAGCTTTAAATGGGTTTTGATATACCGGTTCATAGAAAAGGGTGGAACCAACTAAAGTACATGTACATACCTGCCAACCACTCCGATTTAGGCGGAGTTACTCCGCTTTTTTCATACCCACTCCGAATTCCGATTGCATGCCTCAAAACTCCGATTTTTTGTAATTTAAAAATATTTTTAAAACAAACGACTGTTGCATAAGACTAAAGCATAACACAGCACTGATAACCAGATCACGCCGACATCCGCTCGCGCTCATAGAAGATATACACAGCGCAGCCCGAACGCGATCGTTAGTTCCGCAGTGATTATCCATGTACTGCATGTAGTTAATACATGGAAGCATGTGCGCAACTATATCGATAAAGTGTGTGCGGACGTTGTACTAATACACTACATGTACTGTATACATTGCCAATGTATACAGTGCATGTATGTAGTGTATGATTGGCGTGTTTTCTTCAATGCTTGTGCGGTGACTGCGATCGTGGAAGCTTGTTATTTACCGGACTTCCTCGGATTTATTTTGGATTACTACTACTATATTCTTCTTCTTCGTTGATTTCTCCATTTTTGAAGGACAAAATGGGTAAGACTCGTGCTGTTCATAAAAATAGACCCTAAAGTCCTGTGTACCCCCCGGTACGGGCTACTACCCCAATCCTTCGGTGGTTTGCGACCTCGTAGTCCATCCAGAAAAATTTACTCCGAATTTCTCTTGTCTCAGGTTGGCAGGTATGCATGTACTGTACATTGTAGTTAAAGTTTTTTGTTGTGTTTGACGAAACATCGGAATCGGAAAGTGAGAAAAATCAACGGTTTTAGCTTCCAGTGTAAATGCAGCTAATGTCTCAAGTATAAAAGTGTTTTGGGTGGTTAAATCACCTGTGGCAATGTCAAGAGAAATACTTCTTGACCTCTTACAAGTACATGTACATGACTGTATTCCATAAGCTATCTTCTTAACATCGATCTGAATAATGCAAGACATGCAGTGACTACAGTCTCATCTTTCATTTTTCAAGATCAACATGTAAGTCTGCTATTTTCTTCTTTCTGTCTCAAGAGCTGCGTTTACACTGCAACCAAAAATCATCGAAATTTCTCACTTTCTGGTGTTTTGTCTATAGCAACTATCGGCAAACAAAAAATCTGAAATTTTTTAAAATGCAAACTTCGGTAAAATAAATAGTTTTGCTCACTTAACTCTCCTCGCTTCCATGCTAACGCACGCAGAGCACCGACGAGTGGCAAATGCGCAATAATCAGCCAAAAATAGGCGTGAGCAAACTTTTGCGTTTTTAATGGTTTTTCCAGTAATGTAAATGGTAGCCCCAAAAATATCAATGAGTTTTCAAAATGGTGTAAAAGGGCCTTGAATCTTTCTTGGTGAAGAAGATTGCATTATTCAAGTTGAAGCAAGCTTGGCAACGCTTCCGCACCTTTCCCTCCGCGCTGAGGGCAACTTTCGGAGGGAGCCACAAAAATGCGTCATGAGACTCCATCATCCCAAGAAGGGTGTGAATTCATTCCAAGGGGGTATGGTTCATGTAGCTTTGCCTTCCCTTATCATCTGTACCACACAAATCTTTTTGAATTCATGCTCATTTTAGAGCAAATGCATACTTATGAACATGCTTTCAATCTAGCAACAATAACATTGTCATTTGTTCAAAAGAGTTTTGTTTTGTGTGTTTAATTAAAGAAAAAATACAATTCTAAAGCATTAATCCTGATACCCCTTTCATAGTGCTTCTATCAGAGTCTCACCGATGAAAATACAGATTGAATTTTCCAAATGTAAACAAAGATGAAACTGCCACTTTCCCTGCAGTCCTTTTCATACCGAGGGTGCAATTCACTCGCTGTGGCGAGTCCTTGCCGGAAGTGAAGGATTATTGCGCAATTATTAAGCCCGCGCCCCATATACATGTAGCTAGCATTCAGCATGTTCAACAAAAAGTCGACAAACACAGCCGGTTACGATAAAGCGCGCGTACACTGCGACCTTTGACCATTTTCATCGGTGTCACACGGATAGAAAGAAAATTTCTCCTGCTCTTGAGCAGAAGAATTTAATTGCTTATTTCTCTTCTTTTCATCGGCTATTCTATCTGCTTTTTCTTCTCTGTACCATTCATATTGGCCGTTTCATCAGATGCGTCCGGATGTATCCGATGAAAATCAGGCCGGTTTGAAAGGGGTATGAGTTATGGAGACTGAGATCAATGGTGGAGTCAAACCTGCTTATAAAGCGACCATCTATAGAAAGACCACCTGTCTACAACATTCCCCCCCCCCTGAAAACACATTTCTCGCAGAAACATTTTTAAAGAAACTGGCGGAGAATACTTGAATGGCGATCTCTCAGAGAGGAACGGAAATCAATCGCCACCTGCCTTGACAGGCGGAAGAGATGAAGACATCATGCATGGCATCTTCACCAAAGACTCACCGATCCACCGATCAGCCCGCCCAAGCAAGAGGGCAACTAAACCAAGAGCCTAACTCCCTCTTGTATTTCTTCATCTATAATTTGCAAGCAGGTGTTGTGTAGTCAAGGATACCATACCCCTATCCCTTGAGTTTGACTCTTTGCCCTCCTATCCTTTTTACCCTTTCAGCATTCAGTACAGTGTGCTTGATCCTGATGGGTTCTCAGGAGGCCTGTCATCATCAGCTCGAGATTGCCAAATATCCCGCTATTTCAACTATCCCGATAGCAAATTATCCAGTTAGTTTGCATCTTCATCAGCCCGAAGTTGCAATTAGCGGGATATTTGGTCGGGCTAATCATCCCAAGATATATTGGGATAGTTTGCAAAATATCCCGCTATTTGCCCAGTGCGTCTTCACCAGCCCGAAGACTCGCACTATGCGCGAACGCTGAGCAAAATATCTCGAGCTAATTTCTCATGGTCGAGTTTCAAGCTTCGATGTCGAATCTCGAGCTGATGAGGACGCGATTTGTAACTTTTCAGGATTATTTTCCACATCAGAAATAGTGGGCTATTTGGCAATCTCGAGCTGATGAAAACACGCCTATAGTTCTCAGGGTAGGTGATACAAATCATGCATCCTATCAACTAGACTCAACAAGAAAAAAAAAACCAAAAAACGAAACAAACAAACAAAATCCTTTAGTTGCGTTGTAGCCCTTGCTTGCTGTGTTTGGGTGGCGCTTAGCCTATAATCTAGGCGGAGTGCCAAGCTTTTTTCTTTGCTGCTAGACTAACCTTAAGCAGAACGTCTGATACGGCGAGACTACGAACCGTGAGCCGTGCACCGCCTATAACCACTGGTCTAGCTTTAGTCGTTGTTTTTTTATTATCGACCATGAATCCGTGGCAGTTTTTCGTACGAAAACTGCCACGGATTCAAGGTCGATAATAAAAAAACAACGACTAAAGCTAGACCAGTGGTTATAGGCGGTGAGCCGCTTCGCGACTCACGGTTCGTAGTCTCGCCGTATCAGACGTTCTGCTTAGGGTTAGTCTAGCAGCAAAGAAAAAAGCTCGGCACTCCGCCTAGATTATAGGCTAGGTGGCGCTTTGACAAAGTTTGTTTGGTTCCAAGTTCTAACAAGGGCAAATTATTTGAGCTTTCCTGGATGACGTAAGTCCATGTACAATACATGTGTACATTACATGTACATGTATGAGGATGAAGAGGATATTGTAAAAGCTTGTTCAGACTTGGGCTTTCGTGTATGATGCAACTCCATGTACAGTATTGTTGAGGCTATGGCTTTCGTGTTTATGACCTTTAGATTAGGAAAAAGGTTCATGTACATGTACATGTAATTATTTAAAGACAAGCTATAGGGTTCTCATACACTGTATACATGTACATGCACATGTACATGTATCTACAGCGTGTATACAATGAATTCTGGTAGCCTGAATATATGAATGCCAGTGATAAGCAAAAGCCTAGAACGAGTATGGTCATTGAGAGGGAACTGGCATCATGGGTTGGGCATTGTTCTTCAGGGGTGAATGAAATGTAACTTACAACGGATACTGATTACGGGTAGGGTATAGAAGAACATACATGTACATGTACTAACTATGATCCAATTATCTTCTCATCTCATCCTACTTCCACACTGTAGTCATCTCTTTTCAGAATATATATTTTTTTTTTTTTTTTTTTTTTTGGGGGGGGGGGGGAGGGGCTGGAGAGGTCATGTTATTCTGACCCTCCCCCCCCCCCTGCTACAATGGACACCACAGGCCTTTGACCTCTGTTAACCCTTTCCAGACAGTCAATCTATTTCTAAATGTTGTGGTTTCTAGTTTTTATTCAGAGCCCTAAAAAATATCCCAGGAGTACATGTATGAGTACACGTAGTAATGGGCGTAATTTCTGCACTCATTGTGAGCCTTTATTTTTGTAATTTCAGTGCCCCCTTCGATGACTCATAATAACCAATTGTCTAAGGAATTCTCAGAAAAAGTTATGGTATGGGTGTGCTTCAAAACTTTCTCAATACTGTGAAGAGGTGACAAAACCTTCTAAATATTGCAGGCCAATTCCAGTTCTTTGCACCACTACTCCATCAAAACACCTGGGTCTAGCATCACTGTGAGCTGTAGCCAATTAGCGCTGGGTATTAAACTCATTACTACACCCCTCACATGTCCCACGGTGCTTGGTCAGAGCCCAGTTACCGGGAGGTGACAGAATTCCCGGGAGACAGAGGCAGTGCACCAAAAGCGCCACCTTGTTCCTGATGTAGAGCCCTCAATGGTGATGCCCGATTCATCATCTGCCCCCTCCCTTCCCCCCAGACTAGCTACAAATTTAATTAGATATCAGCAATAGAATAGGAGGATAATACCAGCCTTGCCAACCTCTGGAGTTCAAAAACTGTATTATTTTAATCCCCAAAGTTGTATTTACTGACAGAAATTGATTTTTTTTTTTTAAAGAAAAATGATCAATGCCTATTACAGTTCTTACAGAACATACCGGAAGAATTTGTTTACAGATTATTGGTTGAATATGTATTATTTCGTCATGACTGGTGTGCTCAATGAACCAGTGAACATCCCCAAAAAGCCGATGTGAGATGCTTTTCGGGTACTGTACTGGACAGAATGGGTATTTTGCCATTGGAAATATCACACACACACACACAAACAAATAAATATTTATTTGAAAATCGTACTGTCGTATTTAATTCTAAAAATCGTACAAAATCTGATGAAATCGTACTGGTTGGCAGCTCTGTAATACCCATTTAATGCTAATAAAGTAATGTTTTAACACTGATGCCTGATTTATCATCAGAACAAAGCCCCCACCCGTAGTGCCCCCGACATGAATAAGACGCCCATGGTGGAATTACAAAGAGAAATGTCAAGAGCCATCTTGCTGAAATAAGAGATGAAATTCGCCACTGGTATTGCCAAATATATCATCAGATACATTTCTCAAGACTTAAAGGGGTCTGTGGTGCAAAATGGCAAGAAAATGGCACCTTCGATTGAGGTGACAATTCTGAAGGATTGACTCATAATTTGTCACCAAATTAACGAGTCCACGTCATATTATACAAATGCCTTGCCAGATATTTTTAATGATCTTTTTAGCACTAATGCCTCCTATCACTCATATTTCACCCGCCAACACGCAGATCTTCATCAATTTCTTCCCAAAACTACAATTAGTCAAAATTCCTTACGTTGTAATGGAATTTAGTTATGGAATGACCTAGACAATGATATTAAACTAAGTAAAACTCTTGAAAAAATGAAATGTTCTTGCAGTACAAAAACCACGCTCAATTAAATAATGAATAACTTGCTCCACTTGTTCTTTTTTTATATTTTTATATTTTGTATATAAACGTTTTGTAATACTGCCAAGCACCAGCCGGGGGCGCATATAGTGATGCAGTGTCGCTTGACGTCGTGTCCTGTGTGCGTCCTTTGCTGGTGCTTTGCTGTAAATGTCCTATCCTCATATACATGTAGGTCTTTATAATCTTTTTTCTTGTATATATTTGTTTTCCCATTAAAGGTACAATGTCCCATTTGCAGGCCAAAAAAATGAAAAAGTTAAATTCCAACTGCATTTGAAAGATAATACTAATTTAGAACTTCCCTAAAAAAGGTGGGGCTTGAAAATGTCTTCAAGTGGGAAAATAACGACTATTAGTTGTCAAATCGACTTTAGGGCTATAGAGCCCAAAAGTAATAGTCTTGATTTTCAGACTTATTGTACCGAATGGTCATACGTTTTATGCTGCGCAAAGATTCAATCAGTTTAATCTTGGCCATCACAAGAAGTGGGTTATTGATGTAGAAACATGTTCATGTACCCTTTACAACTCTTTTCATGTATGTTATTACCAAAGAAGAAAAAGGCCAGTCAGTCACTAAATAGTGTCTGACAGTGAAGTCTAGCAAGTAAACAGGTTTCCTTGCATAATTTGAATATGAGGACACTGTTAACGTTTAAATTTCACACAGAGGACATACATGACATATTCATAATTCCTGCAAAGTTCTACAGCATTTGAGGTTGCCTGCAAAAGGGACATAGTACCTTTAATGTTGTTTTTGTTAATTTTCTCGATATGTATGTGTCATGGTTGGTGCCCCAATCACAAGTTTGTTTTCAAACTTCTTCAGGGGCCCCTAACCCCATGTTTTTATATTATCATGAATTATTATTGTATACGGTATGTATTTTTTTATGGTTGAATAAATACATGTAAATTGAAATTGAAATTGAATTGAAATTGAAATTATACCGAAGCTCAAAGGTGCAAATAATGGACAGTTTTAATAGCACAAGGAGAAGAGGAAAAACAAAGTAACTTTGTTATAAATATATTCTGCTCCTGTATAACCTGGCACCATCTAGGGCAGAATAAGAACCAACATCCTCGATGGAAAAATTATAATTGAGTTCCAAATACTGCGCCCTCTTTAATGGTCTCACCGCCCTGAAATGGAATTTGTCCAGATTCTCACAGAAAACCCCAATGCTGTTTTTTGAGGAAGTCTGTATATTGTATGTAGAAGACAACATTACAAAAAATAACATTGACAAAATTACAAATTATTTGCAAAGAATAAATACACACAAATGAATGGATCGCCAAAATAGAGTGACTCACCTTGCAGAGGGCTGGCAGCTTATCAAACATCTACTGCAGAGTGTTCCGGGGTTTCTCGTCTCGCTTGGGTGATATCGCTGTAGACGTATGATGTATGGTGTGTATCAAAGGTTTCCTTGGTGGCCTGCTTCATCTGATTACACAGCTTGATGATCTCCTTTCGTCTCATGAAGAGAATGACGAGGGCTAATAGCCCGATGATGCTCAGCACGGCTATCAGCAGGATGTAAGAAGTCTTCATCTGTTCATCCATGTCCGTGTTTTGGATGTGCCCGCATTCCAGCTCCATCGGATCCAGGTCGATGATGCGTTTACCCCCATGCACGATACTGTCCATGGAGCAGTTGAGCTTCTCTTGATCGACCACGGTCACCTCGGTGTCATTCGACTGCAGCCAGACAACGAAGTCTTTGAGGTTGCAATTGCAGGTGAGAGGGTTGCCGGTCAAGTTGATCGTGAGCGCGCTGGAAAACTTGTCAAAGCTTTCCAGGTTCTCTATCGGCAGGCCTGTGATGCTGTTCATGCTTAAGTCAATGAACGAGAGATTGGGGAGCGTTTCAACTTCAAAGAGGTTAGTGTTGATCATGCCAAGTCTGCTATTACGTAGGTGAATTCTGCTTAAAGGACTTGAACCAGATGACAAGTTGAAGTTGAAGGTACTCGAACTCAGATCTCCAAGCAAATTGTCATTGAGCATGATTTCTTCCAAACTCGGCATGGATGATTTGATGAATGTATGCGTGACCTGCTCCGACACGCTTTGGTTCCTGTAGAGCGCATTATTCAGATGTAGCTCCCGAAGCCTATCAAGACTCTTAAACGTTGTGTGAGCACTCAGCCTAAGAGCATTGTCATCTAAAACTAACTGCTCTAAATTTGGAAAACAAATGGAACTAAATGACCTAGGTCTCGTGAAATTAATTCGGTTGTTACTCAAATCCAATTTCCTAAGATTTGTCAATGTACCAAATACTGATTCACATTTGATAAGATTTGTCTTGGTGGTGTTTTTAATCGTCAGGGACTCTAATTGGTCGATATCCCCAGTATGAAGCTCACGATACGTTGGCCAGTATCCTGTACATACCACGTCGCGTCCTGAACATACACAGCCTGCAGGACTCACTGAGGACAGCCCGCACGGATCACTTTGAGCAGAAGACAGAAGTGGAAGCAAAAAAACAAGGCAAACAGAAAGAGTTCTCAGGGTATCCATTTTGCAGGCAGGTAATGGTTTAGTTCTCTGCATTAGAAGCATTGGAAGTACATGTAACAGCAGAGTATCCCGCAGCTAGATGAACATTGTTACGCCAGATATCTGCAGTCAAAATATAAAACAAGAGAGAAATGAAAAATTTGCAGAAATTGAAGATTCAACAGTGACTCAGCCATGCTTTCAATCCATTATCCAAAGTACCAAGGTTGATTTTAGCTTAACCCTTTTTGGTCAATCATATTCCACATTTCGTGGTTTGGCTCAATATAGTTTTTGCATTCAGAACCCTAAAAAGTATACC
Source organism: Strongylocentrotus droebachiensis (assembly GCA_035222895.1). Classification (NCBI taxonomy): domain Eukaryota; kingdom Metazoa; phylum Echinodermata; class Echinoidea; order Camarodonta; family Strongylocentrotidae; genus Strongylocentrotus; species Strongylocentrotus droebachiensis. Next base: position 37,100 of record JAVYIG010002650.1, on the reverse strand, counting down.
AGATGCAGGAGTAGAAAGAGCAAACATTTCTTCCCACACTAGCTGCATCCATTTTTTCTTGCATGACCATACCAGGAATTTTAAAAAGGAAAATATGCTTTAGGATCATTAAACTGGCAACACATCGAGAGGTTCTGACTTCTGAATCTGAATCATTATTTTCGATCAAAATTGGCTCTAGTCAATTCATGTACATCTGATGAATAAAATTTCAGCAACAGAGAACAGAAATGAAGCATCACAAAATTTCAAAAAGAGCTTTGGAAAATGATGGGAAAAAAAGAGAAAAAAGTATGCTAAAATCACATAAAAAGAAAAACAAACAAATGACCAATTATAACGATAAACGACAGAACTTTAATTCAAAGCGGTATACAAAATTTAAAGACGTGGCTGTCATTTGGTGATTTTATCAAAATACAGCACATCTGCGATACACACAAACTGTACCATTGAACATGTATTATGTACATGCATCAGCATTTTGCAAGTACCGATACTGGTGATGGTGATTCAGGGAACGATCAACATTTCTTACTTACAAACTCAAACTGAATGCATAAATCCTGAACTAGGGACTTGTTGAAGAAGGCACACATGTGTACAATGTAAGCCTACATCCATCCGCTACAACAAGACGACAAACCAAATAACAAATTTCAGCTATCGTGACTGCTCAATATATTACGACCATCACCGAGAGGGACTGAGCAAGGATGCCCTGAATTTAGCCAGCCCAGCACACACGTGTATGCATGTACCTAAATGCAGAGCTAACACACTTTGCACGCACACCCTGGTTTGGTGTCACGGCCATGAATGTCGCCGCTGCTGCACATACATGTACATGCGAGTACTTGAACATACATTAACTTTAAAGTCATCAAATGAACAGAGAGAGAGGGGAGAGGGAGAGAGGGGGAGAGGAAAAGAGGGAGAGAGAGAGAGAGAGAAAGAGAGAGAGTAAATTACATTGCACATATATGCAGATACTGCACATTTGTGTTGTACATTTAGAATTTTAGAATTAAGCTCGACTGAGGGGGGGGGGGGGACGAGAGTACGAGACATTACTCTAAAAGTATTCCCACGTCATCCCCTGAATGCAAGTCTGCTATGTAAAGGCCTACAATGTCGTCATTGTAAGCATTTGTATACATTATATGTACTATAAGTGTATTATAAAGTACACACATTTTGGAAGAAAACCATATTCTACACCAATAAGCAATATTCTACACCAATAAGCAATGTTCACAAAGCAATCAAATACAAGAATGAAAGAGGGAAAGGATAAAGAGAAAAAAGAAAAGAGAGTTCAATTAATGACCAAAAAAAATGTAAGCAAATGAACGAGAGTTGAGTTGATTCAGCTTGATGAAGCATTGTATTAAAGTAAAATGTCAAATGATACATTAATACAAATGCCATTACGGGAATGTTATTATACTGTTTAACATCGGTGAACGTCAATGACTTATACATATTGGTGAAAATTATTAATGAGTTATTATCACATTGTCAGAAAATTGAGAAAAGGAAATACAAGACAGAAATAGAGAAATAGTGGGAGAGGGGAGGAGGGAAATGAGAAGGAAAGAGAGAGAAAAAGCTAGAGAAAGGGAGAAAGAGAAAGAGACAGACAGAGAGAGAGAGAGAGAGAGACGGAGACAAGGAGAGAGTTCGAATGATGACAATACATTGTAAACAGGTCTAACAAGATTTCAGTTGATTGAATTTAGCAAACGAACAAGAGAGGGAACTGCCGATTGAATCTGGTGGGAAAATAGCCTAAAATAATAACAGTATTCAAGTTATTTATTTGTATACAATGTACAGGTATTACAAACAATATCCACATGAATTATGATTTAATATTGAACTTGAACTCCATTTGCAATTTGATTACCGGTAAAGTGTTAACAAAGAATTACAACAAATTTGATATACTGTACATGTACAAATAGTATGTGTATATTAGTCACTGAGGATGGATGTGTGATGTGGAATTCATTTGCCTAATTAAAGTAATTCTCTTCAAATGTTGTATGAGGGCAGTTTATGTACGGTATGCAAGCCCCACATCTGTTTTGGGAATACTTATTATGTTGATTTATAAGACGAAAGTGAGTACAATGTAGGCAAGGTCAGTGTGAAACATGGTTGGAAATATTGTATGAGACATATCAAACTGATAGTTAATTTAAAAAAGTGAAAAAGGTTTTAAGTAAGTACTGTACAGTGTACATGTACATGTAGCTTATACATGTAGCTCTAAATGTGTACTAGCAGGTTTGCACATTTAGGGGAGTTAGGAAATGCCTTACATAATATCATAGCTCATTTTAGGGAGTGTCTCGATATCATACTACTTATATTTACAATGTATTACATGTACATCCATTTTCAAGATGGTCTTGAGCTACATGTACATGTACACTGTATGTGTGTGTACATGTATGTAAGCGTACATTGTAAGAGCTGGAGTTTTTATGTCATTCAGGAGGGACTGCCAATAGTAATGCACTCCCAGTCCAAACCTTTTCAAGGAAAAATAATTCAAAAACCATCAGTTGTTGAAAATAATTGAAATTTTTAAATTAGTGAGTCTTGACGTAGTGAAAATCTATCTTTTTATAAAATGATATTAATTTTTTTGTTTAAAGGTACTATGTCCCTTTTGCAGCCAACCTCAAATTCTGTAGAACTTTGCAGGAATTATGAATATGTCATGTATGTCCTATCTGTGAAATTTAAACGTTAGCAGTGTCCTCATATTCAAATTATGCAAGGAAACCCGTTTACTTGCTAGACTTCACTGTCAGACACTTTTGATTGACTGACTGTTTTGTTTTTTCTTTGGTAATAACATACATGAAAAGAGTTGTAAAGGGTACATGAGCATTTTTCTACATTCAATAACCCACTTCTTGTGATGGCCAAGATTAAATTGATTGAATCTTTGCGCAGCATTTAACGTATGACCATTCGGTACAATTGTCTGAAAATCAAGACTATTACTTTTGGGCTCTATAGCCCTAAAGTCGATTTGACAACTAATAGTCATTATTTTCCCACTTGAAGACATTTTCAAGCCCCACCTTTTTTAGGGAAGTTCTAAATAAGTATTATCTTTCAAATGCAGTTGGAATTTAAATTTTTCATTTTTTTGGCCTGCAAATGGGACATAGTACCTTTAAAGGCTAAAATGAATGAGGGGGGGGGGGGGGTGGGGATGGGCAGGGCGGCCAGTAGAAATGGGCTCCCAGTCCAAATCTTTTCAAGGAAAAATCATTCAAAAACACTCAGTTGTTGAAAGTAATTGAAAAAATTTAAATTAGTGAGTCTTAGTGAAGTCTTAATGACTTACGGTAGTGAAAATCTATCCTTTTATAAAATGCTATTAAAAGTAAAATACTAAAAAAGGCTAAAATGAGTCAGATTTTTCTTGGGAAATCTCACATCCACCTCCATTGTAGTCATGTACAGGTGTAGACATGAACATATATGAGCGCAAGATACCTTGGTGCCTGGCTGATTGCAATGATTCAATCATTCTTCCATTCCTTGGAACAGGTACATATACATGTACTAGTGCTGTAACATCACGGATATCTCCAATTCCGTTTAACCGCCAGTCAAAACCGGACGGTTTTCGGTTAAACGATTAAAAAAAAAAGCCAGGTTTGTTTGAAAAAGCAGGAAAGACTTTCATTTAACTGAGAGGTGCATTTGAAGGCACCGATTTGTGCTTGTGAACTTGTCACAAATAATAGTAACAATGTCGTTTTTAGAAGAATGTGTAAGATCATTAATGTAAATTAAAAACAGTAGAGGACCTAGGATAGAACCTTGTGGTACGCAGTGTGTTGGATGAATTATTATTATAAACTACATATTGAGATCTATTACAAAGATTACTTTCAAACCAAGATGACAGACAAATTGGAGTGTTGTTCTAGTTTCGGAGTAGTGCATGAGTCAACACAAAGATTACTGAGCTGGAAGACATTGCCAGGCATAGTGCAAGGTGGAGGGGCATAAATCGAAACTTAAAAAAAAACAAAAAAAAACGGGAAAACGAAACCGTCCAATTGAAAACAGAATCCGCCATGGGCGGTCGGATACCGGACGGTTAAACGTTTGACTACAGCACTAACATGTACAGTATGAAACATGAAAGCAGATTTTGAGGTATAACTTGGACTATTGAGATGCTAATGCTGCTTAAAGGGGAAGTCCACCCTTATATCGAGTTGGATTTAATAGAAGCAGAAAAATAAGAGGAAGAGGTCAGTGAAAGTTTGAATTTTTAAAATAATTTTGAATTTGCGAAATCTTAAAGGTAAAGATCAGTATTGGAAACGCCCCAATTTCAAAAAATAAAATGGAAGCTCTCATTACCAATCATGTGAAAGAATATGTTTTGACTAATACATGATGATAACAAATTTGCCGGGAAACCGCCTACTAATTCATATATTTAGTAAATTTGTTTCTCTCATGGTCTGTGAGAGATATAGGGTAGTCCCATATACATCTTTCTGTGTATAGTGCTTGTAACTTTACGAAGAATGGGCCAAATTTCTTATCATTTTGATGATTCCAGAACCTTGCAGATGCTAGATGCTAGATGCTAGATGATCAACCTTTTCTGATCGATTCCACAACGTTTCTTTCACAATGCAATCGCATGACCATAACTGGTCTTTACCTTTAACCGAACACAAATCGCAAGATACATGTATGTTACAGAGTTGCAAATTTGTGTTTGATTGATCGCAACTTATAAAATGAATAATTTCTTAATTTCAATCAGATTTTGCTCAAACTTTCACCGACCTGTTCCTTTTTTTTGTTTTGTTATACCAACTCATTATCAAGGTGGACTTCCCCTTCAAGGAAGGTACTGTGCACTGTGCGCCACACCCAAGCATCACCAAACATCAGAGTACTACATGGATGATTACACTTCAGCAGAAATAGAGACATTAATGCCAAAAATATTAGCCCTAAACTTCACTTCTGGTAAAAAAATTACGAGCTTTAGTGGCTCTCTTCTGGAAACCTGCTGGATGAAAATGATGTAGGCCACTCTAGGAGTCTAGGCCTAACATAGTAATCCACTGAAATACTTTGAAGATTTTCTTTTCTTTTTCTGTTCTCTAATTTATAGATCTCCTTTGTATTGTTCTTTCAAGTTCAGAAACAGGAAAGCATATTATTCACACCTGGCACCGCTACTGGAAAAACAAAATAACTATAAGCATGAAGAGTTGAAGCAGCTCCATACTTGACAGCAAAATCTGTCTGCTTGAACTCTTTTTTTTGTCTTCTGATGCTCTTCTCCGGGACCAAGACAGAGGGATTTGATGAAGCCAGATGCAGTCTCAGCGAAACATATCCCTGAACAAAATAGACTGATTTGTTGTTGTCTAAATGTACTTCCATATACTGCTTGCCAACACTACATAACATAACAACACTCCCGTAAACGAGATCACATTACTCCCGTGTTATATGATTTACATTGGTTACCTGTAAGAGATAGAATCAGCTTTAAACTCTTAACAATTGCATATAAATGTAAACACAATGATACTCCCATGTATTTGCAAAATATTATTTCCAGTCATCTACCAACTCGCAATCTCCGTTCATCTTCAAAACATACATTCACACCTTTAGTCACATCCACCAAAACATACGGGCATCATGCTTTCCAGTATGCCATACCAAAACTATGGAACAATCTTCCAGAGTCTCTAAAACGTTGTCCTTCACTACATCAGTTTAAATCCAACTTAAAAACATATCTGTTTCGATCATGCCAGTCTTAAATTTAAATTTATGTAGTAAACATGTGAATTTTGTAATTGATTTGATAATTGTAATTGCTCAACGGTGAAAGCTCAATATTCTTCATGTCTTTTCTCTCTTCTCTCTCTCTCGTATCTAAGCGCATAGAGACAATTTTGTAATATGCGCTATATAAGAATTGAACATTATTATTATTTATTATACAACACCTACGTGGATCCCTGTCATTTGATTGGAGGATTGTTGGTCACATGATATTCAATAGATGGTATATTGCACGGTCGTGCATTTTTGGTTATATGCGCCGTGCATTTTTGGTTATATGCAGACTGCGTACCTCTCTGCCGTGCGCGCGCGTATCCCTGCGCTGCGTGTATCTGACGCGAAGGTAATCTGAATGTAATCGAGAAGGCTTGAATCCAACTTGAATTTATCTTTAATATAAGGAGTAAAGCATAATTTGTTGATTAACGTTCTATTAGATCTTCTTCGATGTTGTATAAAACAAATAATGAATGTTTTTCATTCGTTCAATGGTGCGAATATTTTCATTCGTTGAAAGATTAACATTAATTATATTCAACTCGGCTGACGCCTCGTTGAATAGAATGTTAATCTTTCAACTCATGAAAATATTCGCACTATTGAACTCATAACCATTCATTATTTGTATATTATCATACAGTGAATATAACAATATTTCTATGTCATTGTGTTTCCTTTCTTCCAATCTTCTCTTTTGCTCTTATTTACCTTATTGCTAATAAATCCAAATTATTAAAAAATATTATAGTCTGATTAGTCTCTAAACATAAAAAGGTGATTATCCCAAAACTTGTTGTTGTTGTTGTTGTTGAATGAGATGGGTTAAGGCAGTCAACCCCCGCCCCCCCCCCCCCCCCCCCCCCCCCCCCCCCAATCGACAGGGATGAGGACAATGCAAGCATTCTCAAAAAACTACGACTAGATCTCACAAAGTAAACATAGTATACCAACATGAAATTACATGATACATCATCATTATCACAATCCTGCATCCCAAGCATTCTTACATAGTCTACTTCAAAGTAGTGACTCATCTTCTCTTAGTAAATGCAACGGCTTGAGAACAAAGACTCTGAGCGAATTTTATGATTTCCCCCAAAGTATGCAGTCCATCTCAGCTCAGTGCCAAGAGTCTCACTTTGTCACATTGGATTCGCCCGAGCGTTCAGCGAGAGTATGTAGCGCAATGTACGTTGTCCATGGGGCTTGACCGACCCCGAAAAGTCCGACTCACCCATTTAAAAACATCACGATAATCTGTCGTTTTCAACTCATTAACCTTTGTAAAAATCACTGACAGCAACTATATCTGTATTGATACTCACCAAATACCCATGTCACATAAGATACATCAATTTATAGAGTCTTTGGCGAGTTGAAATAGTAGATTATTTCCAAGTTATTATCCTTGTCTCAACTCTCAATCTCATGTACAAGATGTGTAACGTGAGAATATGTTACAGGTGCAACACATTTTCGGGTCGCTTTACAGCTAGCCATACACCTATACACACGCTGTATGCCTAGGATTAATTCATTGTATCATAGGGGTTTATAAAAGAAGGGACACATGCCTCCGCATAAGGCCAAAAAAAAAATATTGTTTGGTTGTCCTCGATTGCTTTTCTGGAGTAGGGGCGGGCGGGCGGATTTTTTTTTTTTTTTTTTTTTTTTTTTTAATTCATTTTTTGTGTGTATTTTTTTTATTTTTTTATTTTTTATTTTTTTTCCCCATTTTTTTTTTTTTTTTTTAATAATTTTTTTACTATAAAACAAAAAAATAATTGGGATTGTCCAGCATTTAAACAAACAAAGTCTATAAAACACTTTAATATGGTAAAAGACTAGTTTAATGTACAATGAATATCAAGACCAACACTGAAAGTTTTTTTGGGGCTTTGAAATACAGCACCTTTTAAAACTCCATTGTACTACTTATAGCTACGTGCGCCCTCTATGTAGCAAACAATGCCTAATCGGTGACCATTGGTCCCCATGATCCTCTTTATCTTATATTAAATGAGAGCTGATTTGATGAGATAACCACCTGTCCAGTGACCTTGCAGGGTGGTATAATCCCTCCTGTAAACTAGTACAGATGGGCTTTAAAATGAGTTTAAGAATGCTCAGAACCTGATCTGAATGAACGGCATTTTGACATAGAAAAATAAAAATGGCAAGTTTAATAAATACCTAATTGCGTACTGAAAAGATCAAACTGGCAACGGTACGCATTTTGATCCTTGCAAATGCATAAAATGGTATGTTTGGCATTTAAGATTGCTCCCCCCCAAAAAAAAAAAAAAAAAATGAAATTAAAAAAAAAAAAAAAAATGAATAAAAAAAAAAAAAAAATGAATTAAAAAAAAAAAAAAAAAATCTAAAAAAAAAAACTATACGAGCGGCCCGAAAATGACGGGCGGGCGGTCGAGGACAACCAAACAACTTTTTTTTTTTGGCCTAAGTATTGTTCATTTGTCATATATATTATAATTATTAGACTTAAACTTTAAAAGGATAATTCTTAAACGATTTTTTAAAAGTGTTTTTAAACAAATTTGTTTAATTGTAATGATGATTTTCCCCTCTCTGCTCCTCTAGTGTACCCGTATCAATTATGAATGTATTCGCCTTGCATTGTCGGATAACATCAAACGACTGCGTGAATGCTAACAATCGAATGGAACGGTATCAAACTTTTGAAGGAAAATATTTGAAAAGAAAAGAAAATGGATCATAATGTTTAGTTCTTAGCCATTGGGCCCGGGGCATACAATTTATTGAATAATGCAAATTTCCCAAGTATGCACAAAGCAGTAACAAATTGTGTTGCTTTGAAAATATGTGCCACCGTCGATGTGAAAACACCATATCCATGATGAAGAATTTTATTTTTACAACCCACATATTTCAATCACGGTTATGATATGCCTTTTGAAAACTATTCATGTTGGTGTTGTTATTTACAATTGTTTTCTCTGTTATTGTTTTAAGTCTTCATTTGTTCAATTTCTTAACTTCTATTCTTCTTCTTACCATCATCATCATCATTCTCCTCCTCATCCCGTCCTCCGACCGCCTCCTCTTCATCCGCCTACTTTTTCTTGCTCTTCTTCTTCTTCGGGCGTTTTTGTTGAGAATATAGCAATTCAAGACTGAATTTCTTAGGCCATTCTTTTAATAATTCATCATGACAGCCCCTTTTTTAAAATTGCTCAATTTGGGGGCGCTTCACTAGTTGGGAAACATGGGTTCTGTGCCCCTTTCCCCCTTCTTCTAACTGCAGAAGTTCAACGTCGTGAGTGGGGTCGCATTAAGACTTAACAGAAAATAATGCAAATGTCAAGTTGAGGATTTTCAATGGTTGGTTCAATAAATTTCAGAAAACACAATTTGATTGAAAGCTTGGGTGGAAATTGATCGGGGGGGGGGGGGGGAGATTACCTCCTCGTCCAAGAATGCTAGAAAGGACGGTTCCATGGAAAGTTTTGAGTTTAGTGAACGGGGCAATTAATGTACCATGCTGTTTGCCCATAAAGTTGGAATATTCTGTTTCTTACCTCGATCTGCTCATGTCAGAATACTTTTGTTTTAACAATTTGATTTATACGTGTTTGATAAAGTTGAATACTCAGACTCTCAGATTGACGTGAAATAATCAATTTCTATGACTCTTTAAATTGATCGATACATTTTATGATTATATATAAAATTTATCCATCAAGAATGAATCATAATGTAACAATCATTTATGCATAGGGGTAAAAAAAAAAATGTTTATATCCAAGAGTATATACTGTGCTTCGCTTCTGTTGTACAAGGTTGACCTAAAAACACTTCCTCTGGACACAAAGATGAGTGTTTATGCTCTCATCAATTTGCATTTCATAAACTTAAGGCTTCTATAATTCGATCCGTAGGTATTATTGCAGGGACCATCATTGTGTTCATCTTCAATCATGGATACATTCAATTTATTCACCCCGAGTTTTTTCTTCCCATCTCTATCGAAGAGACCGGGTGGTCCGGTCCCGGAGGGGGGAGGGGGGGGGGGGGGTACTCATATTTGGTTTGGACGGGGGTGAGCCGATCGCAGGCTAGCCTCGAAACCCCTACCCATTAATAGGGGGCATTCTGGGGCATTTTCCACAATAATTGTCGGAAAACGGACCAATTTTAAATGGTATTTTTGATAAAAGTGGGACCCAAGGGATTTTTGGGGTAAAAAAGTGACCCATTAGAGCGGCACACCCCGTATGTCCTAGTATGTGAGTACCCCCCCCCCCCCCCGCCCCCCCCCCCCCCCCCCCCTCCCGGTGGGTACGGTTTCCGGGAGGCAATCTCCTTTGGACACACCCTTTTCTTATCAATACAGACTCACTCTATATCCGTCTTTTCGATCGTCACATCTGCCCGACCTCAGCGTAATTTATTGATTTTCTTTACTCGGGGGCTGGTTTGGGCTAACGATTTTTGACAGAATGAAAAGAGTCGGAAGGCTATTGATTGGGTAATTATTGTTTTGTCTTGTAACTAGGCTTTCCAGCAAGTTCGTCTTAGAAAGTAGGTAAATTTTGTTTACACATGTGGGTTCTACGTTTAAGTAGGGGAAGAGCCATTTCCATTCACAAAAGAGGGAAGGATGGCGGCGGTAGAGGAAGGAATAACTAGCGATTTAGGGACTTGTGGGGTGCTATTTTTTGAGTTCTTTTTCTCCTGTCTTTCTTCTCCTTCTTCTCCTTCCTCTTCTTGTTCTTCATATTTCTCTCTCTCTAAGTGCCATATCGTTTGACTTTGGCGATCATGCTGTTCCACAACCCTCGGCTCCTAGCCTTCTGTATTAGTACCACTCCCAGTTCTTTCACTCCTCTCTCTTCCAACAATTTCTGCAGACTGTCCATCCAAAGTATCCTCCTTCTTCCCCTACTCCTTCTTCCCACAATTTTCCCTGTCAAAGCAAGGTTCTCTAGGCCTAGTTACGTGTAATGTGACCCATGAACTTCAACTGCCTAATCAACATCTCACGTATCATTTTCCTTTGCACTCCAGCTCGTGTAAGAACTTCCTCATTACTAACTTTGTCAGTCCAGGGGATTTTCATCATTCTTCTTAGAAACCACATTTCGCAACTTTCCAAACGCTTTTTAGTATCAGAGGCTAAAGTCCATGTTTCACTACCATACATAAGTACTGGGTAGATGTAACAATTCAATATCCTTATTCTGGTCCTCATACACATTGTTCGATTTGTCAGAATTTTGCCTAACTTTGAAAATGCAGATTTAGCGAGAGCTATCCTTCTCTTGATCTCTGTCTCGCATCTGGCATCCTCGGTAATCATGCTGCCGAGGTAGTTAAATGAGGAGACTTGTTTAATAGTCTGTTCTTTCAGTTTCAAGTTACATTTTGGACTGCTCTTCTTGGATACCACCAGGCACTTTGTCTTGGTATAGTTGATCCCTAGTCCCATTCTCTCACTTTCTTTTACAACTACATTCAGGAGTCTTTGGAGATCTTTCTCTGATTCAGAAAATAAAACAGTGTCATCAGCATATCTAATATTTGTGATTGAATGACCACCCACTTGTATCCCATTTTCATCTTCCAATTCTCTTAGAATGATTTCACTATACATATTGAACAGGTCTGGCGACATAACACAACCCTGTCTGACTCCCCTTCTGATGTTGATATATTCACTACACTCTCCTTCTACCCTGATGCATGCAAACTGATTCCAATATATACGTTGTAGCAGTCTTAGATCTTTCCTATATATATCAAGCTTTTTCAGCTCTTCAAAAAGTTCTGAATGTCTTACTTTATCAAAAGCCTTTGAATAATCAATAAAACACATGTACACATCCTTTTGCATTTCGACTGCTCTCTCCGTTATATTTCTAACCACAAATATTGCATTTCTTGTGCCCGCATCCCTTACAAAACCAAATTGTTCCCTTCCGACCATGGGAGTTATGCTTCTTCTTGCTCTCAAAAGCAGAATCCTCAAAATAATCTTAGTGATATGGCAAATAAGGCTGATTGTCCTATATTGCTCACAATCCACGGCTCCCGGTTTCTTTGGGAGAGTAATGAAAATGGATCTGCCCAATTCATCTGGAAATGTTCCGTCATCATATATTTTGTTGATAATTTCTGTTAATCTATCAACACCATATTCCTCTAATGCTTCAAACATTTCAGTGACCACACCATCTGGTCCAGCTGCTTTGTTTTTCTTCATCTTTTCATATTTACATATTGAAATAAACGGTACGCCCCTGCATCCATTTTATTTGAATTGGCTCAAATTATCAACTAACATGTTTGCTTGGTCATGAATCATATTAACATCGATTCTTTATAAACTTGGCCAACAATGCAAGATAAAATATTACTGGGGGAAAAAAAAGATGATGTTGTCGAAAGAATAAGTTTGGAGTTCATTTTCTGAAAGAATATAGAATTCTTTTCAAGACAAATAAGATTTAAAAAATACATATCATCATAAACTATATGAATGCCTTGCTTTGCATACCAGGGTCACATCGGTGTAGCCTTGCCTCCCGTCACATTTGAAAAGCCTTTTATACTACCGGGTAAACCTTTTTGGGGGTTTTAGCTGATAACAGTACTCCAATCAAAGGCAAGTACAAAAGATTCTTTTTTTTTTAAAGAGAAAACAATCTGTTTTATTTCATTCAAAAATATTTGTACATGAATAAACAATCTGTATGTACAGCCTCACAGCACCTTAAAGACACTTGAAAGCTAGTTTACTTCTAATAAATACTGATGTAAAGCAATGAACAATATTCAATTCTTTTATTGGCTCAAATATGCAGTGTTTTACTTGCAATGTCCATTAATGAGCATGCATAGAAAATATGTTTCAAGCAATAGGCTATACATTTACCATGATGATAATCATTTTATCTTCTAGTACATTCAAACATAATATATAGAATAGCTTGGCATACACCATCTTGCAATGAGGAACTGATGGAAGAAGAAAGAGGGGCAGACCAACTAGGACATGTACTGATGACATCAAGCAGTGGACGGGCATGCCATTTTAACTGCTAACTAGAACAGCTAAAGGCAGGAAGTTATGGAGAACCTGTGTCTCAAGGCCCATTTCATTGTCACCAAACAACCTCCAAGCTATTGGACATAGATAGATAGATAAATTCACAAATAAATCTATGATTCTCATATTTTTATATTCATTGGATATTTTTAAAGCGCACATATCCACCACATAAGGTGCTCAACGCGCTCCAATGTTACCCAGTCTCTGCTAGGATACTGATTTTGGCGCTCACAGCATTCAAGGAATTCTTTCCCACCGGTACAATAAATAATAATAATCATAGCTAGTTCTGATATAGCACTTTTCAGGACCGAAGGCCCTCACAAAGCGCTTTACAGATATATATCATTACCCCGGTCATCAGATTCAGGCTTAAACATATCATTTTTATATTCTTTTACAAATGAATCCCCCTGTCCCAATACCAGCTTCACATTTGGAATGTCAAGAAACAAGCAAATAAGAATATTTACCAAAAAAACAAACAAAACTTTTAAATGGCTATAGCCAATGGAAGTACACATACAGGCAAAATACTAAAATTGTAATATCATATGAACTTTCACAAACAAAATCAAGTTATCACCATCAATCTTTGATTAATGTATTAAACTATTTAACATACTATTCATTTAATTGAAAATTAACAGAATGAATTAAATAAATAACTACCCAGTACTACAGTAAGTTTATCACTGCTAATAATAATTTATCTTCTACAAGTTAAATCAGCTGTTCCCTTTACTGAAAATGATAACACAATGGAAAATTAAGAATAAAGTTGCTTTCTACAACTTCTGTTTTTGAGTACCGGTAAATGGAGAAAAAAATTAAATAGTGATTAATATAACAAAATATTTACAGTATCTATCACCTCCTCACCGAGAATCAAAATCCAAACACGATAATCTTGGCTTGCACGAAAATATAACTAAAGATGAAACAGAGTTACAAATAAATAAAAGCAGTCCACAGCAGATAAAATACTTTTTTCAAAAATGTAATGGTAATGCAAATGTATACACTGTAAAATCAAAATACAAACTTTTACTGAATACATCATCTAGAAAACTAGCAATTCACACGTAGCACACATATAGAATTTAATTCCATAAGGGTAAAAGAGCTACAATACATCTTCATATAAATGATTTGGCATTTAGTGAAGTTGAATTGTAAACAGAAATAAAATGATATGTGTTACAAATTTTCAAAAGTGTAACAATTTTCTTAGCACTTTGGTTGCATTCTTTATCTCTGTGTACGGTTGCTCATTTGCCACACATGCTTTTTTGCACAAAACCATAGGCATATATTGAAGGAAGGATTATTTTGTGCAACTCAATGGTTTTGTAAAAATTCCAACTACTGATCTAGTTAGCACCATGGGGTCTCAACTCACAGACCCAGATGGCAAACTGTTACATTACTTGTATCACATAAATACCCATGGCACAAAAATGAAGATTGTCAACGTTTTCAGACATACCGTAAACATTAACATTACAATCATTTTATTACGATAGAATCTAAATCATGATATAAATTTCAACATTTTCTTTTGACAAATGTAATTTTGCACAGTGAAAGGCCCTTCTAAGCGAGTGATAGGGAAGCACTTGTAATATTCAAGCAAAGCTTGCAGCGGCGGATCTAGGATTTTCCAAAAGGGGTGGCTGAAGCCCCTTTGGGCTCCGCCCCGGACGCCCTTGAGTTTTAGAAATTAAGAATCTTCAAGATAACCATCTTGAGCGATAGAGACACACACTTTTTCCTAAGGAAAATTGTATACATCATTGACATGTAGTCAATGTTGTTTTACAATTCTATATCCCACTTTGACTAAAAGCAAGTCATTGACCCTGTGTGCCTCAGTTCTAAAGCTGCCATGGTATTGAGTTGAACAAATATAATGATGATGTTAAAAGAAATTCAGCAAGTATTGTACACATTGCAAAACAATAGGCAAGAGACAGGGGCACATCGTAAAGGCCTACATGAACATCCCAATATTAGGGCTGACTATTTCTTCCTATATAGTGCTACTATACTATAAACCCTTTGGATGATATAAGGCCAAAGAATTTTGTCATTCTGTGTCTTATACGCTACTTCGTTTCATGGACTTAAGATCATAATATATATTGCAACAACATAATAAGTCTGACCTCAGCTTTGGCACAGGATTATTAACTTTTCACAATCATCCGGTGTACTAAAATCTTTAATGTTGTCAGTAACATACTGGACAAAAGATTTGGTCTTACCCAAAACTGTCTGGACTAACAAAGTTTAGTCCAGGTCTTAATCCATACACTATGCACATACAATTGTAGTTTGTTCACTGAATTATGGAGTGCCAAGTGTCAACCACTTCATCTTATTTTGTATTATTTAATTATTGTATTATTGTTTGTGGCTCAATAATAAATTAAAATGTCTTGATGAAAAAGAAAAAAAATTCACTTCAAAATTAAGGTACGGCCAGAATTTAAAAATCGTGTATCATTACACTCATAAGTTACCTAGCTGTTATGTTTATATTGGCTCAACTGGTTTACTGTATGTATCATATCTGAATGAGCATATAGTCACTATCATCTGTCTTCTGATTTCTTCTTCCAGAGGGGCGTGGCCACAACATGTTGAACTCTTCCTACCGTAACGTATTCATCTGGTTTATGAGCACCACGGTATAGGGTATAGAGCTCCTCTATGGCTCTCTCTTCAATCTAGGGTTACATTGAGAGAGAGGGGGAGAGAGAGAGTGAGAAAGAAAATAACAACATTTAATGCAAGCAAGTATTATAAATGCTGTCTACTACCCAACTAACAGCACAGGATATCATAAACTTAAAGTAAAGACCAGTTTTGGAAATGCCCCCCTCTCAAGAAATGAAATGGAAGCTCTTTAATATTACCAATCATGTGAAAGAATATGTTTTGAATAATATGTGATGATACAAATTTTGCAGAGAAACCGCCTACTAATTGATATATTTGGTAAATTATTATATCTATTTGGACCTGATAGATATCGCGCACGTGTCATGCACGTGTCGCGTAGTCCCATGTACATCTTTCTGTTCACAGTGCTTGTAACTTTACCAAGACTGGGCTAAATTTCTTATCATTTTGATAATTCCAGAACCTTGCAGTACACACCAATACTTAAATGCTAGATGATCAACCTTTTCTGATCGATTCCACAACGTTTCTTTCACAATGCAATCGCATGACCAGAACTCAACTTTATCTTTAATGCATCTATCAGACATTGGCACAGATAAAATATTGTCATATGGCTATTCAGAATCAGATTCCAAATTCAAAGAAAAATAATAGATACTCATTATGTGGAAATCATTATGTGGAAATCATTTTTGGACATATAAAATGTATAAGCTGTACATAACTGTATCTTTGCTAGAGTTTTGTTCTTTGCTTTATCAATGTTTTTCTTCTACTCTGATTCAGCTATTATGCCATTGATTGTTTATGTATTTTCTCTAAGTTTCTATTATTGTTTTCATCATTGCACATCGCTTTGAAACACTTATAGTTACCTGAATCTGTGCTAGGGTCTTTTTCTTGGCTTTATCAAGGAAGTGCTTCTGTTCTGATTCAGCTCTGATGATATCTGAGAACTTGACAGACTGTGTGGGAGGAGACACAGCACCACTCCTCTGCCACGGACTGTAGGTCACAAATGAAATAAAATGATTTGTCTAATAAACAAACTGTTAAGATCCATTACTGATTATGAAAAAAGTTTAAGCAAGTTTAAGGTAGACTGTGCAAATCACAAGAATGCACTATATATCGGATGATATCTATGAACATGACTGAGGGTGTAGGTGGATACACGGCACCACTCCTCTGCTACGGGCTGTGGTAGGTCACAGAAGAAAGTAACAGTAAAAGCAGAATCCAATAAACAAACTCCATAAAGAGATCCACTACTTATCATAGGACAGTAAGTTTAAAGTGACCCAATAACATTGCCTCAGATTCCGGAACAAAATCCTGGATTTAGCTCATGCTGCAATCATAATTATAAACCTTTAGGTCAGTCAGGAATCCCACAACTTTTACAAGCCTGTCTGATTATCGAGATATTTATCGTTGGAAATCAGAATTTCAAAAAACATTTTCCCAACGTTTTTTTATAATACTACAGTCTTTTTGGGAAAATGATCATGGTAAAACTGGTCACTCAAGATTTTTACTTTTTTGAGGCACTTCATAATCATTTTGAAGCAAATTTTTTTGTTAGGGCTTCAATATTACACCATATCACAGACACTGATAACACATAGGGCCATGCATCTCAGATTTGTAAAACAGGAGACATTATTAAACAATGCCTTTTAAGTAAATATTTTGTTAATATTTCTTACTTGCTGATTTCTTTAGGGCTCTCAGGGGAAGCTGGTCCACTGGTGGATGTGATCTCTGGATCCTGGACTCTTTGAGATGATGATGACGGAGTGGCTAGTCCAAAACTAAGAGACAGATAAAGAGAGAAAAGATCTTTGCTATGTCGTGTTTGTATCGAACTTTTTCAAATTCCTTTGTATTGTAATCTTTTATTTGTACAGGGTCTCTCAGAAGAAAAAAAACAGTATTAATACTGATAGAGCTACCCTGTTTAGAAAAAATGAATAAGAAGCAAAAGATAGAGAGAGAGGGAGGGGGACACAGAAAGAGGTGGTAGGGAGAGAGAGAGAGATAGAGAGAGCAGAAGAGAGAGAGAGATATATATATATATATATATATATATATATATATATATATATATTTTTTTTTTTTGGGGGGGGGGGTGTAAAGTGGTACAAGATAATTCAAGAAGAAAGATATGAGAATACATATTAAATATGAAAATAGACATACACAATGAACAAGAAAAGAATGGAAAAGAAAAAGTGAATGGGAAGAGAGAAGAAAGAGTGACAGTGTGAATGAGAGAAAAAGTTATAGAACAAAAAAAAGCAAAGAAATCATACAAGACCACATACCAGAAGACGAAAACTAAATAGAAAGAAAACAACAACAAGAGAAACCACCAACGTAAACAGAATAAAATTCTCACTACAACTCTCAATATAATCACTTTGTGAAAATGATACAGGTATATATAAATATATAGGAAAACACAATCGCAGCGTGAATTCCTCACCATAAAATAAACGTAAACATGAACCACAATGCACAATCACCATGCTAATCACCCGAATAGAGCACTAATTGGAAAGACTGCGTGGTAACTAATAACTGGTGCATGATGAAGATAATGAGCCGCTGGATAGGCTACTTCAGGTGTTAAAGCCATTAACCTGTTAACTGTATCTAAGGGGTGGTGTGCTCTTTCCCTTCACTATAAGCCTCAAGTGGATCCTAGCTCACATCCCTTCCGACTTCAATACAGCCAAATCTACAGCTTGCCATATATTGCACCACATTTCTTCATTGGATTTGTTTTTGGGATAAGTTTTACTTGCACCTCTGGTTATGATAAAAATTAGTAACAGGTCATGAATTATTCATAAATTATAACAGGCAACATGTATACAAAAAACAACAACAGCAACAACAACAACAACAACAAAACTTGCACATTAAAGGACACTTACCATCTAAATATAACGTTATGAACTCCCTTGTTAATTTATTCACATTTTTGGAATCTTTCTAAATACAAGAATTAATTTTCTATCATATCCAAAAGTTTGTGTTGTAACAATTCATAATGTGAATTTTTGTGTTTGTTATAACAATAAAAAAATGCCTATTGGGGCAATGATATGGAAATAATAATAAGAAATAAACAATATATTACAACAAGGGTAGGGTTACGTGGGCACAGATAAAACTTTTGGCTCTGACCCCGAGGACAAATACCTAGGCTACTACAGTTTAATAAGCGGATGATTAGATATGGCACTTCTAGGGTGATGATTAATCCAGATGTATGAACTCTGACCTTTGTTGCTCTCATTGAGAGTGAGTATGGGTGAGGAGGATGTAATGACTGTCTTGTTATATTAGCTTCTACCAGCCCACAGTGCAGCTTACAATACATGTACAGTACATGGCGTTGTGGCGTGCGCCTGTAATCCAGCTAACAACGGAAGTTACAAACTGATTCAACTGAGGATGCAGGTTCGAAACTGAGTCACGTCTTTCGGATGGCGACGTTTAAAGGTCGGTCCCCAGACGTAAATAATCATATCTGATTGATACACGTCTGTAAGAACCCAATACACACACACATGTACAGTACATGATAGACAAGAAGGTCGAACGGTTTATCACATGGACGGTGTATGATGTGATGTTTATTTATAGACAACATACATATGTCACGTGTATGATAATGGAGATTGTTTCACAAAGACTAAGATCGACTTTAAGTTGGACTTAACTAAAAATATAAAATGTGGTTCCAAAAAGGCATCACTCATCTCAACTCAATTAGTCATATCCTGTCGATTCCAGCTCTCATGAACAACGCTACTCTCTTTTCAAATATACAATGTCTTTTGACAGTCAGATATCAATGTGATAGATCACCAATCGTATACTTCATCTATTATTAAAAGGATGGAAGTCAGTTTGAATCAAGAAATGTAATATATATATATATGTCAGTTCAATAAGAATTTATGAATTCCATAACCCTTGGTCCAATTGTAATATGGGAGGGGGGGGGGTGAGAAAACAAATCACACTGTATATTGTCAACTGGCATGACACAGCTATAATGTAGGACTCCTCATTCTAGTTTTGTGTATCCTTTGACATTACATTTTGTTGGCTGCCGGCAAGATGGATGTACAAGCTATGTATTGTCAACAGCCTTCTTTTGGGAAACCATCAATTTTTTTTCTTCAGCTGGATGTACATTTATTGAGGTGTTTTTAATATATTGTTAAAACTTAATATCTGCTAAAAACCAGAAATTATTTAATCTGTGTACTAAAATTGAGAAAGTGAACACTGAAAACTGTCTTGGTTGCTTTAAAGTCATGTTCTTTTTCTTTTTCTTCTTCTGCAAAATGACAATGTACATTAGGAAAAAAAGACCCCTCCCAAAAACAAAAACAAATGAGGTAGAAGAAGAAATACAATAAAAAACTTGAGAGCCATATTCTAAGGAATTCTTAGATCAAGGGAAATGAAAGCAGTTCATATGAACCCTGGGCAAATTAAGAAGATAAATGTCTTACCTTATTTTCCTTGATGCAGAGAAAGTTTTCTTATCTGGTGATGAAGATGGGACAGGATCCCAGATGGATTCCACATCTTCATCTTGAGCTTGGAGGTCACGGAAAGAAACTTGAGATGGCTGACGTGGCGCCACGTTTGCCCTGTTCACAAACAAGAATTATCAGATATTTCATTAAAGGGATCCCGTAACTTTGTCTTAGATCCTTTAAAAAAATCCTTGATTTAACTCATGCTTCAATGATAAGTATAAACCTTTAGGTCAGTCAGGAACCCCTTGACTTTTACAGGCCGAGTGCCTGTCTGATTATCAAGATATTTATGATTGAAAATCGAAATCAAACTTTGCGTTTGCCAAACGGTTTTCATAACACTACAGTCTACTGGGGAAAACAAGTATGGTAAAACCGGTTACTCAAAGGTTTTTTCCCTTTTTGAGGCATTTCTTGATCATTTTGAAGCACAATTTTTTTTGGGCTTCAATATAACACCATATCACAGATACTGATAACATGTAGGGCCGTGCATCTCAGATTTAACATTGTTAAACGATCCCTTTAAGTGACAATTTTGTATCTTCACTTTCTAGTACAGTCAAACCTGGTTTAGCGACCACCTGTCTACAAAGACCATTTTTTTTTGTTTCCTTTGAAAATGGTTTCTGATTCTAACATGTACTAAAAGAACCTGTCTACAAAGACCACTTTTCCTGTCTCTCTCTTGGTTGTCTAAGTTATGGACAGGTTTCACAGTATATTTTTCACCATGTGTGGTAACAAAAAATAAATGATTGGTTTCTTCATGGCATGATTAGATTAAACATACCACATGAATTCTAAACAATCAAGTATAAGTTAAACTGATAAATGCTTGTAGCAAGAAATGAAGTAAAACAATTTGTTTTTGTTTTTGGAAATTTGGTGTATTCTTTATTTGCAACTGGAATGCACATACTTGTATTAACTGTAAAATTAACCCAATATTTTAACAACATTATTAAACCAAATAAACAAACATCCATTAGTATTAATTAGAGTTAATTGATGAACTTACCATGGGCAAGCCACAGGGTTGTGATCTCCTACTACCTGTCCATCCGTCCCGTCCCCGTTCCTCTTCTCATCCACCCCTCCCCCTATCAGAGCAGCCTGCATCTCCTTCTTCCTCTGCTTCTGAGACTTCTTCCCCAGTGGGGTGTGGCCCCTGGCAGAGGGTTGCTGCGGTCTCTGGGTGGGGGAGAGGGTGGGGGTGTGGCCCTTGGCAGATGGTTGCTGTGGTCTCTGGGTAGGGGAGGGGGTGGGGGAGACCAGAAGGGGTGATGTGGCGGCAACTGGTGGTGCTCTTGCTATCTGGGCTGGAGGACTGGTTGGCCCAGGGTATGAGCTGGCTTGGGGTTTGTTAATACCTGACTGGGACTGCATGATATCCCGAAGACCGGTTATTGGGCTCTTTGGGCTGTGAAACAGAGAATAGCAAGAAATATTATCATACCCCACCCCTGAAGATGAAATTACTTAAGTTGTAACACTCTAATTCAGTAGTTCATTAGGTGTATACCACAAAATAATATAAAATATCTATAGTTAGATTTCAATATTATTTGTTATTTACAACTGTACGGCTACAGCTTACAATTTTTTTAAACATGAAGAAATACACATACAAAATGTAAAAAGCACCTAGACATGTCTTCAATGTGAATTTAGATCACTTCTTTATCTCACCAATAGAAACAAAAATCTTACCTTGCCCATGTCCAAGTCTTAGAGCTGCCAGAGAAAGGTCCGTTATTCTCTCCCTGGTATAAGCAAAAATATTAAGTTAACAGAAATAGTGTTTACAAGCATGACTAATAATATTCATACCGTATTTGCCGGCGTAAAGGCCGCACCGCCGATTTTGACATTTAAAAAAAAAAAAAAAAAAAAAAAAAAAAAAAAAAATCGTTTTTTTTTTTCTTTTTTTTTGGTTGTTGTTGTTGTTTTGTTGCCGAAAACCCACGCGGGGAAGGACCTTCATTTAACATCGAGGTGCAGTTAAAGGCGCTGATTTGTGCTTGTAAACTTGTCACAAAATAATAGTAACAATGTCGTTTTTAGAAGAATGTGTAAGATCATTAATGTGAATTAAAAACAAAAGAGTACCGTAAATCTCCGTGTATAAGGCGCACCTGTGTATAAGGCGCACCCCTATTTTTAAGACTTAAAAAAAAAATAAAAAAAAATTGAAAAAAAAAAAATCGGGAAGAAAAAACATCAGGAAAACTCTTATTGCTTTTATTTGTTTTTTTGTTGCTTTTTGTTAAAACCAGATCAGATCCCGTCTTATTTCAGAGTTCGGAAATACTTTGATTTTATTACGAGGCACAGTTAAAGTGCTTGTGAACTAAGTTAGACCTTTGCACAACAACAACAAAATCCAGCAGTCAAAACAGCACGTCCATTTGAACATATGGGACTACAATGACTATACAATGGTACAGGAAATTTCTAGAATAACTCCACACAACTTACCGACAATTTTATGTTGCATTGTTGATATGAAGACGAAAATAAACTGCATAACTTATTTTTCTAATAAAATCTGCCGGTAGATTTAGATCTAAATCCGTACCATATTGCCAAAAAGTAAAAGAAGGGACGTAAGAGATCATTTCTTACGAAGCTAGCTGCCGCGCAACGCAACTGCGCAGGTTAAAATCGCAATTCCATATTACACCGCACATCGTGGTAGGATACCAAATCTGCCCCCGTGTAAGTGAGCTGCATGATACAGGTGAGTGAGCTGAAGACACGGCAGAGCTTCGGCCGGCAAAGTGCTTTGTGAAGGGCATGATTTATCGAGACCGAAAAAAAAAAAAAAAATCAAATCTCTTCCCTTCAAATTAGGAAAGTAGTTTTACTTCATATAGTAGATTCTATTCTTTGTTTTTATTATGAAATTCATGTTGAGACACAGAGATTTTTGAAAACTAATAAAAAGTTGCATTTTGAGGACTCAAAATATTCTGTACCTGTGTATACGGCGCACCCCAACTTTTGATTTTTCCCGACGGTAAAAAAAGTGCGCCTTATACACGGAGATTTACGGTACTAGGTCCTAGGATAGTACCTTGTGGTACTCCATTTGTTATATAAAAAAAATTGAGGAATTATTATTATAAACTACATATTGAGATCTATTAGAAAGATTACTTTCAAACCAAGATGACAGACAAATTTTAGTGTTGTTGTAGTTTCCGAGTGGTGAGTCAACACTGATTACTGAGCTGGGAGACATTGCCAGGCATAGCGCCATAAATCAAAACTAAAAAAAAAAAAAAAAAAAAAAAAAAAAATCTTTTTTTTACTCTTTCGCCGCATAGGCCGCACCCCGACTTTTTGATATTTTTTCTTCCAAAAATACTGCGGCCTATACGCCGGCAAATACGGTATGTAGTATTATATCCCACATACTAAGAATCTTGCTCTATGATTGGTGAAAAGTAAATCACATGAGGAAAGATAGTTCGCCCATTATTGATGGGAGAAGCAAAAAGTTTGTTACACTGTGTAGATAGTACTACTATCTACACAGTGCAACGCACTTTTATTGAAGATAGAGGTACTATCTACAAAGGGCAACGCACTTTCACTGAAGATTATCGAAACGCGCACTTAAACAGGCGTAATTAAGCGCGCATTACCAATGAGCGCAATTAAAGAAAACACATGCGCGCACTTTACCCTCAAGGGGTTGGGTTAAACTTAAACTTTTTTGGTGTGAATTTGGGCCTACAGTATATGTTTTATGTAGATGCATACACGTCCTTTTCTTTTTGTAATTAAATTGTTTCAGATGTGGAATATAAAGCAAATAATCACCTTTTGGTTTTCAGGCGATGGCAAACTATCACTTCCCCGTCGATCAGAATATATACGCCATCTTTTCTCAGCTTCGCTTCGGAAAGATAGCTACATCCAGATCGCCTCGGAAGTGATAGTTTGTCCCATCACCTTCACCAACGGTAATTATTTGCTTACTGTACATGTACATTGTACCTATCCATAAAATGTCTATTGATAACTATCTTCATCAAATTTTGACACATAAAAGTTTAAAACATTCTCCAGCAACATACAACTCATCAAATCTTTATAAAGCTATAAAATTCAAAGTTATACAAAAATATTGTTACAGACAAAACAAAGCCTTATTGTTTTATAACTAATTTAATATCCTTCTATTGAGAAAAAAAAATGAGAAAAAGAGGAATCGATGGTAAAATCAAAGAGCAATGGATACAGACATACATTTATTACACATTTTTGTCCTGCCCTCATCAGAGCGAATTTCATGTGCTTTGCTCATTTAGCTTCTATTATATTTTCCTATTTCAGCTTCCTGCTCATTCATGAGCCTTACTCTAATGAGTGCAAGACCTAAAGCTTCAGGATGTCTGTATTCTATGTTATTCTTCAAAAAAAGAGTCAGCGAGCATATCTTATGCTTGGATTATTCTGATCATGATAGAAATCTACAATTAGACAAAATCCTCACCTGAAGTTCTTCATCACCTGTCTGTACTGTAAGCTTGAGAGGAGTTGTACGTCCAGCTTTCTTACTCTCCTTTCTATTATCTATATAATCCAAACCGTCTTCTCTTTTGTGTTTCCTTTCAAGTACATACATCCCATCCATGCTTTCTGGGGACATCACTTTATCAGGAGACGTCAGGTTCATTGCTTCATGACCAGCTTGATCTTCAGAGGTAGATGATATTGATATGTGATCCTCTGGGTTCGAAGACATCACCTCAACCCTTGCAGGAGATGAGACGAACGCATCCTGCAGGGCCTCACTGCAGGAATCAGACCGGGAGGGATCATCGTGCTTGGATCCTTGGACAACGCTAGGATCATCGCAGCTCTCGCTGACGGACACACTGGTGTGTTTGCCGGTGCTGCTGGTGTGTCGACGTCCCTTGCGCCTGGCCTTTGCCTTGCGAGCGAGGGCCTCAAAGTCTTTCATGGAAGGGTTAGAGGATTTGGGTTGTGCACTAGAGCTAGATGAATCCTGCTGGGAGGCAGCTTCTTCAGGAGGGTAGGGGCCAATATGGCTGATGTCAGGGGCATTCATTGAAGGCTTGATGAATCTGGAGTATGGGAGCTGTAAGATTTCAGAAGTAAATTAATTCAAAGAAATGTCAAAAGGCTGCGTACTGTTCTTCATAGTGTTTTTAAAGAACCGACATCCATTTCAACACATCAAACTAAAAATAGCATCTGTTTTTTAGAAGCACCATTTCTTTTCTAAAATGCTGGGGCATGTCTATAAAAATATGAAATATTCTAATCTCAAATGTTTGTGAGAAAAAAGTTCTTTTGAAAGTCTTTGAAAATAACATAAGTAGATCATCTAGACACCAAGAAATACCTTGTAAAATCAGATATGCACAGGCTCTGTCTATAATTTCTTGGTACTCTAATGTTTGGAATAGCAACGGAATCCAGTGACCGGGTGATCATAATACTGTACATGTAAGCACTTTGGTCACTTGTAATTGGTAAAGTGCTAAAAGCCTGTCTGTACTAGTTAGGCCAGGAGGGATTAGACCTCCCAGCGAGGTCACTGACAGGTGGTTATCTCATTTACTCAGCTCTCAATTAATATAAGAAAAAGAGGATCAAGGGGGACCAACAGACATCCCTTATGCATTGTTTTCTATATAGAGGGAGCAAGTAGCTACAAGTAGTACAGTGGGGCTTTAAAAGAAACAGTTATTATTATTATAATCAACTCACAGTTTCTTTATAGGCTGCAGAGAGTTCCTCCAAGACGTTCTCATCCAGAGGCTCCAGGCTACCAGACTCCACCAGACAGACTAGGTTCAGGCAGATGTACTGATGACAGCTAGCCTTCAGCTGCAGGGCTTGGTACACGCTCGCAAACTGAAGCAACTCGGCTACATTCCTCAAGGTTACTGGAAAATGAAAGCGATATCCACTTTTCAGACTCTGCCAATCCTAGTTATAATTTAAAGGGGTCAGTGATACAAAGATGTAACTCCACTTTGGCCATTTTGAGAAAAAGTAGTTTAGTCTATGTTTCACAAGCCATTGACTTCAATGGGGTGTTGGGTGGAGTTAAGTCTTTGTGTTTCACATTTTTCTGAACACTTTGATATCAAATACTCATTTCGGCAAAATATGGAGTTATGTCTTTGTGTCACTGAACCCGCGAATTATTCCTTTGAAGAAATAAAATGGACACGTGGTAGTCCTGAAAACTTTAACTACATGTACGATTCTACCAATCAAGTTGTAAGTATTCTGTAGCTATGAGGTAACATCAATGAAGGTGCTATGGACTGCATCATAATCAAGCTGAACAAAAAAAAACAGAACTTGAAATACATTTTTGAATTGGCATCTGGCAAGCCTAGCACATACATGTATAATCTAACTGAAGAAACTCTGTTACTTTAAGCCATACAATAAAATAATACTTCAAAATATCTCCTTCACAATTAAGTTTACGAGGGGTTTAACATGCTATGTGCCTATACAAAAATTACAAGAAAATGTACAAAGAGGAAAGCATATCTTACCGAGATCAACCAAAGTGATTTCACAAATATCCTTGAGTCTGGTTACAAAGAGCTGATCTGCAATGGCGAGAGTGTTACACAATATCTCCAGGTCCTGGCACCCATCTAGCTTTGGGGCCTGGTCCATGTACAGGTAGTCCAGCAGCAGGTCCAAGATCGCAGCCGGCATGGCCATTTTCAGAGGCTCCTCAGTAGAAGCCTGTATACAAGAGCAAAATAAAGAGAGAGAGAAAGAGCGCTTGGTTAAGGATGGTAAAGAGCGATTCAAATAAACATTTTATAGCAAAGATATGAATATGTACATCAATTTCTGGATCATCAAAAGCCATTAAAATGAAATATATATTGGGATAAGAAAATTTGCTTCATGTGTATCAAAATTCTTTCAATCCTTCATTAGAATGATGTCATTGCTATAAACATCAGAGAATGAAAAATATGTATAGAAACATGTTTATCTTACTACTGGTTGCCATACACATAAAGTGGACTTTTTTTTCTTCATTTCATATAATTCAATATTTCCATATTTGTAGTAATCATTATGCCTATGTATTGCAAAACAAAATATTCATGTACCATGAGAATGAAGTTTTTGAATAAATACAAATACCATGCACAAGAATCTGAACATTCTCAAGTTCATACAGTACCGGTATCTATCCTTTTCATTTTCTCTGTGTGTGTAATCATAATTGACATTGTTAAAGGGATCCGGGAATTTTGTCTCAGATTCTGAAACAAAATTCTGGATTTAGCTCATGCTGCAATGATAATTATAAACCTTACGGTCAGTCAGGAACCCCATGACTTTTACAAGCCGATCGCCTGTCTGATTATCAAGATATTTATGATTGGAATTACAAATTTTGAAATGGTTTTCATAACACTACAGTCTATTTGGGAAAACAAGTATGGTAAAACCGGTCACTCAAAGATTTTTACTTTTTTGAGGCACTTCTTGATCATTTTGAAGCGCAATATTTTTAGGGCTTCAATATTACACCATATCACAGACACTGATAACATATAGGGCCATGTATCTCAGATTTAACATTGTTAAACGATCTCTTTAAGAATTTAGCTTTCAAAACATCTAGGCCCAAATTCACAAAGGAGGTTTTAATTTAACCCGTGGTTAAAACCCTCATTTACATAACCCATGGTTTAAAATTAGCGCAAATTAAGAGTTCCTTGCCTTGCGGGGTCTCATATTGGACCTCTGACTGTGTCGCGCTAAAATTTACACTAATTTTAAACCATGGGTTATGTAAATGAAGATTAAATCCATGGGTTAAATTTAAACCTCCTTTGTAAATGAGGGCCATAGAGTATCTGCTTGTCTCATTAGGGCAAGTCTGTGTTTTTAAATTTGTTAACATTTTTTTTCTTCAATTATTTAAACCATGGCTTAAATTTGAACCTTCTTTGTGGATTAGGGCCATAGAGTTTCTGCTTGTCTCATTAGGGCAAGACTATGCTTTCACATCTTTTAACAATTTTTTCTTCTTCAATAATTTGTTTTCACCTCCATCCAGCAGCTACCCAGCATGTTCTGAAAGTAATCCAGTCGAGCTGAGAGAACACATTTATGACAAGGAAACAGAGTTCCTTCCTCTGACATCAGCACTACATCACTCAGGTGCCGGAGACTGCATGGATTGAAGCTCAGCGGAGACAGGGCGGGACCAAAGTTAATCAGTTTCCCATCCACAAACTTGACATTGTCCAATCTAGTAATGATATCGATTGAATAATAATAATCATAAAAATAATAATCTGACATGTCACCAATGATTCATTCTATACAAAGGAAACTGGTACAGGTTTGTTCAGATATGAAGTGTACTATCAAGGCAAGCTTTAAAACACATACTACACGTATATCACTTTTGCATTGATCACAACTATTACATGGACTTGTAATCATAACGATTAGTGGAGGTTAGCTGCAGTGAGCACAGCTGCACACTGCCCTTACTCAGCAACCAAAGTCATTAAGTTTTATCAATACAACCATACATTACCGTATACCAAATTTTGACTAGCTTGGAGCAGAATTCCTTTTTCATTTCACTCACCCTTGAGACCTCCACATTCTAAACCGACCTTATATTGCCATTTTAGAAATCATCTACCTATTGATGACACTTCTATTATGGAAATCTTTTGGCACTCAAAGAAATTAATGTTTCATCTTTCCAGCCAATACCGTATTTGCCGGCGTAAAGGCCGCAGTATTTTTGGAAGAGAAAATATCAAAAAGTCGGGGTGCTGCCTTTACGCCGAAACAGTAAAAATCGCAAGTCAAAACAGCATGTCCATTATTTGTAGGCAACTTCATACAAAAAAAAAAAATTGACTTGAAAACACATCGGACAAGATCTAGTCTGAACCACGTCAGCAGCAAATTTGAAGAAGTTATCTTTTTAATCGTTGTGCAACCAAAGAAATAAGAAAACTGACCGGAAACTCGTACTAAAAATCGTACTTGTAAAAATGTCCTTAGACAGCGCACGGGTTACTAACCAAAATCATACCTCGCTCACACACTCTGTGGTGGGGAGCTACGGGGCTGGGAGTTGCCAACAAATCCAACGCACCTTCGAAGATTCACAGCGCACAATCGTCGGTGTTCTTAACTTTTCAGTAAGATAATTCTGAATTATACAGAATTGAGACTAGGCCTATCTAATTAATTAAAGCGACAAACTAACCTCGGGAGATCTCTAATAACAATACAAAAGCTTGTTTATTTTCTCCATTTGACGGTACGATAGGGGTAAGACCGGATATCATTATTAGTGCCGATTCACTGCATGCAAGCTAAAGATGGCCATTCATGTTTCTGTATGCATGCGAAGCGCCCTCTAGTGTCCCATGAATTTGCTAATCTGCCTAAAAATTGAAAAAGATTTGCTAAATTACGATCATTTTTTAGGTAAACTTCCTGTAAATTTATAAAATGATTGATAATTTTGGTATTAGTTTGTAGGTAAACTTCCTGTAAATTTATAAAATGATTGATAATTTTGGTATTAGTTTGTAGGAAAAATAGAGTTCTACGAGAAAATTACGATTATTTTCTTTGGTCCGTTTTTTTTTTTTTTTCTCTACGAAATGCCAAAGTTGGGGGTGCGGCCTATACGGCGGTGCGGCCTTATCGCCGGCAAATACGGTACATCAACACTAATAAATTTGACATATGGAAGCTTTTTTCAATAAAGAAATCAAATGATTTTATTGACTGATTACCTTTTGGCAAGAGACTTAATTCCAAATTTCTTCGCTTCTTCCGCGACCAGTCTGACGGCTGACAATGGTTTACGTTTCTCAGCTTTGGGGTGATCCGACGGCTCTCCCTTCCCCTTTTTACGTCCCTTCTTTCCTTTCTTCTTCCCCTCTCCTGTCTTTCCATGCTCCCTAAGCACAGAGTGGGCAGACTGGTGACGATTTCTCTCATTGATTGTCAGCTCTTCCCTGCCGTATGTTTCCTCTGAAGGAGGGTCACATTCTATGCTTCTCAGGTCGGTAGAGCCATGCTGCTTAGAAGGGCTGATGCGAAGCTCGAAGTCAGGACGGAACGCATCACAGGTACCGGTGTACAGGTACTGCACCAAGATGTGGAAGATATCATAGTCGATGATGTCGGTGAGGTCAACAATGGCTGTTCCTTCGTCATCGATGACCACCTCTGGTTTGTTGGAGATCTTTCCGTTGTTCTCAGATGAAGATGATTCATCAGGATCGGTGAAGATCTTGCTGAAGTACTCGCTGCCGTAAGCAAGGATGTACTTATGAGCTGCAAGCCGATGATTGTCAATCTGTCAAAGTGTAAAACATATACCGTTAATCTCTGTGTATAAGACAGGTACAACAACAAAAAGTGTCGATTCATACCCCTCCATTTGGACTGTGCAATGTCTCCCAGCTTAGTAAAACAAGGTGTGTTGACTCACCACTAAGAAACTAGAACAAAGCTACCTGTATGGCCAGATTTCTGTTTAGACTTGAAGGAATTTTTTTTCTGTCATCTTTAGTTTTAAAAACGACATTGTTACTATTATTTGTGACAAGTTCACAAGCACAAATCGGTGCCTTCAACTGCCCCCCCAAATACATGTAGGAGTGCGTCTTATACACAGAGATTTATGGAATGTACAAGATAAAACTACAGTGAAACATGCATATAAAGACCACTCCAGGGAGACAAGAACAGCAGTCTTTATAGGCAGTCGGTCTTTATGTACAGGTTCCTTCAATACATACTCCAATGACAAACACTATTCACAGGAAACCCACGAATGTGGTCTTTCTATACAGGTGGTAGCTAAAGCAGACTGATATTTGATTCAACATGTTGTCTTCCAAATCAAGAGGATTAAAAAGTAAAAATGAAGTAATCAAATACATGAATAATTACAGGACTTGTAATATTTGCTTAAAAATTATATCCAAACTGAAAAATGAAGTGGATGAATTACATATCAACAGAAAGCTCAATTATATGCCATTTTAGTGTTTGTCAGAGGAGTATCAGCTCTCTGAAAACTCAAAATCCCAAACTTCGAAAATCAGAAGTTATCGACCTAAAAACTTGCTATCAACTTGACGATGTGGAGTTTGCATATTCACAATAACTTTGCATTAATTAAGCACGGCTCAATGCCTCAGCTAGATAGGTGTACCAATGGGGCCTTCATGTTATATCGTCACTGTATTAAACTTCAGCAAATTTGAGTGGTGTGGAAAATGAGGTTTTAATTTGCTTTTGTGCAATTAAGAAAAGGGTAAATTTATTCCTTTATATTTGTATTCTACATTCATTCAGTTTTCTATTTATATCAAGTTGTATTTTCATTGGATAGGGTCTTTAAGATAACCTGTTCCCTACAGGTGTAATCAGTTGCTATAAGGGTTCTAAATGGAATGTAACTATGCTGAAGCTATACTGTAGTTCGCTGCTCCCCATCCCCATGCCCACTCACCTTGATTAGTACATCATGGATCATGTCCATGGAGTCAGCCTCCACCATCAGCTGTTTAAAATGGCTCCCCATCTCAGAAACACTCATTTCAGGAAGCTCAGTTAAACTGCAGGAAATAAATAAGTAATATAAACAGTCAATTTGACATATTTTCATACAAAACCACCTGGTTTCTGTAGCCAGTGGGTTAAAATAATAATGTTCTCATCAAGAAATAGACAATGTCTGACTTTGCCTACATATACAGAATTGTTTCTATGCTTAATAATTCTATACTACTTTAATCATATTTTTATATAGTTCTTGAATGCCATATGATTACTGCTAATTTGAACATTTCCTTAAATCTGTGCAATTAATAAAACAAAAATCATTTGGTCGATGGATGACTTCAAGGACTTGTATAACACGGTATCCAACAGAATGAATGAGATCCTTTGAGAATAAAGACCACACCTTTAGATCCATGGATGACATGGTCTAGGGACTCCGTTTCACACTAACCTGGGACCTGTTTTACAAAAAAAATGTTATCAATAACAAATGCCAAAATAGGTATGACAAATTTGTTCTCAGCCAATCAGATGCCATCAATACAGTAGCTTATTATCAATCATTGTTACTTGTTACTGATGAAAAGTTTTATGAAACAGGGCCCTGGTTCTTAGATCTTACTGTAAGAAATCAAATCCAAATTCCATGAGATAAAAGACATTATATCCCTCATGTATAGTTGTTTGCATTGCGATTGTACAGAGCACGAAAAAGGTATAGACAAGTACTATCTTTCAATCTCAGGTCGAGATAGTACTTTTGTAAAGTAATTTTTTGCTGCTACCCCACTTGCCCACCCTTGCCCATTGAATACGCATAGCAAAGTAGGTTACGCGAAATGTCAAAGTCAATGTCAATGTCAAATGAGCGCGCATCAACTGTATTATAATGTATGCATGTTGCGCTTTGTAAAATCTAGCTGAAGCTAAACTGTCTGCAGAATCAGTTCTTATTATTATGTAAAATTCACTTTAAATAGACCTTATTGCCGATGTGGGATATAAAACAAATATTAACCTCCTTTACTTGGGCAATGGATACAAACTATCATCGCCTCAGTGATCTCGGGGCTACCATCTTCCCTCGCCTTGCGGCTCGGGAAGATAGTAGCCCCGAGATCACCTCGGCGATGATAGTTTGCACCATTACCCTCGTAGTCGATTAATATTTGCTTAACATCTTCAGTTTTAAAAGATCCTTTGGTTTCCAGAATTGATATATCACACTAACTGGGTTCTGGGATCTGATCGTTAGTCAAAATACTAATTTCCATGAGATAAAAAGACAAAATCTTCTTGTTTTTAGATTATTTTGTTTCCAGACTTGGTGTTTCACACTAACCTTGTTCTTGGATCTGACTGTAAGATGACAAAATTTGTTCCGTTAGGATCGCAGGCTACACCTGTAGCTCTGTGAATAACTGGTAGACGTTCTACACTGACTAGCTGCTCACTTCGCCCATCTTTACTCTCCTTTGAACCATTGTCTATGGCAGGCTTACTGGGTATGTCAGCTTTTAAAGAGAGAGAAAGAGAGAGAGACAGAGAGAGGGAGAGAGAGAAAGGGAGAGAGAGAGAGAGAGAGAAAGAGGTAGGAGAGAGAGAGAGAGAGAGAGAGAGAGAGATGGAAAGAGGGAGAAGGAGGGGGAGGGGAGAGAGAGAGAGAGATGGAAAGAGGGAGGGGGGGGGGGAGAGGTTTGAAAAAGTAACTACATTATCATTACAAATTAAATATGCTCTATGCCTAAAAGGGGGACAATGTACTCCATCACTAAGATCCAATTGGCTTTCCTAAGGTATGTGAATAACTGACTCAAATCTAATCTACAACAAAATGAGGCGGAAAGTAATAGATTCAAATGATGGTTTGACTTACAGCCATTTCCTAGCCTTCCTTTAGTGACATTCGCACCTACCCCAGGCTCATTATCAGCTGACGAAACTCAGCTCTTCATATTCTCAGCACATTACTAACAGAACTGCTGTGTGACTATCTTACACACTCCCAAATGCCTTTAATAGCTATTGTCTAATTATGACACAATAACAGAATGCTGGCTGAATGTGGGCATGTACCAATTTCAACACCTGCAATTCATTATGCTTGTTATACCATTTAAGTGTAGTAAAAGGAGACAGAATGTTAATCCTTACAAGTAGGAAAGTAAAGTTGCACCCATACTAGTCATATTATGCTGATGTTCTTGGAGCTCGGGATGTAAAACATGAAATTTGTTTGTTTGTTTGTTTGCTTTTATTTCTGCGTTCAAAATAATACAATACATAATATAAAATGTGTTTACAAAGATAATATACAAAACAATTCATAAGATAAACAATATAGTCATGATACATAATGAATACAAAATAAGGAAGTGAGCTTAATTTTTTTTTTTTATAGATATATACCCATATATACATATATACATACATATACACAGCACATGCATACATACATACACATACACATATACACCTATAGATATTCTCACATATAATATAATATAATATAACACATATAATATAATATATAATCCAATCAATGAACGCAGGAGACCGCCATCGTGAGCGGTAAGGCTTGAAATTGATGGCGGCCTCATAAAAAGATTCGTGACTGAAATTGATATTTACTGGTCAAGTGGGTGCATTGCAGGTGCAGGTGCTGGTGCTGTATGTAGCAGTTGAGTAAAATGAGGATATTGAATGACGAATGTGAATATTTATGTGAATATATTAATTTGCAGTATGGGATTCATACGATTGAATGATAGTTTTTTTTAGAGTGGCTTTCAAGGAGTATATGGTCGAACAAGATTTAATATTGTCTGAAAGATTATTCCAGATGTCTGGACCATGATGACGAATTGATTTAGAGGCAATTAACAGTCTTGGGTTTGTGAGATGAAAGTTTCCGGATATGCGAGTTGGGTAGGTATGGACAGAGCTATTGAACTTAAACATGTCATCAAAAGACGAAGGGAGCAGATTATTAATATACTTAAACATAATGATAGCTATTTGAATAGTATATAAGTCGGCAATTTTTAGTGCTTTTTGTTTAAAAAATAAAGGATCGGTGTGGGCCAAGTAATGCGATCCTGTACAAATGCGAATTGCTCTCTTTTGTAGTTTAAAAATAGGAGACAGCTTTGTAGAACCACAACTAGCCCAAACAACGTTACAGTAGGTTATATATGGGAGTACTAACGAATTATACAATAAAAATAAAGTTTTATGAGGTAAAATAAATCTTAACTTGGAAATTATTCCAATACTTTTTGAGATACTTGTTATGATATGGTGCAGATGTTCATTCCAAGATAAAGTTTGATCTATGATAACACCTAAAAATCTAGAGTGAGTTTTCTGCTCTAATGGCATGCCGTCAATCTGTAAGTGAATTGGAGTATCAGTAATATGAGAATGGTGTTTAAAATAGATGAAGTGGGTCTTTTTTGTGTTCAAAGATAGTTTGTTAGCTTTAAACCATTGTGATACTTTGTTTATTTCATGATTTAATATGTTGTTTAAGGAAGTGAGATTTTTATGAGAAAAAAAGATATTTGTGTCGTCGGCGAATAATACAAAAGATAAAATGGAGGATGTATTAATAATGTCATTGACATATAGCAGAAATAACAGTGGGCCTAGAATGGAGCCTTGAGGGACACCACATTGAACTAAAAGTGAATCAGAGTCATAACCATTAAATGTGACATATTGTCTTCGATTTCTTAAATAATCTTTAAACCAAAGGAGTGATTGACCTCGTATACCATAATAATTAAGTTTTGAAAGTAAAATATCGTGATTAAGTGTATCGAATGCCTTACTGAGGTCACAAAATATACCAATGACATGTTCTTTGTTAGCTATGGCGTTTGTAATTTTATCATAAATTTGGATTAAAGCCAGGTTTGTTGAGTAATTTTTTCTGAAGCCATATTGATTAGAAGTTAGCAAATTGTGTTTGTTGATAAATTCATAGAGTCTATTATATACTATTTTTTCAAAAATTTTGGATATACTTGGGAGTAGAGATATGGGGCGATAATTCGTAATTTCATGAGGATTGTCTTTTTTGAAAATTGGATTGATTTTGGCGATTTTGAATAAGTCCGGAAAAACACCTTGTGATAATGATTTATTGAAAATGTGACTAAGAGGGTTAGCAAGGTGTCAACATCCTGATTTTTTTGTTGTGACAAACTTCCAACATAGAAAAGCAATTAAATGTACGTATAATGAGAAATTGGTTAAATTTCCAAGTACAAGCTTAGTACCTGCATTTTTCTTGGCACTGATGAATTTGGCACGAAATCCTTCTCCTTCTGAGGTAACAAAGACCATGTTCTGCTCATTGAACGCTATCTGGGTGACGGAGAGCTGACGACGGTGAGTCCACACGCAGCGTCTCCAGGAGTTATCACTCTTACTCCAGCTAGAAACCTAAAGACAAACAATGGGTACAACGATGGCTTGGATTATTACAGCGAGTCTTAGGTTTGGTCTAGAGACGATTGCTCCATGATCAACATCCTACACCGATTTGAGTTCATCATTTCAACCTGCATCAAATATTTTACCTACATCTTAACCCTAATCCTAAATTAAAACCCAATTGCAAACTTCTCTTCAGTTGCTACATGTCTCTGGAACACCCTCCCTCCTATTCTTCGCGACACCGACAAGCTAGAAAGCTTTAGGTCAGGCCACAAAACCCATTTTCTTCAAGGAAATGCGTAGTGGCAAACCCCTACCCCCTGTAAAAGAATTGCTATTGTGAGGAGTTAAAAAAAGCTGCCTGCTTCCACTGTATTAATGGGGAATGGGGGTGTTGCCTTAACCCTATTTAGCCCGGGGGGGGGGGGGGGGGGGGGGGGCTTGAGAAGCCCCCCCCTCGATATTTTTCGCGATAATTTTTTAACGCAAGAAAATCTTGCACTGAAATTTTGTGACTTTTTTCTTTCGAGTCTTGCGCAACTTTTGAAAGAAATTTTTCGAAAATCGGACCTACCATTACAAAGTCACGTGTCCTTTTGTCTTCGCATGTCAGCCCGAAAAGCGCTCATTTTTGTGATTTGTGTACAAAACATATGGAAATCTCATTTTTCAAATAAAGAGGTAAAACATTGGTTATTTGGTCTTGTTTAGATTTTAGGTGTTTATTTTGGGGTCAAAATAGTTGAATTATAGTTGGAAATGAAATAAAACAACAAAAACAATAAATACATAAGTAAAAAAAACAAAGAAATACATAAGAAATTATCAAAACAATAGATAAC
>JAVYIG010002649.1:180787-235235 GCA_035222895.1 Strongylocentrotus droebachiensis | reverse complement strand
TATCTGTTTTATCACGTTTAATCTGTCCAGCCCAGTTTCGATTGCATTGAAAGCTGTCTTTATGGGTCGAAGTGCATTGGCCTATATGCTTGATACATTTACCTATATAGCTCACTGTTTATCAGGTTACTTTTCGAATCTGACGTCACCAATTCACTTGACATTAAAGTAACGTTCTTCGGAATGTGAGCGGAGGCTTTGGGAGGGGGTTGTTGTCTTCTTCATTAACCAAGGGTAAGGATCACTCTTCGTAACTTTAAAGGGACAATAATATGTCGAAGTGGGTGCTGGTGATCATTTATCTGCCACGTGAATACAACGTGACGCTACTTAAAATAGTACCGGAGTGCCGTTTATTGTCATCAAATATTGTTCAAATAATAATAATATTTAGCTTTTATATAGCGCTTAATACAAATGTCTCTAAGCGCTTTACAAATAGCATCATACTAAGAACAAATAAGAATATTAATGCAAGGTCGTTAGTCGTGAGAATGTCAACTTTCTCAGCTTAATCATCCGAAAAATTGAATCAACCGAGCGGAATCAACTGGAATCAGGCCATTTTCGTAATGTAACCAAATTTAATGCAAAAGTCTTTGTGAAGTGCCCAATACATATTATTTCATTCACCTGAAAAGAATAATAGTATTTCAATAGACAGAATCCGAACTGCATACATAGTTGTTGCCAGGGTTGGACAAACATTATGGCTTGACCTACCTAGCAACACTTAACATATGCAGTTTGCATTCTGACTATCATAATACTGTTATTCTTATCAGGTGAATGAAGTAACTTGTATTGAGGCAATTCACAAAGACTTTTGCATTAAATTTGGTTACGTTACGAAAATGGCCTATTTGTCATGAGTCCTGAAATTCCAATTTGTTACTGCATGTCATGGAAGTATCAAAGGGCAGCAATGGCGATTAACGGTTGTCGCTAAAAATCAACAATCGTTGCTTAGATGCTGCTTGCAAGTGTCGGCTTGCATGGTGATTGTAGATATACAGTAGGCTTGCGGGGTGCACCATGTGAGGGAGAGATAGAGGGTTGAGGAGTCCTGAACAGGGACTCTGACTCGGTAATCTTTCTTGGCGTGTGTAGTCCTGAAAAGGACTGTTTGTTATCTTTCGTAGCTTTCTCATCCTCTCCAAGCGCTATAGTTCTCTTTAGAACTATAAGCTAAGAAAGATAACAAACAGTCCTTTTCAGGACTACACACCCCAAGAAAGATTACCGAGTCAGAGTCCTTTTCAGGACTCCTCAACCCTCTCTAGTCTCTCTCTCTCACATGGCGGGCCCGCAAGCCTACTGTACATCATTGCTTAGTTTGCTTTTACCTAAAAATTACCATTACCAGAAGCTCACTATTTGCTTCATGTTGTTGAAAATCATAATATCCCCTAACAAAATCCAATAGTTCTTGATTCTTTTTCATTATAATAGCCCAGCAATCACGTCCATCACCTAGACAGATCAGTATACCGAGGGTCATAGAAAACAGAAAGTAATCATTTGAAATTATGCAAACTTTTTGTTAATTCATCAAATTGTAAACAAGTTAACAAAGAGAAGAACCTCCTAGAAATCCAAGGCTTATCATACATTTATGCTGGAAAAAGTCAGTTTTTAAATGATATCCTGGCAAAAAGGATATCGCACGAATTGAGTGTGAAAAATATTTTTTTACAATTTGCCTCCCCCCCCCCCCCCCCCCCCCCTTCGCCGTCGGCTGGATTCGCCCCTGGTGGGAATTGCATGTTTTTTACAGCAATTTATGGATGAATCTAAGTAATTTCTGACTGAAACGATTCAAATATCATTGGATAAGAAATACATATATTTTTCTCGTAGTTCTGACTCGATGATTTTGGTGATTCGGTGCATGGCATATACGACATGTGATATTTAACCATACATTTCATCCGTGAATGAAAACTCTCCTGATGTGACTACGATTAATGGTAGTGATTATACCCGAAACACCATCAGGCCTGTTTAAAGGCCCACTGCACTACTTGGAGCTACTTGCGCCCTCTATATAACAAACCATACCTAATCAGTGACCATTGGTCCCCCATGATCCTCTTTTTCTTATGTTAACTGAGAGCTGAGTTGATGAGATAACCACCTGTCCAGTGACCTTGCAGGGCAGTCTAATCCCTCCTGTAAACTATGGCAGATACGCTTTAATGGTCATATAAAGAGAACCTTCATTTTGTTAAATGGAAAAATAGGGGGGGGGGGGAATAAATAACCATTTCATGATCCTCAGTCACAGTCACCTCGACAAGACGGACAACAGACCGACCGAATAAATAACAATTGCCCTATGGCAGAATAAACATTTGTCGGTTCTTAGTCGGTCTACAGTCGGTTTGGAAGTGTAACTGAGTTATTACTATTACACTGTAAAAAAATAATAGTCGAAATAACTCAATAAAATTGAGGAAAAGAATTGCCTTATTTTTATTAAGTAAATATTACCTACGGCATCTTAAGTAGAATTTACCTTTTTTGCTGAATAAATTTTTACTCAGTTAAATCGAGTTACATTAACGTAAATAATTTAAGTATTGTAATCATTTTAGATAATTAAAAAAAAGCTATGATAGGATTACATATTGCACATACCCATCTAATCTATCAAGTAACATCCACTAATCATTCACTACTTCTATTTAAGATTAATCACTAACACTACTTCTATTTAAGATTTAACCGTATATATATATCTACCACCATCACAAACTATTACATACGCTTCAATTCGACACATATTGAAAGGCTCCAAATTTTATATATACTTGATCGTAGCATCTTAAAAGGAAAATTGGTTGACAATTTCCTGAAATATCAAGTTTTGATTTGTTTTGAACTGGGTAACAATTAAAAATTGTCTTGTCTTTGCTTAGCCATGTTAAATGAATTAGTAAATGTTTTAAAGTCCTTAAATTTTCATTTAACCACAAAAAAGAATTGTTTTATTTAAAAAAGAGTTTAATTTGGTCTTAATGAATATTCATAAATTATGTAAATATTTCTAATACGCACTGCATCGGTCCTTACTTTAAAAAGATAAGAATAATCAACATAAATTGTTTGAGTAATACGTATAATTTCTGATTTTGAGTTAAAATTACTAAATTAATACAAGCTGAAATTACTTAAAGTTTTTATGTATTTGATTTTACTTAAATATTCCACGTATGTTCTACTAAATTGAAAGTTTGAGTTAGCAAGACTTAAATTTAGTGCGTAAGTGGCAAAACTAATGTTTTCAAGTAAATTCTACATGGAAAAAATACGTAAAAATTACCAATGAACAAATTCTTTTTTTACAGTGTATAAGTACATGACACGCACAGGACAGAACGCCAAATGTTATGTTATCATCTACATTTTTTTTTTTAAATCTACCTCTTAAAAAAAAACACCGCCGGTGAATAAGGCGTAAATTGCAGTTGAGAAATGTGTACAGTTATACAAATAAAACAAATTAAGTAAATGGATTGACATACAAACAGACAAAAGAAAGAGGCAAGCAGAACATAGTAGCTGAGATATTATAAACAGTTATAATTGATCTTACGTTTGATCAATACACAATGAGCCATATACTTGCGCTCGATATTAACCTTAACATCAATCAAAAGGATTTATAATACATGGCCATGATGGCCCTGGTGTACTCAGGGGCGTCGCTAGACCTTTTTCAGTGGGGGGGTGTAGAGGCCAACGATTACCGACAAAACTATATATCTACAAATTCAACCCTATAAACCTGGGGCCGAAGGCTAAACTGTTTTTCCTATGGACTATCTATAGTACTTGCATATGCGCAAAATGGTAATTTTCCTCGACGACATAAATTTATTTCTTCAATTTAGTCAGCATCATAGCTATATATTTTAATGCAGGCGCGGAGCTAGGATCTTATTTTAGGGAGGGGCGGTAGTGAGCAAGATAATCACTTAAAAGCGCGCTCATTAGGGGGGTGTGGGTGATGGGCCTCCCGCGCGAAGCGCGGAAGCTTAGACGTTTCCTTAAATTATTAGGAAAAGAAGACGATTAATTGTACCGTTTTCGACTGGTAATCCTTGGCTGAATGAAGTCCCCCCCCCCCCCCCCTCCCGCGCGAAGCGCGAAAGCTTTGACGTTTAATTAAATTATTATAAAAAAAGAAGACGATTTGCTGTACCGTTCTCGACTCTTAATCCTTATCTCGAATGAAGTTTCCCTCTCCCGCGCGAAGCGCGGAAGTTTTGACGTTTTATTAAATTATTAGAGAAAGAAGACGATTCGTCGTACCGTTTTCGACTCTTAATAAGCCCTATTCATCTAAATTCAGTTTCCCCCTTCGCGCAAAGCGCGAAAGCTTTGACGTTTCCTCATATCATTAGAGAAAGAACACGATTCGTTGTACCGTTTTCGACTCGTCTAAATGAAGTTTTCCCCTTCCCGCGCGCGAAGCGCGGAATTTTTGGCGTTTCATCACAAAATAGAGAAAGGGAGACGATTCCTCGTACCGTTTTTTAATCTTATTAAGCCCTATTCATCTTAATTCAGTTTCCCCCTCTCGCGCGAAGCGCGAAAGCTTTGACGTTTCCTCAAATTATTAGAGAAAGAACACGATTCGTTGTACCGTTTTCGACTCGTCTAAATGAAGTTTTCCCCTTCCGCGCGAAGCGCGGAAATTTTGGCGTTTCATCACAATATAGAGAAAGGGAGACGATTCCTCGTACCGTTTTTTAATCTTATTAAGCCCTATTCATCTTAATTCAGTTTTCCCCTCGCGCGAAGTGCGAAAGCTTTGACGTTTCCTCAAATTATTAGAGAAAGAACACGATTCGTTGTACCGTTCTCGACTCGTCTAAATGAAGTTTTCCCCTTCCGCGCGAAGCGTCGAATTTTTGGGGTTTCATCACAATATAGAGAAAGGAAGACGATTCCTCGTACCGTTTTCGAATCTTATTAAGCCCTATTCATCTGAATTCAGTTTCCCCCTCTCGCGCGAAGCGCGGAAGCTTTGACGTTTCCTCAAATTATTAGAGAAAGAACACGATTCGTTGTACCGTTTTCGACTTTTAATAAGCCCTATTTGTCTGAATTCAGTTTCTCACTCTCGCGCGAAGCGCGGAAGCTTTGACGTTTCCTTAAATTATTAGAGAAAGAAGACGGTTCGTTCTACCGTTCGACTCGTCTAAATGAAGTTTCCCCTTCCGCGCGAAGCGCGGAATTTTTGGCGTTTTATCACAATATAAAGAAAGGAAGACGATTCGTCGTACCGTTGTTGACTCTTAAACCTTGTTTGAATTTAGTTTCCCCGAAAATGTTAAATCTCTGATTTCTTTAGCTGATATTATAGGAAAGTGAAACTTCGAGAAAATACAAGTATTGTAGTTGTAGTCACTCTCGAAGTCGTCACAGCGGATAAGAAGTCACAGTTCGTATAGGGAAAAAAAACTGTCGGCCGACCGACAATATATCTCACCGACTTCAAACTTCTGCATTGATATAGTACACGAGGATCGAGCAAGAATACCGACACAGCTGACCCGACACAGCAACATATTTACCCGTGTCTTTCTTGCTCCCTCGACGAGACGACTCCACCCAACAACCCCCTTCTCTCTTTTACTCCCACTCCTCCTCTTTCAGACTCTTACCTCCCCACTTTCTCCTCTCTTTCATCCCCCGTTTCTATTGTTTCCCTTTCACTCTTTTTTCTTCTTTTTTCCTTTTCTTTCTTTTCTTTCTTTTCCTTTCTTTCCTCTCCTCCCTCTCTTTCTTTCTTCTCTTTTCTTTCCTTTCCTCTTCTTTCTTTCCTTTCTTTTCCTTTCTTTCTTTTCTTTTCCCTTTCCCTCTCTTTTTTCCCTCTCATTTTTTCCCTCTCTTTTTTTTCCCTCTCTTCTTTCCCTCTCTTCTTTCCCTCTCTTTTTTCCCCTCCCCCTTTTCTCTTTTTCCCGACGGCAGCGCAATTTTACCGACAATATCCTGACAGGTGGGGGGTGTCGCACCCCCCCACACCCCCCCTTTGGCGACGCCCCTGGGTGTACTAAGGATTGTATCGTTTGTCATTTATAAGCAGTGATTCATAAGCCGAAGGAAACAGGAGAAATGCAAAAGGAAAACAGGGAAAGGGAGAAATATATTAATGATGAGGCAAACATAACATTGATAATGATTTAGTATTGATAAATCGTGATATGGTTCGAATGGTTAGAAATCTTCCAGCCATGCATATAAATACGTACCCCCTCCGTGCTTGTAGCATAGATATGGAAACCTCCACACATTTCCCAGACCGACAGAGGAACCGCAAAGCGCGAGAAAAAAATCCAACTTGCCGGTCCAATTTCCGCGCTCAGCCATCTTCTCTTCTCTCTCCTCTTCTACCTTCTTCTCCTCCTCTCCCAATTCCCTTGTGTCATTTTCCACATAGTCCTTCATTCCCGGTGTATGTTCTATGGTTCTCCTACGAGTAAATTGGTGTTCCAAAGAGGTTTGTTTATCGCCAGATTTTTACGATTGATCGAAGGGCTTGCATCAATAGGGTTCGAAGAGCCACCTTTTAACAAAGAAAAGAGTTGGGTGCTTCGCGGGAAGACTGTGCGGGCGCACCATCTAATTTGTCCGCATCTTCGTATTACAAATAGTATAAATGACCCCAAATATCCACAGATCTCTTACGCATAGAGACGTCCAATTTTATGCATTTGAGAATAATCACTACCAAAGTCATGGAGGTGCTCCAAGATACATTTTGTTTGCCCTCTTTAAAAAGAGTATTTCCCCCTGTGTTCCACAGAATGTACCGTCGGTTCATCATAACTTCCATGTGCACGTATCCAGCATATTCGTCTCGGTGGGTTTCACCATTTTCTTACAAATTGCTTTTATTTGCACATGCGCAGATCGTATCTAGACATTATAGCTTCAAAACGAGGACAATTGAGAGATCAAAGACGTAGATAGGGGATTTCTACAGCGAGTGGTAGGGAAAATGTGTATTGTCGGGGTAATTTCAATTGATAAGCTAAGCCTGTGAGGACGGAAATTGTTATGAATATTATCATTTAAGGAACTCGGTATCCTTGCGCATGCGTGGCTTCCCATTTAACGATACACCAATAGGCCGGTCTGCCAACATATCTTATTTTCCATTTTTCTAAGGTTTGTTCTTGACATGACTTAAATGTCAACATCTTTGCCCGCTCGTTTCCGCCTTCTCACAAAATGCAAACACTGAAGAGAGTAAATAGTCAGCCAAGATACCATTCAAATTTTGAAAAATGCATTGAAATAAAATTCTGAAATTAAATAGGATTTTAAAAATGATCAGCATCACCACCGTAAGCATAATGTCACTGAATGAATATGATCAGCAGGTCGCTGAATATTAATCCTCTACACATGCAGGCCCCTGTTTACATGGTGTACGTGTAAGCATCTCCATCATGGGTGTAGGAATACAGTGGTTCACAGCTAGACAAAGACT
The DNA here is from genome assembly GCA_035222895.1 of Strongylocentrotus droebachiensis. Lineage (NCBI taxonomy): Eukaryota > Metazoa > Echinodermata > Echinoidea > Camarodonta > Strongylocentrotidae > Strongylocentrotus > Strongylocentrotus droebachiensis. The sequence continues at coordinate 227,728 of JAVYIG010002649.1, read as the reverse complement.
GTAAAGGTTTTCAGCTTCATCATGTTGACGAGTTTTCCAAATGGCAGCACCGTCAGAATGATGAAACCATTCTTATTGGAGCCATTAAGACCTCATTATAAAGAAGGCAGGCGCACGGAGCGAGCTACCAGAGAGATATGGGAATGATAGTTCAGCCACACAAGGATCTATCTCTCCCCCGCTCTCTCTCTCTCCCTCCCTCTCTCTCTCTCTCTCTCCCTCTCTCTTCCTCCCTCCACCTTTCCTCAGTGTGGGTGTGTGACGTGTGTGTGTGTCTCTCTCTCTCTTTCAATTTCGCCTCTCAGTCACACACACACACTCTCTCTCTCTCTCTCTATTTCTCTTTCTTTCTCCCCCCCCTCTCTCTCTCTCTTTCTCACTCTCTCTCTGGTCTCTTCCACTCTCGCTCCCTTTTATCTCTCACTCTCTGTCACCCCCTCTTTCTCTCTCTATCTCTCTCTCTCTCTCTCTCTCTCTCTCTCTTTCTTTCTCCCTCTCTCTTTTTGTCTTTAAAAAAAAATCTTCTCCATTCTTTCCTCTTCTTTTCTTCCTCATTCTGTTCTCGTTTTTTTCTCTCTCTATTCTCCTTCCCCCATTTTTTTTTTTTTTTTTTTTTTTTTTGGGGGGGGGGGGGCTGCCAATAGAGAGGGTATGGCTGTTTCAGCCCACTCCTGGATCCACCAATCAATGTTGTTTTCTGTCGACATAATCATGATAATGAATCCAATATAATTTATTTCGAAACTATGAACTTCACGAACTATACAGTATCAGAAATATCGATGAAAGAACCATCACTGAACATCAGAATAATGAACCTTCGGAATTCCGGAATTCACAACAAAAAATAGGCTGTAAAGCAGGGCTCCCACTTAGCCGAGTTGTATTAGCGAGTTATGGCGAGTTGTGGTGAGTTGCCTCAAAGAGGCACTCGCAATAACTCGCTAACAATTCGGTATGGCTTAGCGTAACTCTTTACAACATTCCAAGACTCTTTTCGAAGTCGCGAGCAGTTCCAAAATTTTGAACATGTTCACAAATTTTCCCCGATTCGTTGTAATTCGAGGTGAACTCGCCTACACTCGTAATATTCTCGCATTACTCGTAACAAGCTCGCGCTGCACTCTTCATAACTCGTACGTAGCAACTAGCCACCTTATGAAGAGTGCAGCGCAAGCTTGTTACGAGTAATGCGAGTATATTACAAGTGTAAGCGAGTTCACCTCGAGTAACAACGAATTCACCTCGAGTAACAACGAATCAGTGAAAATTTTGAACATGTTCAAAATGTTCGGTGATTCGTTGCAGCTCGCGGTGAACTTGTCTAACACTCGAAATATACTCGTAGCAACTCGCCACCTTATAAAGAGTGCAGCGCGAGCTCGTTACAAGTAATACGTGTATATTACGAGTGTAGGCGAGTTCACCTCGAATTACAACGAATCGGGGAATATTTTTGAACATGTTCAAAATTTTGGAACTGCTCGCGATTTCGAAAAGAGTCGTGGAATGTTGTAAAGAGTTACGCTAAGCCATACCGAATTGTTCGCGAGTTATTGCGAGTGCCTCTTTGATCTTGAGGCAACTCACCACACCTCGCCATAACTCGCTAATACAACTCGGCTAAGTGGGAGCCCTGCTTAACCTGGACAGAGTAATGTATGAGCAGGGAGTTGGAATCGCTTTGATGGTTAGGGTTCACAAGCATTGTGTGACTGGGGCTTACGCGAGACATAATATTAAGAGGCCACAGTCGTGATGAAATGTTACGCATTAATAACATGCTGAGCTAAGAGCATATTATTAGCCAGGTGTTTTAATATAATCTATATGTCAGAGTGCCAACTCCATTTAAAACCTTCACACCTTCTAAATATACAAGAACATGGCTTCACTTTTCTTAAGCGAAGAGGGATGAGGAAGTTAAATGTCGTTACTCTTTTGTAGAAAATCGGTTTTGCAATAAGATGAACGGCGCCTACTAAAATAGACAGGGATAAGCTGAAGATGGCGGCTTTTTCATCTTCTTCTTCTTCTTCTTCTTCTTCTTTCTCTCTCTCTCTCTCTCTCTCTCCCCCGACTTTGAATCTCTATTCGATCGGGGGCTCATGAAGCCTTTGCCCCTTTCTTAAGCTACAGTTAAAGCTATAGCTATGTAGAGCTACCCCACTGACTGACTGCTTGATGAACAACTCGATCAGTGAACTAAGCACGACTACCTGGATTTGCCGTAGATGGGGTAGTTGACTCCGACCCAGCAGTGCCATTGATTAGGAGAGTTTGGCCAACCCGGTTCGAGTTGGACACAATATGGCGACTACTGCTTTGTTGGGCAAGCACAAAACCAAAGAATATACGCCATGTTGTGACCCAGTGAAACCAAGTTGGCCAAACTCTGTGTATAGATGGCTCTGCGACCCAAGTAGTGTCCCTTTAAAAAGGGACACTACGGCCAGGCAGATACGAAGCCAGTTCGGATTTACGATTTTAGCATCGGGGCAGCCAAAGGTCATTTTTACAAACTGTTAAACACATCGAGACGACTGCTGGATATATTTTCGTGACAGTTATGTAATCATTATTCCTGAACGCACTTATTTATGAATTTATGACGTATATTCTATGATACACAGGTTGAAGTATTCTTTTTAAGAGGTCAAATGAAAGCCATTTATTATGACTGGCAGTGATTGTTCTAAAATGCATAACGTGCAGGCGCGTACGCAGGGGGGTGGGGGGTTGAACCCCCCCCCCTTAACTTTTTTTTATGTGTGTGTTTGGAGGAACCCCCCCCCCCCCCCCATTGTTATTTTGTTTAGTATAGGATTTCCCGGCCAAATTCGCGTGTTTGTCATTCGAATTCATTAACTTTGCAATTAAGTAAGCGCAGATCGGCTTTGCCATGCCAATTATCATTCAATTTTCCAGTTTTTGTATTTAATTTAGGATTTTGGTCGAAGGGTTTCATAGATCTGTCACTCAATTTAGAAACTGCTCAACTAGCATTCAAATTAATATTCACTTGTCGAAGCGTAATTTTTATCATTCAAATTAACACCTGTCATTCGTATTCGTAATATTTTTATTCAAGTTAGGAATGTTAGGGGGAAGCAATGCAACAAACTTTTACAGATTTTAAATAATGCAGTTAAAATGCATGATTTGCCATTTGGTCTAAGCTGTTATTCCATTTATTCATTTTCAGGACAATGCAGATGGGTGTAGTCAGACATAAAGTAAAGAAGGGGTGAAATCAAGGGATATGGCATTTCTGCACGGACATGTTCATATACCCGGGAAAGGTGGGGGTACCCTCAATCGCCCCTTTTTACTACAGACTCGGAATTTTACAAAAGTAATTCACATCGTCTCTTATACCCAGCACACCCCTCTGTTTTTCTTAAAGAGATTCATATTTTACTTGCTCACAAGCAGATCGATGGCTAAAGACATGGCTAAATAATGAATCATGTTCAAATTGTTGACTCTAGTCCCTACCCCAGTCACAATATTGTACCCTTCTTCCATAATGAAATTATGATGAAATTATGATAAATTTATGATGAAACATAAGACAAACAACTTCCTTACATGAACATTTACAAAAATATTGAGACCATCAGGTCCGTAGATGGAAGTCGTTTTTTTCTTCTTAACAATCAAACTTAAATGCTGATGAATATCAGATCAATCTAATAAGTATAAGTGTATAAATGCAAGAAAGAATGAGCTATAAAAAGTGTGTAATAAACGAGAAATGTATATTGACCATCAATTTAAGTGCACAAAATGCTAATTTGAATGCTACAAATGAATTAGAATGCTAAAAGTACACCGTCGCATTGTCAGAAAATCGTGTTGCGCCAAATCGAATGACCAAATAGCGAAAGAAGCACATTGTTCATTAATTTGAATGAAACATACGTAGTTTCTAACGAAAATTCCATAGATTTGAAATCTAGAAAAGGGAATATAAACCCGAAATATACCTGACTGCACTAAAACCGTCGAATTTGAACGCAAGACAAATTAATTTGAATGACAAACTCGCGAATTTGGCCAGGAAATCCTATACTATAAGTACTGAGAGTTCGGGATATTTTTAATTTACAGTTAGGCTACCTCATGTTTCAGCTGAATAACAACGAAATGCCCCAGGCACGATCTTATTTGTTTAAGAAAAGAAATCAAGTCCACGACTATCCTACCCGACAGGCGTTTTCCTATCACCTTCCTAGAACGAGAACACGCTTTGCTCAAAATACCTTAATATAATACATGTCCTAAGTTCTGGAATTATCTCGATTCTGTGACTAAACTATCTAAACTATCTATCTGTCTAAATTACAATGAAAACCAACGCTATGTACCCCCGTACTCTCCTAAACTTTATGTGGAAAGAGGATATCGGTGTTGCGACTCTCACCTCTCCAATTTATGCCAGTGGCAGTGTGTCTTGAGGACCGGTTTTCTTGAACATTATGGCATGTCCAATACCATTTTTCAAAATAAACTTCAAGGCCCTGTCTTATAAACAGTTGCAACTGATTCAAATCAATCAAAACTCGATCAATCGCGACTCTACTGAAGATATACAAGACTTTGTGACTTTCCGATTGATTGAATGATTTGCAATCAATCTGGATCAATCGCAACTCTTATTAAAGCTTATCTCCACTAGTTTGGCAAGGAGGGATTAGACCACACAGCGAGGTCACTGACAGGTGGTTATCTCATTAACTCAGCTCTCAAATAACGTAAGAAATAGAGGACCATGGGGGACCAACAGGCACCGATTGGGTAAGTTTTCTATATAGAGGGAGCAAGTAGCTACAAGTAGGACAGTGGGGCTTTAAGGCAGGGCAAAGGAAGGAAACCGTTTGGGGGGACGATACCGTTAAACGTCAGGCACACCAAGGAAACCGACCACAGACCGAACAAAAAGATACCTTACCACAAATGGCAAGAAAATGGATCGATGTGGAGTCGGTTTGGCAGTGTGACCGGGCCTCTAAGGTCCCATCAATGACAATGCCTTTGAATATTTTTTATATATTTTTTTGTTATACATTTTTTTTAATGGTGACAATGTGAAATTATTTTGTCGCCTCAATGTGCAAATCCGTTCTATTTCATTTGATATCACTCGCAACCCTGTCCCAAGGAGATACTAGGAGTTAGTACTTTTGCAATTGATTGGAGGACTTGCGATCAGTATGGATCAATAATTGTAACTCTTTGTAAGACAGGGCCCATGAAGGAAACCGTCTCTTTCCCCCCCCCCCCTTTTTTTTCTTCATAGATTTTTATTCATTTCTCTTATAAAGAAAATTTCACAAGATTTATAACAAATAATCTTCAACTTTGCAAGTGAACATTTACTTTAAAGTTACCAATAAATTGTTCATTTTTAATTTCTTTGTAGATGAAGTTACACATTTACAGAAGGAAAATATCCACATAAACAAAATTATAGTTCACATTTTAAACAAATCGCACATACAATTGTTTACAATTTCCACGTCCCGCTTGCAATCCTTACATATAGATTTCCAAATATTTTCTTGTCTTTTCCACGATAATTTTTCAAAATTTCCTTCAAAGTGAAAACAAAGGGTTATGATAAAAAGTAGGCAAAAGATATGTGATAAAAGAAAGAGAACACCTACCCCCCCCCTCCCTTTCCGCCATTCACAACACTAAAACACCCGATAACAAGGAATAACAAGGACGATATCGTTAGACCTCAGTTACACCAACGAGACCGACGCGCAAAAAAATGCTCGGAGTGGACGTGGAGCTGGAGCGACGTGGAGCGGCGTGGCTGGGGTCAGGGGCGTAGACAACGGGGGGGATGAGGGGGATGGCATGTACAATCATCCCCCCCCCCCCAGGTTTTGGGGAATGATATTTGCTTACTTAATAAGTCATAATGATGATAATAATAGTAATAATAATAATGATAACAATTATAATATTAATAATAATAATAATTATGATGATGATAATAATAATCCTCATCATTGTTGTAATTGTGTTTATTGTTATTAGCCGCATTCACACGGTGAAAGCCAATTCAGACGGTAAAAAAAAGAAAATCTTACAAGTATTTTGTGGTTATCTTGTGGTTTGGAAACCACAAGATAACCACAAGATTAAACAGGCGCGGATCTACGGGGGGGGGGGGGTTAGGGGGTTTAAACCCCCCCCCCCCCTTGGGCGGCCCAAAAAACAAACAAAACAAAAAAAGGAAAAAAAAAGAAGAAAAAAAAGAAAAAAAGAAAGAAAAAAGAACGCATGCTGGAGAGAAACCCTTTCAAGTGCAAATATTGTGAGAAGATATTCAACTCATCTGGTAACTTAACCAAACACATGATAACTGTTACTTGATTTAAAAAGACGTTATCATGCACTGCTTTTTATGGTCTCCATTGTGTTAATAGATGCCAGGAAAACATCACTTACGGGGTTCAAATAAACACCCAAAAAAAAATCGGCTCGCCGCTTCGCGGCTCGTGGACGATGCTCCGCATCGTCATTATTTTGGTCAACCCCCCCCCCTTAGCAAAAAGCTAGATCCGCCCCTGAGTCATCCCCCCAGGTGTACGAACCTGTCTACGCCACTGGCTGGGGTGATTGGTTTTTCATGAATCTACTACAATGAAATGATTTTGTCGCCTGAAGGAACACACATAAATTCCCTTTCACTGAATAACAATGGTTCGAAAGGTGTGAAAAGGTTTAGGGTTAACGAGCCAACGTGAAGTGCCTGTAAGAGTAGGCCGTGTCCAGGCCATTTTGTGTATTCTGATTCATATTGTCCCTCGTCGTATTAGTAGAAAGAAAAATGACAGGCTTAACTTTACGATCCCCAACCAATAGCAAGTACATGTTTAAAGACGACCAACGCACAGGGTTAGGCCAAAAAAAAAATTGTTTGGTTGTCCTCGATTGCTTTTCTGGAGTAGGGGCGGGCGGGCGGGCGTATTATTATTATTATTATTATTTTTTTTTTTTTTTAATAATCTTTTTTCCATAATTTTTTATTTTTATTGGGATTGTCAAGCATTTAAACAAACAAAGTCTATAAAACACTTTAATATGGTAAAAGACTATTTGAATGAACGGCATTTTGACATAGAAAAATAAAAATGGCAAGTTTAATAAATACCTAATTGCGTACTGAAAAGACCAAACTGGCAACGGGACGCATTTTGATCCTTGCAAATGCTTAAAATGGTATGTTTCATTTTGGCATTTAAGATTGCTCCCCCCCCCCAAAAAAAAATAAATATATATATATATATATATTTAACAAAAATATATTTGTCCATGAATGGTTGTCCGGACAGTAAAGTGTCTATAGTATAGTATAGTATTTATTTTCCGTTTGATTAAAAAACAATCATATAATACAAGTATATACATAAGCAGTAATAACACGGCTGGGTAACCCATATTCAGCTGTGCCAGGCACGACACTGCTGGTCCTCCATGGGGTCCAGTCTGAGGGGCAGTCTTAACGTCGACACACTCAAAGAGGGCGTGGTCAACCATACGTCATGCTGACCGCCAGATGAACTCCAAACAAATCTAACTCCGGGCAATTCTTGTTCATTCGGTGTCATGTAAATGTTCGGCTTTAGCACCGGTTTTCTGGGGTCGGTCTCATCGATATGACGGGGTTACTCCTTTTTCCCGAAAGTTCAAATATTCTTAATTCCGAAACACAATTTTCCTATTCCAGGAGGTTCATGATTCCAAAAAATGTATAAGGTTCATATTCGTAACTTCATAATTCCAAAAGTGAAATAAGGTTTATTCATCCGTATATGAGAAACAGTTCATGATTCCGAAAACGAAAAAAAAAGGGTTTATGAATTCGAATATTTAAAAAGGATTCATTATTTTGAAGAAGAAAAAAAAAAGGTTCATAATTCTAAGGTGATAGAATGGGCTGTATAACTCCGAAAATGAAATGTGGTCTATGATTCCGAAAATAGCAAAAGAGTTCATAATTCCTAGAATGAATTGAGGGTTCATAATTCCGAAAAATTCATAATTCTAAGGAGATAGAATAATCTGCATAATTCCGAAAATGAAATTGGGTCTATGATTCCGAAAATGAAAAAAAGTGTTTTTGAATTCGAACATTTAAAAATATTCATTATTCTGAAGAAGAAAAAAAAAAGGTTCATAATTCTAAGGTGATAGAATGGGCTGTATAATTCCGAAAATGAAATGTGGTCTATGATTCCGAAAATTGCAAAAGAGTTCATAATTCCTAGAATGAATTGAGGGTTCATAATTCCGAAAAATTAAAATAGGTTCCTGATTCCGAAAATGAATTGAGTCGGGTTTCTAATTCAGAAAGGGAGTCAATTTCGCCGAAATAAAACAGGATTCATTATTCCGAAAGGATTCTATTTCACTATTTCACTTTCTCTCGTCTTATAGATAGTTGAAGTGTCTATACTCTGCCTTTTTTACTTATTTTATTGTTGTGTGCTCCGGTGTGTGCTAATAATAGTTTTGTATTTCTTTTTGTTTGCTTTTCATTCTGTAATGGGCGATCCAACTTTCGCGACCTTCGTGGAGAGCCCCGCATACAACCTTTGTAAATACCTCCCGTGCCAAAAGTATTGCAACATAGACACACACATTACACAGGAGACAAATAATTACATGAAAATGAGTGCTGTTTTAATGAATATGTAGTGCATCATTTTTTATCATACTATCAGGCACATTTTATTGATATATCAATAGTCATTTTTCATGTAAGATTCACGAGTCTCTAGTATTTTGTTGGATATCCTCGCCTTCTAATGATGGCGCGCATCCTTCTTGGCATCGTCGCGTAGAGTCCTTGCAATCTTTCTTGGGTGATGCTGCCCCAGGCCCTGAAGATAGAGCGGACCAAACCTTCCCTCGTGGTTGGTCGGTCTTTGGTGTTGGCTCTCTTGATGTCATCCCACAGATTCTCTATCGGGTTAGCATCTGGTGATTGCGCCGGCCACTGCACCCTGTTGACGCCAGTTTCGTCATACCATTGGTCCATCCTGGCTGCCCTGTGTGCCGGTGCGTTGTCATCCTGGAAGACGAACGGGTGTTGCGCGTTGCCAAAGATGTTAGCAATGGATGGAAACAAGTGGGCGTCCAGAATATCTCGATATTTGGCGTTATCAATGTTCCCATCTACACAAATTTAACCACAAATTTAACGAATTTCATCATGTTGCAATACTTATGGCATGGGAGGGTAGTTAACATTTACTGTTACTTTGATTTTTATATTGCGAAGTAAATTGAAGCGAGTTGAATATTTCATTTTTGGAATGATCTGACGATGAGCCATCGGAAAAACGACATGAATCCAGTGTGACTGGGGGAATCAGGAGATAGATCGATAGGAACAAAGAATATCACAGAGGATGGGTGCGGTCACTGCGGTGATACATCGTCACGCATCAGCGAACCCAATGTCTTGTTTACGACTGTCATGTATCTGTCCTACTTCAACAACAAAAGATGTTGCGCAACTGGGTGCATCTTTATAGAGGGTGAATAGGGTGACACAGACGCTTTCATCCTACCAACTGACCAGTCTCTGAACTGGCATTTTCTCGCCATTTCAATCAGGAAGGTTTCTGAGGTGTGTCACTCCGTGGTTTGATGTTGAGGGTCCGAGAGCGTCTTAGGAACGTAGTGAAGACATCGCGCAAGTACAAGGCATCGCAGCTTTTTCCGCTTTCGACTTGAGACGTTGACTCCTCTGATATAACCAAGGCTTCAACATGAAGGTGTCTTTACTAGCCGTTTTGCTTCTCAGTATTGTTGCTGCAACATACGGGCAAGGTAAGAGATCCGAAGACACCTTCTTCATCTTCTCTTTTTTTTCCTCTCTTTTATGATTTTTTTCTATAAATATTTATATTGTTCTAATACAAACCATAACCATGTCGGTTATCAACAAGTAGAAAAGGTTTTGAATATATTTGAAAATATATATTTGAATATATTGTAAAGAGGTCAATCCATTAATTGTTACACTCTTGAATTCTGTGGTCGAGAATATATTTTAACTCGGGATGTAATTTTAAACCCCAGTCCTAAGTTTACCAAAGCGATAGCTATTACAATGATACAAATGGACAGAATGGGCCGATAATGAACAATCTTAATTTTTTTTAGTAAAACATAGTAGTTGGGGTATTGGTTTTAATACCTTTTGTCATACACTTTTGGGGAAGGAATGTAATGGAAAGATACATCACAAAATTTGATTTTACTGTATTTAGAAATGAATTTTCCCATTCTATTTGTCTTTATTTCTTAGATTATTATTTTGTAATATATAAGTTGTATTTGCTTGATTACTTAACATAAAAAGAAACCAGTCCATCAGCAACAAAAATCGTAACTAATCTATTAGATCTTCGATAGGCCGATCCCAATTAATATGGATAGATAGATAGTTTATAGATTGATGAAAACTGTGTAGTGCATGCCTCCATTCTTACGTGAAGAATACCTGTCATTGTTACGTCATTGGACTTTATGTCTGATAGGATGAATCACTACATGTGTCCCAATTACTTTCCCATTCTTCTCCATGTTCTTTATTTGTAAGTATCTCTTTGTATTGACTCTTGAATAATGTATTTAGCCCCAGGAAAGTATGCAGAGAAACCTTTATAGCACCGGCTACAAAAGAGCATTTCACTCAAGAGTGTTAGATGTCGCCATTGACAAGATCGTGCTGTGGGATCGTGTTTGTCCCAGTTGTTTTTGCGATTTCTCCTCTGTTTGTGGGTTTTAACGTGCTCATTATTGTGCGTGAATCTTGGATTGATCCTTGAATAATTTATAATATAGTACTTCATTTAATGCGGGGAATATATGCTATTAAAAAAATTAAGTGCTTTTTCATAAACCCCAAACAAATGATAGTTTAAATTATCACTACGGGACGGATTGGACCTATAGACTGAGATTATGTCACTACATTTTGTCCTAATTATATGCCCCCTTTCTTCTCTGTTTATATGTTTATATACGTGTATACATGTACGATTGTGAGTGCATCGATTTTTCCTTGAATAATTTATAATGCTCTATTTAATACGGGGAACGTACGCTCAGAACCGAAAGCGCATTTCACAAAGGAGTACACACAATGTTTCTATTGATGTGACCCTATCATCGCCTGATACATTTAAAAACCAACAAAGTATAACCGGTATTCCCTTGAAGAGAATGTTGAATTCTGGTGGAAAGGAATTGTAACGTTCCTTTTCATTTCAGTTTGAAAAGATACAATAGTAGGAATTTCCCCTTAAAGATTGGCCTTCAATGCCTCACTACTTCTTGTCATTAATTAACCGAATATGAGGCATTTGAAGAGCAATCCTTTAGGGGACATTTCTGCTATAATATTCTTCCCAACTGACATACACAGAATGAGAAAGCTCACAAATTACCTTTATCTTGAACAGAACCCCATCTGTTCTATAAAGATTTGGGTAATTATATTCGTTTTCTAAATTTTCAAAAGTTAATAACTACTTCTCGAACGTCTTGGTTATGGATTTACTGAAAACAGTGATGGAGTTAAGAAGTTAGCGTTATGTCCCATTTCATTCTAGAACGCCCTGGATTATCACCCCTAAATAACTACACCCTTTAAACAAACGACCCCTATATACAACCCCGACAATACCTCCCCCGGCTGCTAGCCCCCTTTATTACCCTATAGGTAGTTTATCTGAGGGTAATTGGTGCTAGCATTAAGTGATGATCTTTTTAAAATACGGAGTGGATAAAGGGGATCCGGTAACTTTGTCTCAGATTCTGAAACAAATTCCTTGATCTAGCTCATGCTGCAATCATAATTATAAACCTTTAGGTCAGTCAGGAACCCCATTACGTTTATAAGCCGATCGCCTGTCTTATTATCAAGATATTTATGATTGGAATTCCAAGTTTTGAAAAACCGTTTGCCAAACGGTTTTCACAACACCTTAGTCTTGGGGAAAACGAGTATGGTAAAGCCGGTCGCTAAAAGATTTTTATTTTTTGAGGCACTTCTTGATCATTTGAAGCGCAATTTTGTTTAGGGCTTCAATATTACATCATATCACAGACACTGATAACACGTAGGGCCATGCATTTAACATTGTTAAACGATGCCTGTGCCCCTTATGAGAGCCAAACAGACTTCAGACAATTTTATTCCGAGACATGGGCTATGTTTTGCCTTAAGATGATCACCATTTACAACAACAATCGAGCAAAAGTCACACAAGTTGGAATATAATTGCTCATCAAAAGTTTGTCGGACAAATAGTTATTCTCAGATTGGGTATTTTTTTAGTTCAATTCTTTTATTCAGTACATGTCTTCGGTCGTGCAAGCTTTTAGATAGGCCATACAGAGCATCCCCTGTGTTCTCTGTACTTTTAAAGAGGTGCTAAAAAATATGTTCGAACACCTACCCTCTAGCTCTAACACTATGCAGTCAAATGTAAATAAAAAGAGTTCAATGAAAGTTTTCCTTCCGCAATGACAAACAACAAAAAGAAATATCTTGCAGTACTTAATATGCAAAACTTTCCTTACTGAAGTAGATACATCGTTAACTAAAGCTGTAAAGTAAAACTGTAAAGAGTTGCTATTTTGCTTAAGAAACTTAAACAAATATAACATTGCCTTTCATACAGTTTTCCCATGTCAAGCGCCCAACAGCGTAAATCTGCCGTTTCCCTGCAAATAGGGACTCATCGAGATCCCTCTTAAGTGGGAATGGGCTTGGCATAAGTCTCCTGAAGGGGATTGTTGTTTGGATTTCTTTTAATGAACCTATTCAAAAAGCTCAAATCCGAGATCACTTAGCCCGCGTGAGTGGTTGTAAAGCAAGGATTTGTCTATGAGCCGCTTCAGTTAGCGCCATATTGCGAGACCCATTCCGGGATTGGATTAGACATGGACCTACTACGAATAGGTCCATGATTAGACCCACCTTGATGAAACCCCGGCCACACCAACAAGGCTAACAACAGACCGATCAGGAAATTACATTACCCCCGAATAACCAACTGGCGCAGTTCTGGCAGATTTTTTTTTAAATTTTGATTTAATTTTTTGTTCGGGGTAGGGTGGGAGGGCTTTAGAGGTGGTTTGTGTTCTTGCATTCATTTTCTAACTAGTTTTGTTTAAATATTTTTTTAAACAATTTTTAAAAGAAGATTAGAAACACTACTAACAGCCAAATCGTGGTAGGTTTGGAGTTGGGGTGGAGTTGGTGTGACTAGGTAATTAGACTTTCTGGAGATTACGTTTTCGCCTTAGCCTTAGGATGTTAGTTCTTTACAAAGAAAATTCACTCTGAGTCACGGTTATGAAAAGACTGGAATGTGAATTAAAACCGTTATAGATTAACTGCCAACCGTATAATATGTGTCTGATCAAGGAGATGGTCTTATATGCCTAAAGCGATTTAGTCTTTGTCCTCCAGAGGTCTATGTATTCTTAAACCTCATGATCATTTTTAATAGTATCATTTCAAGCTCTGCTTACGATATCGGTCTTCTGCATTCTCCCCCTTTTCTTTCTTTTCAAATACGATTAATTGTACTATTGATTATTTATATTTATTTATTTATATGAATTACTACTTGTATTACTTATCATTATATTGCTAAAATGTATTCATTGTTATTTTTGTTATTGTTTATGGAAAATGCAGAAATAAAAAACTTGAAACTGAAAAAAATAGCGAGTTGTGAATTAGGCCTATTAGTAGCTTTCTCGCTGGTACTTTTATGTGTGGGGTCTCAACATACAATACAATACTTACATTCACTTGTCCTGATCGTCTTTGAAAATGGAGAAGGTGTTCTGTTTACTCGAAGGAATCATAAATATTGGTCATGCAGGAACACGAAGAAAGAGGAAGGGAGAACAAAAAAGAGTCTGTTTGTTTTAATTTTAAAAAAAAATGGAATTACAGATACATTTCAATGAACAAATAAAAAATGAAGATCGTTTTATTACGATATCTCGTTTACACCCTCATGTTTAACTTCTCTCTTCCTCTCTCTCTCTCTCTCTCTCTCTCTCTCTCTCTTTCCCTCTCTCTCTCTCTCTCTCTCTCTCTCGCTCTCTCTCGCTCTCTCCTGCAGGTGAATGTGGCAGTAGCCCGTGTGAGAATGGCTCAGTGTGTCGAGACGGAGAAGGGACATACATCTGTGAATGTCAGATGGGCTATGATGGGCAGAACTGTGAACGTTTTACAGGTAATGAAATTGAAGTTTTAAGTTTTTAAAATGATAATGATAATGATGAAAATAATAATAATGATAATAATAGTAATGATAATAATAATAACAGCAACAATGCTAATAATGATAATTATAATAATAAAATAATTTTGATAATGACATAAACAAAACATCAACAACAACAATGATAACATTAATAATAACATTATCAATAATAACAACAATAATGATAATAGTAATAATAATAATTATATTACTCATAATAATAATGATAATAATCAGAGCTCCATTTGTATTTTGCATGTAATCATCCCTGCAGATGCTCAAAGCCCCAAATAATGTAGCGTTATTACCCTGGGTTATTACCCTGGCTTTAGCACAGCCCTAGAAGCATTCAATTTATTTATGTATTCATTTATTAAATCATTTATTCATTCATCTATCTATATATAATTTATCATTATTATGCATCTTTCTTTATCTATTCAACATTATCATTATTCTCCTTTACAATATCTAGGTGCAAACTGCGGATATAATATCTTCGAATCGACTGGAGTGATCGAGTCTCCCAACTACCCGGCCAATTACAACAACCGAGCCGACTGTCTCTACCTCGTCCGCATCAAGGGTGCACGTGTCATGACCTTTACCATCGAGGATTTCGCAACCGAGATCTTTAAAGGTTATGTGAAAGGGGTCTTTAGGGGTTATGTGAAAGGGGGTCTTTAAAAGGTATTGTGAAAGGGGTTGTTTAAATGTTTTGAGAAAGAGGAATTTATGACCGAGCTAGGTCATTAATAGTAATGTAAAAGAGGTCTTCTAAAGGTATTACGAATGAAGTCTTTAATGGTAATGACTGTGAAAGGAATCTTTTAGAGGTTATGTGAAAGGGGTCTTTAAAATGTATTGTGAAGAGGTTATTGAAATGTTTTGTGGAAGAGGACTTTATGACCGATCTAGGTCTTTAATGGAAATGTCAAAGGGTCTTTAATGGTAATGTGAAAGAGGTACGTCTTTGAATGGTAATGTGAAAGAGGTCTTTAATGGTAATGAGAAAGGGTCTTTAAAAGTAATGTGGCAAGCGCGTGTTCACACGAAAATTGCTGTGATTCTGATCTAGAACCCTGATCATGTGTTGTCGTGTGTCATACAAAATATTTGTCATAAAAATTCAAAATTTTCCTCCTGGAAGATGGCTTTGACAATATTGTCTAAAGGTGTAATAATGGCCCAGAAGCGAATAATAACAAGAAAAAACAGAAACGTAACGTTTGCTATCATACACAGTATAGTGGTTAAGGGGAGGGGCTTCATCGCCTCAAGCGCCCTCCCCCTCCCCCCAAACAAAAATCTTGCTTTATATAATGCAACTGAATTTAAGCGAGGATCATGAAGAAGATGAGTGCAAGAACTTTACCCCCCCCCCCCCCACCCCCCGTCTCTCATTCTTTTTCTAGAACCGCGCCTGTATTCACAACGGGATTAAGTCGTTTAGGCACTCAGTCTGAAATATACACTTTTAACAACCCCCATATTTTCTTTTTCACAGATGCTGTTGAGTACGGTGTGGGCCCTACCGCTGATTTCAACCAAGCTTTGGCAACCTTCGAAGGAAACCTGACCGCAAATAACCAGGTCCCACCTCCGTTCTCAGTCCAGGGAGAGCAAGCCTGGTTCCTCTTCTCGACAGATCGTAACATCCCCCGGAAGGGATTCAGAATCACATTCTCATCAGGTAAGATACCAATGTAGTCAGGCGAAAATGCTCTGGGTTTTTTCTAAGATGATCGACCCATATAAGGGGCATCGCGGTCTTGCCATTAAAAGCTTGAGGGGGTTCCCCACACCGGTCACTCGATTTTATTTTTGGCGTCAGGGTCGGTTGATTTGCGGTCTGAGGGTTGGTTGATGCGTATATTACACTTTAAGTTGGCCGGTGACATTGGTATTCCCTTACCGATTAATATGATTGGTTGATTAGTTGAAAACATTTAGTGAAATAAAACAAAATATGGAACCATCTAGCTAGTATACAATTACAATTGTAATTAAAATATCTAAATCATATGAGCAAAAGTTTTATATCACATCAAAAAGATAATGAAATAATTATAGAGTAATAGATATAAATGTACACCTATAAGAGCCTTGAATTTATTATCATACCAGGGGGGGGGGGCGTTTAACAAAACTTGTCATCAGTGACAAATGACAGTTTTTGTTATAAAGCTACTGAAATCCTTGCCTCTAGTTGGCTATCAGCAGATTTGTCACCTAATTTTGTATTTTGTCATTGAAAAGAGGCTTTGTGAAATGGGCCCGGGTTGTAGGTCTACTATTATCTTGTGCGATAAGCCAGATTAGATGCTGTTTCGGCTTGCATGTAGATGTAGATATACAGTAGGCTTACGGTTGTATCATGTGAGAGAGAGAGAAAGGGGGGATTGGAGAGTCCTGAAAAGGACTGTTGGTAATCTTTCTTGAGCTTTAGTTCTAAAGCCGGAGAACTATAGCGGCGGTTGGAGAGGATTATGAATTAATTATCGTTAATGAATAATAAAGCTGTGGACGGTATATCTTTGTAAGGGTTCGGGTTTATACAAACCGTATACATAATAACTCTTTATCTGGTATCCTTTAAATAGATGGAGACGACTGTACCCCTAACCCCTGTCTAAATGGCGCCACTTGCGTTGACCAGGTCAATGATTATCAATGTATCTGCCCACCTGGATTCACCGGAGATAACTGCGAAACAGGTAAGCATTGCCTTGACAAATGAGGGATTTCAGGGGACATAAGTGCCCTATGCCCCAATTAAAACTCAATCCATCATACCTTACATTAAAAAACATCTTCCCCTCTAATCATATATTCTATATCCCCTTAAAATTTTATATCCCCTTAAAATTCTATACCCATAGTCACCTAAACATTGTCTATTCAATTTGTTTTTAGTTTGTTTGTGATTTTTTTTTTTGTGAAAAGCTTTTCTTTGGGGGATGGGGTCGTATCCCCCTGCAAAGAATCTAGGATCAATCCCTACCCTTTTTTTTATTTAATATCCTATCGATAATATTACCCATTAATAATCATAAATTTTACCTACGTAATCGATCATCTTTCGTGATCTTTCATTGATAAAATAAATGTCTCACTCCAACCTTCCACATAGTCCGTGTCAAAATGGAGATACTTATAAAATACTACAACACATACCTTATGAAGAATTGATAATAGAACGCTTGATGTCACACTTGTTGTTAATTTGTTTTCAAAAAGCGGATAGTTTACATACAAATCCTGCTTATTGATTTTACCTTCTTTTTTTTTTGGGGGGGGGGAGGGGGTCAAAATCATAAATATCTAACAATTTTTTAATTTTTTAAATGTGTAAAATGAAATAGAGAGTGACAATATTGACTTACTTCAAATTGCTTCTCATGCGTGTAAAGCTTGTAATGACGAAAAGAAACTTGACGGATGACTTTTTCGACCTATAGTAAGGCAACAACTGATAAATGAATTGTATATTTCTTTTGGAGGGGGTGATAAGATAATGATTCATTAATAAAGGTTCATTAAGTAATTCTTCATCTGGAAGTTCTGCGAAGAGACATCCATACATGTAAATTCATCAGACAAAGGAAAGGGTACTTCTGACCAAATATACCCAATAGTAGTACTTTCTAACTTTCTACTAATTACCTAACATATAATTTCAGGTATCCAATATGGATTAAGTTATAGGTCATTTCAAAATTCTGTTTAACACCATTAATCTTCCAGATATTGATGAGTGTGCTAGCGCCCCTTGTCGTAACGGTGGTGCATGCGTAGACCAGGTCAATGGATACACCTGTAACTGTGTTCCTGGATTCAATGGAGTCAACTGCGAAATCAGTAAGTACTCTTCCCTTTTTATATTGTGAAGAGGAACGTTTTTCTCTGTGTCGTTTTTAAATTGCCGTTTTTATACTAATCATGAATATAGGTTTCAGTTTTCAGTTTCAGTTCGTTGAATTACGCGAGAAAAACAACACCAATGAAACAGATTGGTAAAAGTATTGACAAAAGAATGAGGACAAGTTGTGAATTGTAGGTAAAGTTTTCAGGGACACACCCTGTAGTCATTTCAAAGGAATAAGAGCCCTGAAAAGGGGTGGTAAGCTCCGCTAAGGGTTCTTGACTCTTCGATCAGAATATGATCTCCTGACGAAGATCAATGCACACTGATCGAAAATTCGATAAGACATAGCTCTTAGCTGAGCTCACCGTCTCCTTTCTGGCTCTTAGTCTTATTCATTTAAAGGCCCACTGCACTACTTGTAGCTAATTGCGCCCTCTATATAACAAACAATGCTTAAGTGGTGACCATTGGTCCCCCATGATCCTCTTTTTCTTATGTTAACTGAGAGCTGAGTTGATGAGATAACCACCTGTCCAGTGACCTTGCAGGGCAGTATAATCCCTCCTGCAAACTACGGCAGATAAGCTTTAAAAGGATGACATCTTGTAACCCTGATTTTTTTTTAAAACCTACAATTCAGTATATCCACCATGAAAAAGTATCGCTGATATACTTCACTCAAAGTTGTGAATCTGATGAAAGTTGAGGTCACTAAATGTTTGTTTGTGAATCTTAAACTGAATTATTTGTCATCGGAGTGTGACCTGGCTGGGAGCACTTTAATCTTTTCTTTTAATTTTCTGCCTAGAAGCTCTAGGAGAAGGTTGATAATATAAGAAATTTGATCTGATGTACACTATGAGGCTTTGGTCCAAACCGTTCAGCTGTTTCTCTTCAATATTGTGAATATGAGGGCATGTGAAGACCATTACTTTTTCAGGGGACATTAATGTTCTACTATTTTATTCTTCTGAACTTACATTAATAGCACGAGAAAAAAATTAGACAACACAAGTGAAAGTGGAGTGGTATGGTAGTTCATTCACTTGAATTTTAATCCAATGGTTCAGGGTTTTAATCCCAGCCCGGCACCAACGTCCATTGGCAAAACTTTAATCCATATTAGCCATTCTCCACCCAGGTGTAAATGGGTGCCTGTCAATAATGATAACAATAAATGATAATAACAAAGCCCTCAGGAAGAAATGCAGTGATGCTGATGAGGTTCCCTGATTAAAATAAAAACTGAAACAAGCAATATGTTCATGTTTATTTTGATGCTTTCTTTAACCAGATATCAACGAATGTGCCAGCATTCCTTGTCTGAATGGAGGGATCTGTGTGGATGGTATCAACCAGTTCGCCTGCACCTGTCTCCCTGGATACACGGGAATCCTTTGTGAAACCGGTAACAATTTATACTTCAGTCACATCAACAATGTCAACACCAGACCGACTACAGATCGAGCGAAAACAAAAATGATAACATTAACCCTACGGCCTAAAATGTGTCGGTCTGAGTCTGGTTGGAAACGGTTTGGCGGTGTGACTGACTTTATTAGTTTTTTGTTTATTTAAAGGTATACTTTCCCGAGCATTTAATTTGTGAGTTTGACTATATATATGATTATATCGCACGCTAGTACGCTACTCAATCACTTTGTTGTCAGAATGTCAGTAAGTTTGCTTAGAAGACACTTTCATAAAGCAGGGGAGTTGTAATCCATTTTAAATTAATGAGTTACACCAAGGATCATTTCCTTCATTGTCCATTCGGAGTCGAGAACACTCCATGATATAAAGTGAATCCATTCCAAAGTAGTGGATGAATGACTCTTCAGAGTAGAATTCATTTTACTTTTTAGCATGGATTTCCACTTCAAAACAAATTGACTACACAAATAGTTTATTTTCCACTCCTGTTAATTTAGAGAGTTATGTTGTAAAACAAGTTTTGAACTTGTTATCTAATATGGGTATAAAATCACATATTATTGACGTAAAATTACTATCATGTTAAAGAAAATAAAAAGTTGAACTTCAGAAATATCTAAAGTGGCGGATCCAGGATTCTATTTCGGGGCTAGGGTTTCAGCACAACTGAAACAAAATCATCAAACACCCAAAGACTGTGACAGAAGAAGGGAAAAAAGATAATATATACCAGGCGCCTCATGGGGAATAAAATTGCTGCCAGAAGAATCATAACTGGGAACACATTTCCCTTTCATTACGCAATGAATACGTAAGAAATCTAAGATATCGACATTGTATCTGCTGACCCTGGAAACACGCCCCCCCCCCCACCCATTCCCCACTCCGACGGTTGTTACGTCGTATTAATCATTATAAGAGAGTTGACGGTTATGTACTTCTTTCCTGATTGCCTAATCAACATCATACAGACATTGACGAATGTGCAAGCAGCCCATGCCAAAATGGCGGTTCCTGTACTGACGCTGTCAACAGATATACATGTGATTGCCGTGCTGGATTTACTGGAAGCAACTGTGAAACAAGTAAGTATGAATTGCCTTTTACAGGTTTTTTTGTGTGTCAATGTATAATAGGTTACGAATCCCCCCCCCCCCCCCGACAAACTGACCATAACTCTTTAATCTCTTGACTTGTCTCGTTAAACAATCTTGCTCTGTTTGTTTTGTTTCGTGTTTTTGTGTGTGTGAGAGTGTGTTTTTTTTTTTTTTTTTTTTTTTGGGGGGGGGGGGAGGATATTTTGCTCGTTAAAGAATATTACTGAATGAATATCATTGAAAAGAAAAGACCTGAGGATTCATTCGAATGATTTACATTTTCTCTGACAGGCTCCTACTGCTCGAATATGTTTTCATTATTATTCAAAATCATCTAAAGAAAGGAATGAAGTGATCTGTTTTGTAAACTTAATACTTCAAAGCCTTCTAAAGACCTTCTTCTTTCAGGTTGAGCTTGATTATTATCTTCTTTCTGTTATAATTATTTCTGCCTAGACCCGGAGGGGCGTAATTACTCCTGTATTTTAACAGTGTTACCTTACCGCCCTTCTAGCTCTCAGCACAAGATCACGTGATTACATCGCAAGTAACACCACAGAAAAACTAAAAATCGGTATTATATGTGAACAATAAATCTTGAATCTTTAATGTTTTTAAAGACAATCTTTAGCTCAATATTTCACCAAAAGTTTCAATATTCCTTATATTTTCCGTTAAATTTTAGATATCAACGAGTGTGCCAGCAGCCCTTGTCTTAATGGAGGCTCGTGCTTGGATGGAGTTGGTGGTTACGTCTGCCAATGTCTTCCAAACTACACGGGTACTCACTGCGAGATATGTAAGTATGAACTGTTTGACTGAACTTTATTTTAACACTATCAGTATCAATTGCATTTAATGTACAGATGTTTTGTCTGAGGTCGCGTTCAGACCGTAATCAGACGTACCAATGTGTTATTGTCTCTTAATGATTACACCGTGTTTTATTACGGCGGTAGAAATATATGGTTTTGTGTTAAAATGAAAAACTGAAAAACATATTTCTATAGACATACAGATAAATGAATAGGATTATCTAAACAGGCCAACTTTCAACTTATTGATGAAAGTTACCAGTCCATACTCCGGATTTAAAAAGCTACCCTAGTAATGCCTTTAAGTATTTAAGTTCAGTTCATTTTATTCAAAACCACACAAAGCATGATATAATCTGTTACATAAAAAAGAGACTGGTAAAAGTAAATAAATCCACATAATCTAACTTGATTACATCATAAACTGAATGGTTATAGGACCCCTTTATAGAAGCTAAGCTTGTGAGCAGGGCCCTATAGTCAACAAAATACATACATTTACAGTAAAAAGAATGTTATGTATGATTATACAATGGATGAAAATACTAAGCTACAGAATATAGAACATACAAATACTCTCACACACACACACACACACACACGCCCATACACAGCAAACACACTGATGAGTAGGTCCTTAGTGGTCAAAAAGCATTTGAGAATAAGAAATTACTAAGATGCAAATAAAAACTATGTCAGTCTTTCAAGTAGGTACGTTCCCGCCCCCCCCCCCCCCCACTCAGTGTTATTTAGGGTACGCATATGCGTGTTCCCTCCTTTTGAAAACACCCCCGAAGTCCGGTGTGTAAAGTCAATAAAGTCAATGTACGAGCCGGACTTTGGTGTGTGAAAAGTACCCCTTTACCGGACATTTTGGTAACACGCATGGGGTCATTCCGACCCCGGAGTGGGGGGGGGGGGGGGGGGGCAGGGGGTACGTTTTAGATAACTTCTAAACCTACAAAGAGTGGTACTATTTGTTATATCATCAGGCAGACGGTTCCATTCTTTAATGCAAGAATTCAGAATTCCTTCATAAAAAAGAAAACATTTACTCGAGAGTCGAGAGTGAGACATGTACGTACGTTTCTTTCCAAATTGTCGTGTGAGGATTTGAACCGAGTTCTTTGTCATTTACTAAACCTTTATGCTTTCGTGTTCTTTTGTTAGCACTGGATGCATGCGTGAGTTTCCCGTGCCAAAACGGCGGAGTATGTACGAACGTTGGCGGCGATTACGTGTGTGAATGTCTACCAGGATATACTGGCATAAACTGCGAAATCGGTACGTATTGGAAGAGTTCATTTCATGATCAAATTGGCAACTCGTTAAAAGTTACTAGAGAGGGATAATGTAGCATGTAATGTGTGTCTAAAACTTTGCATTCATAATGGTCACAGGAATATAGTGAAATTATAAAGGCTCTCCGGTTAAGCTTAAATGGAAATTTACCTTCCACATGTTCCTTGTCTTTAGTATATAAAACAAATACAGCTCTTGTCAATTTTTGTCAAGATTACCCATACAAACAGCTGAAATATAGAAGTTTTAGCATGTTTATGTTAACCTTACACTAATCTACATAGCAATATAGATTTAACATCAACGATAATCGTATCTTCAGGTCCTTATCGCTAAATCATCTACTATAGTTTTGAAATATTATGCGTAAATCGTTACTCTCTTAAACATCCAATTATCTTTAATCTTGATAACCACTGAAGTTGCATATGATCATACTATATGTTTATGATTCAAAATTTACAGTGTTGTATCCATAATATTTCTTTATATATTATTTATCATTGTTTTCATAATCTGTGTTTTTTATGGTATCTATGTGTTCAATTTGTACTTACTGGTATTAGATCTGTAAATATTTTATATACGTTGTTTTAATTGTACAGGGCCCTAGGGGATAGCAGTTTGTAAATTAAATGGGCAACTCTGCTGAAATAAAACTGTAAATAAATGAATAAATATTAATATCAGTTGTTTTCTATTTCAATATTCCAGATATTAATGAGTGCGCTAGTTTACCATGTCAGAACGGTGGAGATTGTATCAACGGTATAGCCATGTACATCTGCCAATGTCGCCAAAGATACACTGGTGTGAACTGCGAGGAAGGTATGAAAATAAGAATATTTTACCCGCTTATATAAACACACCTTCACTGGTCTTTAAACAAAGAAAAGGTTGAGTTCTTTGAGTCATGCGACTGATTCAAATCGTTCGTAACTCTTCATAAACGTAATACGAGTTAATACGTTTTCGGCGATTGATTGGAGGACTTACGATCAATTCAGACCAATCGTAACTCTTTATAATTATAAGACAACGCTAGTAAGGTTAAATTGTAGTATGTTAGCTTTTTCATTATGCTTACTATACTATGTGAACGAGTAGCGTAATAGCAATGTGAACAGCTACGATAACTTGTTAATATTTCAGCTCGAACATTGACCAAGAATGCATCTTAAATCACATTGCACCCAGTGAAAAAGGCGCTATATAATTATATCGTAACTAAGATAGCAACAATGTTTGTCTTAGAAATGAGGAGGATGCTCGAGACAGGAAGTGAGGATAGGAGCGTCATCCTGGTGCGAAAGTCAGTAACCCCTCGTCAGAGAGAAAACACCAACTTTAATGAAAAAATTAATGAAGGTGATGATGATGATAATTATAATCTCGCAACTCATATCAATTTCTTCTTACCGTTTCTTTTCCAGTTGGATTCTGTGACTTGGAAGGCGTGTGGTATAACGAGTGTAATGATCAGATCACCATCATCAAGACCTCGACAGGAATGATGCTTGGAGATCACATGACCTTCACTGAACGTGAACTCGGAGTCGCAGGTACATACAAACACATTAGACTTCCCTGTAGGGCCAGGGGGTGTTTCACAAAGATCCTAAATTGAAATTATCTCCAAGTTGGACTTAATAATTATGGAAAGCCGTTAGCATCTATGAAAATATTTTGTACAGGTTTTTTTAATAGGCTTAAAATGTTTATTCAAATTAGATTATTTTTCTATTATTGAGAAGATTTCATGTTCTTAATGTGGAATTTATAACAAGTCTAAAATACTTCAATTTTCGCTTTTGAATTAATTTTAATTTAAGGCTACAAATGGCTCACCGTAATGTTTAAGTCCAACTTAGAGTTAAGTTCGACTTAGGATCTTTGTGAAACACCCCCAGAACTAGGATTGATTTGTATAATTTCTGCAAAAAATATATGACGAGCAAAACAGATGCATTTCGGTGCTAATTCTGCTTCTTTTTTAATTCTTAATCTGATTCGCACAAAGAAATTATTTAAGATATTATTTGTATTTGTATTATAAGGCACTCTGTATACACCTTATATCCGTCAGTGATATATTCTATTACATTTGAGCGAGCTCTATACGTTCCAAGTAGCAGTAGTATTTATATTAGTACTATGTAGTAGAAGTAGAAGAAGTTGCCTTGGTAGTAGTATTAGTAGAAGTAGTAGTAGTAACAAATTTGTACATTTTTATATTGTATGCCGGGGCCCTGCTCGCAAGCAACTTGCTTACTAAGGGTATCCCTCCATTTGTTATGTTTATATTATTATTCTTATTCTTATACGATGTGTTAATATTATGTTATACTTGTTCATTTTTAAAGATGGACAAATAAATCGAATTGAATAGTAGCAGCAGTGGTATTAGTAGTAGTGGTAGTAGTAGTAGCAGGAGTAGTAGTAGTAGTAGTAGTAGTAGTTGTAGTAGAAGTAGTACTAGTAATAGTACATTTTTGTTATTATTGTTGTTGTTGATGTAATTATTGTTAATGATATTATTTTTATTTCAATCGTCATCATTGTAACTGTAATCATTAATTTTTATCCAGCCCCTACCGTGATGGTCGGCTACGCCAGCAACAATTACGATTTCCCATCGTTCGGAATCACCGTGGTCCGTGATAATGGACGTACGACCACCAGCTGGACTGGTCAGTGTCATCTATGTGATGGTCAAGAGGTCTTATACACCACATGGATCGAGAGCAGCATGGTCAGTACCTGTGAGGAGATCAAGAGAGCTAACAAGTGAGTATATGGAGTAATGTTGATGATACGAATAGGAAATGTTTCCACCAAGGGACCTGGGGGTGTTACACAAAGATCCTAAGTTTAACTTATCTCTAAGTTTGACTTAACAATTATGGAAAGCCATTAACATCCTTCCAAATATTTTGTAAAAGTTTTTTTTAAAAGGCATAAAATGTTGATTCAAATCATTCATATTTTCTATTATCATGGGAGATTTCATGTTCTTGATGTGGAATTTATGAAAAGTCTAAAATACTTATAATTTTTGCTTTTGAATATATTTCATTATAAGGCTACAAATGACTCTCCATAATATTTAAGTCCAACTTAGAGTTAAGTTCGACTTAGAATCTTTGTGAAACGCCCCCCTGGATGTTTAATTCACCATAAAGGATGCATATGCGCATTTGACACTTACGTTTCCTCGTTTTCACATTTGGACAAATTATTATTAACTAATAAAACACGATCTGTAAAAAATCAGTAGTCATCAGCTTGTTTACCGCCTACACTTTTGGCCATTTTCCATTTTTT
Source organism: Strongylocentrotus droebachiensis (assembly GCA_035222895.1). Classification (NCBI taxonomy): domain Eukaryota; kingdom Metazoa; phylum Echinodermata; class Echinoidea; order Camarodonta; family Strongylocentrotidae; genus Strongylocentrotus; species Strongylocentrotus droebachiensis. The sequence goes on along the minus strand of JAVYIG010002649.1, from coordinate 201,561 downwards.
GTACCTTTATTGATACATGTACTATCGGTATTTTGATCAATGCTCGAGTTATGTAGCGCCGAATGCGATTATCATCTCTAAGCGCTTAAAAAATAATAATTATAACCCCGGTCATCGGATTCTTTCATACGCACAGTGTGCAGCATTTCCACTCCCTGGGGAGTATTCCTACCATAATCATGGTCACTGTGATAATTATGGCAATTACTGTCACAAAGACATTCGTCATCCTGCCAGGTCCCCGTTTCTCTCCCGGGTATGGAGTGGCAAATGTTGATTAATGGAGTGTCAAAGGATATTGGTGCTGTGTCGGGATTCTTATTCTTATTCATAAAATTCTTATTCTTCTTTATTTTGCAGGGTTGGACAGGATAAATGGACGAGGTACGAGCAGAGCTTCGCTCCACAGCCAGAAGCATAAAGAGATAGTTCACCTCAATTTACTCATATAAAAACATAGTTGTGGGTGGAAACAAATCCGCGTGTGTTTTAATAAAAAATCATTTTAAACAGTGTTTATATTCAATACTAATGTATTTTATCGTTTTTTAACACATGAAAATAATAGATTAGAATTCAATGAATACATTTTATTACATTTTATTTTGTATGTATTTGTTAAACACTGGGAATGGTTTCCTTGTAAAGATTAGAACATTTTTTAAATGATTTTTCATATCATGGAATTTTAAAGTATACTTTTACAAATACTTGTCGCGGCCCCTTGTGATCTATGTTATTTGAAGTTTTTATAGATACAAAATTCAATCATTTTTTATAATCACGAACTTGAAATAGTCCCAGCATTTGACTGGACTTGGTCAAAAGAACATGTACATCTCTTTTTAATGAAATTTACACGCTGTAAATGATCTGTGTAATTATTTGCACTTTTGTTTTTCAGATGACCTCTTCATATTCTTAACTAGATCGAAGGTGTTTTACAGAAATCGACCAAAAGAGGACGCTCTGTGATTAGATTTTACCGAATCAGTATTTCACTATCTTTTGACATTGATAGCATAATTATTATGTTTATGGACTGTATCAATTCACATAATAACATTGGATAGCAGCATTGTCTTCGGACCAATATTGGACGCAGTCGCATCAATTCTTCATTTGTTGTATTTTTAATAAAATGTTCAATAATCCCATTCCATTTTGTTGTATCTTTTGGTTGTATTTTGTTTCCTGATTCTATACCCCGTGATAGTTTCGTATACCCCCAATCGAATAGTGAAAAATGAGACAGGGGGAGATAAAGAGAAAGAGAGAGGGGTGAGGAAGTGAGGAAGGGAATGAGAGATAAAGATAGAGATGGGGGTGAGAGATGGGGAGTTAGAGAAAGAGAAAGAGAGATGAGACAGAGGGAGAATAAGAAGAAATAATAAGATACAAGGTTCGGGGAGTGAATTTAACTTGACTCAAAAGGGGGAAGAGAGAAAGAGGGGGAGGGGTATAGATTGAGGAAAGAGAGAGAAAGAGAGAGTACTAGAGAGAGAGAGAGAGAGAGATGTAGGTTGATTTTAAAAAAAGCCAGAGAGCAATAACTTGAAACTAATTAAAATAGGATCCCCTCCCAGACAATTCCTATATGGTCGTAATAGACAGATTCTGGGTCCTTTATTGAGTGAATTCTATTTTTTCAACAATTTAAGTTGAGCTATGGTATTTTCAATATCTCTGCTTAATGTGATCTCAAAATTGATAGTTTAAAGCAATGATGAACGTGAGTCATGATAATACTGCAGTAATAGTAATAATAACGTCTGGATTGATGAAGTAATAGCCATAATACAGTGTTTCTTGATTATTATCAAATAAAATTGATAGTCAAGTTTGAGGCTTGCAAATAGAGGGCTACATGGGTTATTAAGCAAGCAGTTCTTCCGATGTTGTGTTTTGGGTTTGCCTGTAGGTATATATAGCTGGGGGAAAAGCGTCGAGTATTGTGTAGATAGCAAAAGTTTCAAGGTTGAAATCACAGACACATTTTACATTTTATCTCACAGCGTATGACATATTCTAAATCAATATGTACGAGTTTCGAACTCTATACATGCTATATAGTTCTGTTGGATGGGCGCCATTAATATTCAACCGTTGCATATAATTATATTGAAATAAGCTGCAAACTACTGGATAAGGATTTCTGTTGATAGTTTCAAACAACAGACTGAGTAAATGTGGTCGGCATCAAGTTCAAATCCAGTTTATTGTATGAGGACATACTTTATGTAATAGTTGGTAAAGTTTAGTCAAGGCACAAGAGGGCCTATACCCGATCAATACTAACATAAATAGTTGACAAAGTATTCATCAATACAGGAAGATAATTATTAGCTATAAAAACTCACATCTCCCGGATAATACCTATGTTTGGGTCAAATTATCGAAAAATGCTTTGGGGTGATCAGATCGGCGTCCTATAGTAATTGTAGTGTAGGCCTACAACAGTGAAGAAAATCGATTGGAGATGTAAGATACAAGACGTACGAATAAAGAGACAGAGAGAGTATTATGTGTAGGTGTTGTGGTCTAGTGGATATTAGTCACCCGAGTGCAGATCACAAGGTACGGGTTCGAGTCCCGCCGCGGCACTGATGTCCTTTGGCAAGACGTTAATCTACATTTGCCACTCTCCACCCGGGTGTACCCGGTAGGATGCGAAAGTGGAGAATGTGCATAATTTTGTGTGCGGGAAAAGACCTGAATCCGATGACCGGGCCTCTGTACAGCGCTTAGAGACATCATCGATGTATAATTAAGCGCTATTTAAAAGCGGAATATTATTAATATTATGTGTAATGTATTATTTACCCAGCAATGGGGGGGGGGGGGGGGGGGGGGAGGGGGGGGATATAGTATCTCCCGGCCTGGTCAATCTGCCCTCGCAAATTTTGACCATCTATATAGCGCTTTCAATCGGGATGCCGCAATGGTGCCGCAAGGAGGCCGCAAGGCACCGGCTAAGGATGCCATGTGAGATTAGGTTATATTTAATATATATATGTATATATATACCAAAACATATTGATGGAAAAACGTCTATTTGAAGAAAACTGAATATTAGAAACAACGAGAGAATGTAATTTCACAAGGAAATAACATTTTGAACATAATAAAGAGCTTTTCTTTCCGTCTCTCTCTCTCTCTCTCGATATCCTCCCTCGCAACATTTAGAATCAAGTATTATAATATAGGATGATTTCAGGCAATACCTCCAAATGTGATGGTAACTATCGAGGTGCCCGAATATCTTTCTATTTGACAGCGAAATGCCCAGACACAGTGACTACCCAAATATATCTTATATCTTTTCCATCGAAAATACATTCACCACGCTCATAATATTATTATGATGATGCCGAAGGTGCTGATGTTGATGGTAATGATGATGATCAATATACTGATGGTGGTGGCGGTTATGATAACTTCTTGAGAAGCAACTACCCATTGGATCTGCCACAGATAATGTGATATATAGTTTCAACTTATTTCCTCACTTCGGTAAACTCAACTTCTCAATACCTCGCTAACAATAACATCAGAAACTGATGCTGAGATGGGTGTGTGTGTGGTGCATGCGTAATGAATGTCACGTGAGTGCGCTGGCCCGGGGTCAGGTGACAAGGGTAGAGAGTAATTTCCGAAAATTAATGGTTGACTTCCAAGCTGAATTTTTTTTTAACCGGAGAACCCGACACAGAAATTGCACTCCAGCTCCCAATCATGGCGCGTTTTTCATGGAAACTGTCGTTAGTCTTTCTGGGTAAGTCATATGACAGTTAAAGTTCTGAATTATAATGTAAAAAAAACTTAACATCTAGACCTAATGCAAGTAATATTAGCCCGGAAAGGTTCTCAAGTTGATGTCGATGTCGCACCTTCACTAGTAGTAGTAGTACTACTACTACTACTACTAGTAGACTCTAGTAGTAGTACTAGTAGTAGTACCAGGGAGGTGTTTTACAGACAATGCAGTGTGCATGTGTAGGCTACACATCATACATGCAATATGTTAGACAGAAATAACCGTCTGATTTGGGTCATTTCTTTAATAAAACTGACATTTGTTGACATTCCCTAATAGTACAGACGGTAACCCAGAGATCTCGTACCGTGGGGGTAGCTAGAGCCAGCGATGTACAACTTTTCGTAGAGTCTAGAAGGTCTACATGACATTTTCTGATTTCTAAATCAGATGTAAATTAGATCTAGGTTGGTATGTCATTTGTCCTAGACCTAATTACAGTTATCAAAATTTGATAACTTAATATTAAATGCATAATTTACAGACTTACTTATATGAATTATCCAATTTGTATCTCAGAACTGTGAAACAGTACGTTCATGCACTCGAACATAGAGCTATATGACCCGGCGGCCGATATATTTCCGGGTCTTAACCTACCAAAACATAGCCAATGGCCAATCAGAGCACTCATTTAGTTGGTCAAGCCGGGCTGACTCGTACGTAGCTACGGTAGCTATTAATTGGACGTTCGAAAAGAAAAAATGAATATTCATCAACTAAAACCAAGACGGATAATGTTGACGACAAGACTTTCTCGGATTAATCATTAATTTAGGATCTAAATGAGCAAGCTATCGTAAGTCAAATAAGCTATATATATGTTATTTTTAATTTTTATTATAATTTTAGCAGTTATGTGGATGAAAATCTCGTTGCATATCTCATTCATCGCGGTCCGGTCGAACCGAACCATTTGTTCCGTACAGTCCCGATAGGCCATACTTCAGTCTCTATAATCGGAGGTCTAGTGGAGCCAGACGTAGTCTCAGTGGAACAACCGACGATTAGAGAGACTGACGTTTTCGGTCTAGCAATATGTATGATGTAGCCTAGAATCTAGGCCAAAATGGCAAAAGCTTCAGTCTCTGATCTGAAACTGAGTCTGATAGCTGATATTATAATTATAACAAAGTGATAATCATTGGGTTTTCTGCTGAGACTACGTTTTTGGAAAAATATTTCAAATTGATATGATTATGAGTTGTAGAATTCAATGGTGCCAGGCCATGATGGTGGTGTGACCAAAGTTCGCGCGTGACCTAGACCTAAATTCTAGTTCACTATCTCAAAAAATCAGTAAGATTTCGAAAATCAAAACGAAATTTTCTTTAGAATTGGGTGTGAAATTGTGAAAATATTGACAAAAGATCAGAAAATTTTGCAGTCTTTTGCGTCCGTTCCGAAAAATTATCAACTTACCGATAAGGGTCTGGAAATCATCATTTTGAGACCAGATATCCTCAAAATTGTAAGTAATAAGTGGTACAGTCTACTGATGATATCTTGCTTGCCTTGCAAATTATTAATTTACCTTATTTTTGATGTATCACATTTTTGTATAAATCAGCTGTACCATCTAAACCCCTGTGGCTGTGCATGAAGTTTAGGTCTCGTTGTTTTTAAGACTTTTTAATGCAGCGCGCACGCACGATCGGATATTGAATACTTAGATCGCTATATATCTTTGAAATCCTTCAACGATAAATTTTCTACTTGAACCAATTTGTAGTAAAAAACTTTGCCGTCCATTTGGTAATAATTGAAATAAATAAATTTGTGTAGAATATGAGAAATCATAGAACGAATATCACATTTTGTAATATGTTCTAAAATGTCCGCGAACTTGGGTCACCCCTTCATACATTATATCTATGTAGGGTCTATTTAATTAGAGTTACCAATTGACACTTAAAAGTGTCCCAATTCTTTATTTTTTCCCTTTTTTTTTCACCAACAGATAATGCTTGCTATAGAATGTTATACTGTATAATATATCAAATGCTGAATAGATGAGTGTTGATTACATTTTATACATGTTCAAATGTTATTTGAACTAGAATATTGTACACCACTGTGATAGTTTATAGTACACATGTATCTGATGTACCGTATGTAATTGCAATGACGACCTTCGTCATTGCCTTGTTTTCGTTCACATTCTGCCCCATTAATATTCTCCTTTTCCTCCTTTTCCTTATCCTTATCGTCAGGAAATCGCATTCGTTTTGCACGTAGTGTTTGTGATTCCTAGTTAGGTGCTTTCCTCATGTCCTTTTCCTTTCAAATTTCATAGGCATAGTCTCTAACATCTCATCAAGGTCACTACATTCTTCGATTTTGGAAATCACTCATGCATGACCGTCCAGGCGCCATTTTGTCCGTTTCTGGTCCATTTTAAGGCCTTTATATCTTCTTTCCTATCTCCACTATCCTAGATCCTACAAACTTCTAACAAATTTCTCTAGATAGTCTGAGAGATGTTCTTTTATCTGCGACATATGACTTGACCTTCAAAATGCCATCTTCATACTCGAAATTCAAATCTAAAACCGTCGAAAATCTCTCAAGTTCTTGAAAAACGGACCCCTAAATAATCTAAAACTGCCATAACTTTCTCATATAAATTCCGTTTTGTATTTAAATCTCACAGTATCTTTATCTCATAATTGCACATAGCCATGCTAAATTTCACGCTCCATTGGCTTTGCACAACATAAATAGCGCCCTCTAAAGTTCTGGGAATTTGCTTTCTCTCTGTGGCCGTATCTCCATAATGGCTTAGCAAACCCGTACCCTTTTTTGGATTTAGATACTTGAAGATATGCCCTTTCCAGCCATATACAAAATTATATACCCTATCACTGACCAAATTTGAGAAAATTGCCCTCCAAATTCGCCATTTTCAAGAAAATTCCGAAATAACTTCAACTTGCTCTAAAATGGCGATCTTTATACCTACATCAATGAAACTTGGCAGACATATGTATGTGCCTGCCCCGATGTATTTACTTAGATGAAGAACAAAAAACGACGCACACGTTCTCTAGTACTGGCTTGTATAGTCTATGCTTCTTGTAGACGTTTATTCTTGTCAAAAGCCGTAAGAACTGAAAAATGACAAAGTCAAAACATACGAATAATAAGTATAACGGCATTTACATTTGGTATCAATCTTCTAGGAATAAAACGCTTCAGTGTTCAACGATTACTTCAATGATCGTTCAATTAACTACTTGATGTACGAAATACATGTATAATAAAATAACTTCTTGATGTACAAAATACATGTATAATAAATTGACATTTAACGTGAACAATGTCTAAACTTCCATTTATGTATCTGTACTTGAGGTATTGTTTCTTTGGAATAACTTTCATGCACATTGTATAAATAATACTGTCATTAAGTGACTTCACCAGAATGCTAATTACACACCGAGCATAACAGGTTTGTGGTTTATAATAAGATTAGTTTAACACAGCTCAAAATATGAACCACACATCATAATGGAATAAACATATTACAGTGAGGCACTTATATGTAAGCTTACCACTGTGCCTGCTGAGTGCTGACATCAAAGACAGACCGATTTACTTTCAACTTGATGCACATCTTGTTACAGCCTTATACTGTTCCCATCTGCAAATTGAAGGGAATTATACATGTCTATGTTTATGTCTCAACATCTAGCAATATACATTTATCATTAGCATTACATGTATACAGCTTAATTTACATAACTCATCACAAAGAAGATGAATGATTTTGATTAGCACGCAACGTGCATGTACAATACTCTATAATCGCATTCAACGATGCGCTTTGAATGTGTTATGCGTACGTAAGAATACACACAATCATACACACATACACGTGTTCGTTAACAATCAAAGTTCAACAATCAAAGTTCGACAATTAAAGACAACATTAAGCATATAAATACGTTATAATATCAACCTCCAATGAGTTTAGTCTGATCAGAAAACCATTAATTCAAGATTCTTCATACTCTCAATTCTACTCACATTGTTAAACTGATGAAAAGCTCAAGGTTTGATGGCTTCCTTGGCGAGCATTGTTCGTAAATCATCGAACATTTGTGTGCATTACTTGGTTTGTTTTTATGAAGCGCTAGCGCCCCAAAACTATGGAGTGCCGACTGTTACACTCCCACCAAATTACTTACAAATAATTCAACCTGCCATACAATGACAACCTGTGTTGGTAATTTTCAACTACCGGTACTCCATTACTCATGAATCTAGTAATGACATGTATTAAAAAAGAACAACATTGCAACTGTATAATTAATACTAGACTTAACTGCACTTGCACAACTGAGCAACATAACTGAACAAAGGAGTCACTGCCATGCACCGCAGAGCACATAAGGCGCGCAAGAATGGGGAAGACAGAGCAATGCATCCCGGCAACGACAGACAACTGCTGTCCGAAATCTTTATGACTGAAGCCATGAGCAAAATCAAAGCACAGGGCGAGGCGAGATGAGCAATCACAGGGAATGCATAATCCACCAACAACTCTGAAGTAGGGTGACTAAAACACTCATTCGGAATCTGAGTCAGACGTTCTATGGTGTTCCACGAGGAGGACCACTTTCTGCACTGGTCTCCATAACTCTGACCTCTTAGCCCCCTTTTCCAGGTTCCTTGTTCCTACTCGTACCTGGACCTTTCTGACCAAACCATCATCACTGGGGGTCACTGCTGTAACTACAGCAAGAGGCCACTTCACACGTGGTACTTCGTTGTCCATCAACAAGACAACATCTCCAATCCTCAAGTTTCTTCGAGTTTTTGTCCACTTGTTACGCCCTTGCAAGGAAAGAAGGTACTCTTTGCGCCATCTGGACCAGAACTGTTGTGTCAAGAATTGGACTCTTCTCCAAGCTTTCCTCAGGTACATACCTGTCTTGGGAAACTCACCAGGAGGTGGCAACGGCACTAACTTCTTCATAGTGAGAAGATGATTCGGTGTCAAAGGTGCGGCAGTACTGGGGTCGTTCAGATTGGTCATCGTCAAAGGCCGACTATTCACAATAGCCATTGCTTCATAGAAGAAGGTACGCAGAGAAGCATCAGTGAGTCTTCCAGGGCATAAGTCTATAGTGGCCCTAAGGACATTCCTTATAGAGCGGATCTGCCGTTCCCAAACTCCTCCGGCATGACTTGAATGAGGAGCATTGAAGACAAATTCACACTGCTTGTCTGCAAGATAGGCTTCAACCTTGACAGCATCCATTTCCTTCATGGCTACCTGAAATTCATTCCTAGCTCCCACAAAATTGCTACCTTGGTCGCACCTGATTCGTCGGACAGCTCCTCTGATTGCGATGAAACAACGTAGAGCATTAATGAATGAATCTGTAGACATGTCATCAACCATTTCAATGTGAACGCCTCTAGAACACAGACAAGTGAAGAGCAACCCATATCGCTTCACATCCGAGCGACCTCTTTTAACAACAAATGGACCAAAACAGTCCATGCCCACGAACGTAAAAGGGTAAGAGGGCTCTACCCTATCATCTGGAAGGTTGGCCATCTTTTGCTCTTCCTGGGGTCTGCGCAGGCGTCTGCACGTCACACAGTTCTTGATCAACTGCGCTACCAATCTAGATCCCTTCACGATCCAGTATCCATTGGCTCGTATCTCGTTCTGAGTGATGCCTCTACCTTGATGACAGACTTTCTGATGGAAGTGCTGTACAATTGCTCTGGTGATCTGGCTGTTCTTTGGAAGGATGACAGGATGGGGCAGGTCCTTTAGCCTACCTCCAACTCGTAGGGTTCCATCCTCGTCTAAGTATGGATCCAGATCATGGATGCTGCTTGCGTCCTTCACAGTTTTCTTCTGAGTCAAGCACTTCATCTCTTGAGAGAAAGTCTCTCTTTGGACTAGCTGAAGGATGAAGACCTTAGCTGTCTCTCTTTCTTGAGCAAGTGAGGCTCGTTCATCACCTTTCCTTGAGGCCATTCTGAGTCGACACAAGACTCTAATCATCAAAGACCAGCTAGAGAGTCTGGCTAGACGCTGTAGCAGGTCTGGCTTGTCAAGATTGAGGTTAGTTGCGAAGATAGCTATCTTCACCTCAGGGTCACCAACATTCAGTTGTGCGGAGGTATCTCTGAACTCAAAGTTACGTTCCCAAAGGAAGTCTGGCCCATTCATCCATTGCTTGGTCTTCAGTAGCTCTGTCGGGCTGAGTCCTCTGGACGCATGGTCAGCCGGATTCTCTTCGGTGGGTACATAGTGCCATTGATCTTGGAGACTCCTATCCCTGATTAGCTGAACTCTATTCGCCACAAATGTATGAAACCTTCGGGCCTCATTGTTGATGTAGCCTAGGACTACCTTGGAATCAGTCCAAAAGAACTCCTCAACCAGTTGAAGCTCCAGCTCGTCTTTCAACATAGAGCTGACCTTTGCTGAGACCACCGCAGCTGTTAACTCTAGTCGTGGTATGGTTACTACCTTGGATGGAGCGACTCTCGCTTTGGCAAAAATCAGAGAGCAATGAACTTCCTCCTTCTCATTCACGTACCGTACATATGAGCACTGACCATATCCCATGGTGCTGGCATCTGAGAAATGATGCAGTTGCACCACAACTGGATTACTGAAGCCAGGAGGATGAAGACATCGAGGAATCCTAAGGGACTCTAACTGCGGCAGTTCCTTGAGCCACTGATCCCATGATGGCCGCAAGGCTTCCGGGACTGGATCATCCCATCCAAGTCCCCTTCGACACATTTCCTGAAGGATTTTCTTCCCCTGTAGCACCACGGGGGCCACAAAACCCAGCGGGTCATACAGTGAGGCCACCGTTGAGAGAATACCTCTTCTGGACCACGGCTGCTCCTTCAGGGCAATCTTGAAACAAAGATAGTCTGCTGCTAGGTTCCACGAGATTCCCAAAGCTCTCTCCATTGACTCTTCTAAGTTGAGGTCCAAACTAGTGACATCAACAGAGCGCTCTGACTCTGGGATGCTCTCTAGGACAGATTTTGTGTTGGACACAAACTTGTGGAGGCGTATACCCCCTCTCTGGCAAAGTTCCATGGCTTCTCTTGCCAAGTGAATGGCCTCTTCTGAACTTGGTAGACTTGTAATACCATCGTCCACATAGAAATTTCTCGCTAGGAAACGTGAAGCCATGGGGAAGTCATCTTTGTACTCTTTGGCAAGGTGCTTTAGGCCATAGTTCGCACATCCAGGTGAGGATGCAGCACCGAAAAGGTGTACCTTCATACGATAGTCCACTGGCTTGCCCTTTGTGTCTTTGCCCTCCCACCATAGGAAGCGTAGGTAATCCCTATGTTCTTCCGTCACCTGGAATTGATAGAACATCTTCTCAATATCGCACATGATGGCCACATCGTGCTGCCTGAATCTGAGCAGTACTCCCACCAAGGCATTGGTGAGGTCAGGGCCTTTCAGGAGGTGATCATTCAAGCATGTACCACGGAATCTTGCTGCGCAGTCAAAAACTACTCTGATTTTCTTCTTTTGAGGATGGTAAACACCATGATGTGGGATGTAGTTCGTCGACCCAGGGGGACTTTCTTCCTGTACCCTCTCTGCATAACCATTCTTGATCATTTCAGTCATGAAAGCCTGGTACTGCTCTTTGTACCTTTCGTCCCTTTCCATCTTTCTTTGTAGATGTTTGAGTCGAACTTCTGCAAGACGCCTGTTATTTGGCATGTCTGGCCTTTTCTTGAAAGGCAGTGGCATTATGAGATGACCGTCTTCATTCTTCGCAATGGTGGTTTTCAAGAACTTCACAAACTCTATATCCTCTTGGGAGTAGGATATGTCCTTACTGGACCTTTCAGAGAAATCTGCCTCTAGGGCCTTGAGTACATCTTTGGGTGTAATCCCTGGCAGCTCCCTTGTAGCCACTCTGCCACATCGACTGGAGTCGACGTCACCTTCTTGAGTGTTTGCTGCACCGATGACGCTCCATCCCAAGTCTGTTCGTACAGCGTAAGGCTCAGCATCGGTGCCTGTCACAACCTGTCTAGGGACTAAGGCTTTGGGACAGTTATAACCTATTAACAACCCAACTTCACAACCTTGGAGAGCAGACATATCCCGAGCGATATCTTGCAGGTGTGGCCACTTGTCGGCAGTTTCCCTAGTTGGGATATGCTTGCGGTCTGCTGGTATAAACTCTCGAGTGTAGCATTTTGAAATCTTCACCTTAGTGGGAGATGTCATGCCTCTTACTATCAGATTGGACACCGCATCGCACTGGATGGTGGATGAGGACGTCATCGTTGATAACTGTAGTCTCAAGGGCTGTCGCTTAACGCCTAAGCTCTGAGCTACTTCTTCTAGGACAAAGGAGGCATCACTCTGGGTATCTAAAAGAGCATATGTTAGTACCTCCTTTGTTGGGGACTGCTCTGAAGCAACCCATACTGGCACAATCATCGACGTACTGGTGGTTTTACCAAAGTGCAGCTTATGGGATGTTGTTGCGGCTTGCTCCGTTTCGTCTTGACTTGCCTCAGGACGCCACTCATGGAGGGAGGAGGGATGCCGCTTGCCGCAAACTTCACATTTGTGCCTCTTTGTACAATCCTTGCTGAAGTGCCCTTGCCGAAGACAACCGAAGCAGAAGCCATTCTTCTTTACAAAATCCTTGCGGTCACTTAAGGATTTGTCCTTGAATTGAGGACATCCATCAAGGAAATGATCTGTCGACCGGCACAGGCCGCAGGCTTTGGCAGGTTTCTTGCCGTCAGTCGGGCGCTTGTGGTGCTTCGTCTGTTCCTCTTTGCTTTTCACGGCCAGTGTAGAGCTTTTCCTTGTGGGAAGCTTGTCCTTCCTTGGGCTCGAGGATTCACTGCTCTTTAAGGCCTCCAGTGAAGAGATCGGATTGTTGGCGATCTGTGCCTCCTTGAGCATGAATCCCACAAACACCTTGAACTGTGGATACAATCCCCCATTCTGGATGGCATTTGTAACCTGCCTATTCCAGCTGGCAGCAAGCCATTCAGGCAGCTTACCAAGAAGTCGTTGGTTTTCAAGGCAGTCGTTCAATACCTCCAAGCCTGGCACGTAAGGCATGGCGTCCATGCAGCTCTTTAGGAAGTCTGCAAACTTTTGAAGTGCCTTCCCGTCTCTTGATGGTACCTTTGGCCAGTTGTGCAGCTTTTCCCGGAAGACCCGTTGGACTTGGAATGGGTGGCCATACCTCTGCCTTAGAGTGTTCCAGGCACCAGCATAGGCATCTTCTGAACTTCCATAGAAGAATCCTTCTATAGCCTCTCTGGCCGGTCCTGTCACGTATTGCTTCAGATAATAAAGCTTTTCTGTAGCCGGTATCCTGTCCCCAATTAGAGTCCTGAAACTTCTCTCGAATTCAATAAATTCGAGGGGATTACCACTAAAGGTATGAGGTACTGGGACTGGAAGCCGATTCCGATACATATTGTCGGCTAGGGCTTGTGCAAAATGCTGACTATCTATCAATGGCGATGACTGAGGAGGACTGTAGACAGAAGGCACTGATGGGCCTTTTGACACAGAAGGCGCTGTTGGGCCTTCTGACAGAGTATCTGCAGAATTGACAGATGAAGGAGGACGAGGTGAGATCTTGTCGCGAGAAAGCTGATCAGGGAGACTAAAGGTGGCAGGGACTGGGGTGGCTTCCGGTTGCTGGCTTGTTCCTGCATCTGGGTCCACCTCACTTAAGGACGAGCTGAAGACCGACTTGGCATAGTCTTGCTTTAATAGCTCTCTTGCGATTTGCTTGCGGTCCTCGACATCAAAGGGACTTCCAAGTGACCCTAGAACTTCTTCAAGGGCATTTATAATATCTCGGACCATCGCATTTCCTCTATCCATTCTCTCCCTTACTTCTCTTATAGGAGCCTTGTGCTTCCTCAACTCTTCAAACAATGATATCAATTCCTTCTCTCCATTTTCCAGAGCTTCGATATGTTGATTGATCATCGCTTCTTCTTTTTCCGCCTTGATTGCCTTCCTTGCTTCTTTGACAATAGTCTTCAGAACCCCATAGTGTTTGAAGAACTTCCGTTCCGTCTTCACCGACTCTTCCCCTTGCAGAGCTGCCATCTTTTCTGTAGGTTGTCGCTCTCTTGAGGACTTCCTACTGTGCGACTCTTCCATCATGTTACTTGTAAATACAATGGACCTAGGAGAAGCCAATGAAAATACAAACCCTACAACCGCTCAGCCTGCCTACTAGTCTAAGCGATACTTACAGGAGGCCCCAGACCATGTCACCAGCCGAAGCCGAAATACAATGCTCGCAACCCCACATGCGCACTACTTATGCACGCAGCAATGCAGGACAGCGACTCCAAAGTAAATTCAGTTGCTCAGTTGTGCACTACAATTTCATATCGATAGGTGCACACCTACTTTACAATTAAAACATTTATAATGTGTTAGTCATGAATTTTAGAATAATCTCTGACAATGGTAGAAATTTTGATTTAACCAAAATTTGCTCACAAAAAAAACAACTTGAACTTTCTCACACAAAAATTATTTAAATATGCATGTTTAACCAAAAATTTTATGAATTAGCCTAAACAGCTAATATCAATTCCAAAAATTAAAAGGAATCCGTAGTTTGAATCTATTGGCAAATATTTTAAGGCTTATTACAAATTTTGCCAATACCGATCAAATTTGTGCTTCTTTCTTATTTAACACAAATTTGTTGCACAAATTTATTACCCGAATTTTGCACACTCAAGACAATGTAAGGCTTTAGTAAAAATAAATTAAAATATACTAAATTTATCAAACTATTCTAATTGCAACAGCAATACCAAATCAACCCCTACTATATTACCGTTTCAAAGGATATACAAAGGAGATGCTTCCACAAAATAAATCAAGTGGAATTTATGGGATAGTTCAATGTTCTTTCAAGGTCAATGTTAATCAATTATAGCTTGACCTCCTTTTCTTGTACGCTCTTGAGCTTGACAGTCCAACAGCGATGCCATGAGCCTTGAAGAGTGAGCTTGCTGGAGATGTAGCCTTCCACGTCCTGGATGCATGCATCATCTACGTAGTGGGTAGAGTGTAGTCGCTAACTTGTGGGTAGAGTACTTACCACCCTGTGGTAGTGTTCTTACTGTGCCTGCCCCGATGTATTTACTTAGATGAAGAACAAAAAACGACGCACACGTTCTCTAGTACTGGCTTGTATAGTCTATGCTTCTTGTAGACGTTTATTCTTGTCAAAAGCCGTAAGAACTGAAAAATGACAAAGTCAAAACATACAAATAATAAGTATAACGGCATTTACATTTGGTATCAATCTTCTAGGAATAAAACGCTTCAGTGTTCAACGATTACTTCAATGATCGTTCAATTAACTACTTGATGTACGAAATACATGTATAATAAAATAACTTCTTGATGTACAAAATACATGTATAATAAATTGACATTTAACGTGAACAATGTCTAAACTTCCATTTATGTATCTGTACTTGAGGTATTGTTTCTTTGGAATAACTTTCATGCACATTGTATAAATAATACTGTCATTAAGTGACTTCACCAGAATGCTAATTACACACCGAGCATAACAGGTTTGTGGTTTATAATAAGATTAGTTTAACACAGCTCAAAATATGAACCACACATCATAATGGAATAAACATATTACAGTGAGGCACTTATATGTAAGCTTACCACTGTGCCTGCTGAGTGCTGACATCAAAGACAGACCGATTTACTTTCAACTTGATGCACATCTTGTTACAGCCTTATACTGTTCCCATCTGCAAATTGAAGGGAATTATACATGTCTATGTTTATGTCTCAACATCTAGCAATATACATTTATCATTAGCATTACATGTATACAGCTTAATTTACATAACTCATCACAAAGAAGATGAATGATTTTGATTAGCACGCAACGTGCATGTACAATACTCTATAATCGCATTCAACGATGCGCTTTGAATGTGTTATGCGTACGTAAGAATACACACAATCATACACACATACACGTGTTCGTTAACAATCAAAGTTCAACAATCAAAGTTCGACAATTAAAGACAACATTAAGCATATAAATATGTTATAATATCAACCTCCAATGAGTTTAGTCTGATCAGAAAACCATTAATTCAAGATTCTTCATACTCTCAATTCTACTCACATTGTTAAACTGATGAAAAGCTCAAGGTTTGATGGCTTCCTTGGCGAGCATTGTTCGTAAATCATCGAACATTTGTGTGCATTACTTGGTTTGTTTTTATGAAGCGCTAGCGCCCCAAAACTATGGAGTGCCGACTGTTACAATGTATCCATATACGTGACAACTGTTTACCAAGTTTGGTAAAATTCGAATATGTCAGCGCAAAGTAATCGCCAAAAATGATGAATTTACTATGCATTACGTAATAGCGCGTTTAATGCGTGCAATACATTGCGCGCAGATAACAATGGTGTCAAACTGACCGCAATGAAGTGCCCTTTCGAATGATACCAAGTATGGTATATGTTTACACAGAAAATTGTGAGTAAATCGCATTTGAACAAGGGTCACTATACGAATTCCGCCCGATTATAACACTTATCGGCGATGACGTCATTTTTTCAGACTACTTTTCGCCCCCTAAACATCCTTTTTTTTCGTTGAAAATTTGCAATGACATTCCGAGATGCAATACGCAGGGCACCTCGTGGCCGGATTTTTGAAAGTAGTCAAGGGGGCCATTTAAGACGCCATTTTGTCCTTTAAATCTATTTTACATCACATGTTTCGATAGGATTATCATAGAAAAAAAGAGAGTAGTTTACAATAACAACCATGAAATTCTCTTTCCAATGATACCATATACGGCCTATAAAGAGACATAAAGAGAGAGAGAAAAAACAATTTAACTCCGGTCATAATACAGATCCTGTACGTTTTCCGCCCATGCATTACACGCATTGTCTATGGGGCAAATCGGGTTCACGCTTTTGACCCCTAGAACGATCTTGATTGATTTGACGAACATGCAACTAATCCCATTTGTTTTTGCACGCAGTGCTTGCGAGCCCTTTCTAGGTTCTTTCCCCTATCCCAATTTCTTTCAAACTTCGTAGGCATAGTCACTACCATCCCATGAAGGTCACTATTGAGGCCTTTCTTTCGCCCTACCTGTCTCCAATATTACAGAAGCTAAAGACTTCGTACAAATTGCTCTGGATAGTCCGAGAGAAGCTCTTTCGTTCGACACGTAGAAACACGGCATCATTGCACGCACATCGTTGTGACACGATTGCATTTCTAGTTTGTAGCCTTGATCTTATGTGCACAAATTATGACTCTGCCTACACAAAGTAACTTTGTTTGATTTGGACACAAACTTTAGACTTTAACCTCATGGCATGGATGGCATATTGTCATGCGCTACATGTGTGATCATAAATAAATAATGTAAAGGGAACTAGGGAAGAAAAATACACATTATCTGACTGTATTGATTGTATGCTAATTTGGGAACAGATTAAAATACCCATGATTAGAGAGTTATGACTGTTTGTAATATGAAATCCCTAAAGCTATGCAAATCTTAAATGCCAATTTTGTCGGTGGATTAATTGTGGCATATTCATGGATAACTCTCCTGTTTTTGTTTGTGTACAAAAATGTCAATAATTCATATTTTTCTCCAAAGTGCATTCTCCCTCAGGGCACCATTATGGATAATATATTATTACAGGCCCTCTAAAAAGAAAGAACCCCCTAAGTCAAACATTTTGGAAAAAATACTTTTAGAAAGTTTGTGTGTTAGAACAAATGGGAAGGTTGTCTGACTACATCACAGTGGCATTACTAATTCAGCCAATTTGAAGTTCCCATACGTATAGTGATTACAAGTTGCACAAATTCATAATTTGTCTGATTTTTTTGTCTGATTTTATTCAAACTTTCACTAGTGTGCTCCTCTGATTTATCTACTTTCTATTAAAATTAGTTTGCTATTAAGGTTAGATTTTCCTTGTATTTGTTGTACCGGTAGTTTACTTGCCCATCTCTTATTTCTTTAATTGTTTTGATTTTTCTCCAAAATTTTTGCAGTGCTAGCTTTAGCATGTTTTTCAGAAATACGTTGTGCAGCTCTAACATCCACTGCAGCTCCAACAACCACTGCAGCTCCAACAACCACTGCAGCTCCAACAACCACTGCAGCTACAACAACCACTGCAGCTACAACAACCACTGCAGCTACAACAACCACTGCAGCTACAACAACCACTGCAGCTCCAACAACCACTGCAGCTCCAACAACCACTGCAGCTCCAACAACCACTGCAGCTACAACAACCACTGCAGCTACAACAACCACTGCAGCTCCAACAACTACAACTACAAGTAACGTGACCACAGCAGCAAGCAACATGACTACCACACCCAGTAACATGACTACCACACCCAGCAACATGACTACCACACCCAGTAACATGACTACCACACCCAGCAACATGACTACCACACCCAGCAACATGACTACCACACCCAGCAACATGACTACCACACCCAGTAACATGACTACCGCACCCAGTAACATGACTACCGCACCCAGTAACATGACCACCTCTCCCAGCAACATGACCACCACATCTACAACACTACCAGGTAAGCACAGCCTTTCCATGCAGGGAATGTATTTTGCTTTATGGTCAATTTCGTCCATCTGACATGTGTATAATGTATCAAGCAGCTTTCCCGTACAACAATCAAGATGTATTTCAAAATTTTTGCCAAAGAATATCATACATGTACATGTACCTGGGTAAATGCATGTGATGGTGTCGAAAAAGCCTCTGTAACTCTGTGTACCTCGATCATTTTCCAAAGAAATCCCAGCAAAAGCGTACTATTAGCGCTTTGAAACACTCATAGTGGAAAATGTAAAACATCTCATTCAAGCTCTCTTGCCCTAGAAACCTGTAGAGAGTGATTTTATTGGCTAAACATTAAAGCCCATCTGTACTAGTTTACAGGAGGGATTAGACCACCCTGCAAGGTCACTGACAGGTGGTATATCTCATCAAATCAGCTCTCACTTAACATAAGAAAAAGAGGATCATGGGGGACCAATGGTCACCGTTAGGCATTGTTTACTATATAGAAGGCGGAAATAGCTATAAGTAGTGCAGTGGAGCTTTAAATGATGAGAGTGAAATTTTGTTATGAACATTTGTATCTGGTTTTATCGCATCACAAAAAGGCATGACTTAGATGAGATATAAAATCTTGCTAACATGAAAAGAATACCAATCAAATAAAATATAAGTGTTATGCATTTTGCGTTTTGGGTGCGCCTTTTTGCACCACAGCATTTCACTCAGCCACCTTAGTTATCTACCAATCATCATCTATGATCCATACATAGAAACATTAAATTAAAGGGAAATCCCACCCAAATAGACAACTACTCTAAACGAAAGCAGAAAAATCAGAGAAGCAGACGGATGTAAGTTTCATTTAAATCTGAGTGAATATAATAAAGTTATGAATTGTTGAGAGTCGTAATCCCTATACGTATGAGCACTTTAAATTGGCTGAATAAGTAATGTCACTGTGATGTAGTAGAGGACAACTAATACCCATTCATTCAAGACACAAGATGACTAATATGTCATTTATTTCCAAAAATGTATAACTCAGGAGGATCTTTCTTTTTATCTTTTTTTAGAGGACCGGTAATGAAACGTTATCCATATTAAATGTTCAGTATTGCCTTAAAGGTATTACAAAGTTTTGGTATGGGGTCATGAATTTGGTTCAAATTAAAATATTGGAAGCATATGCGTTCCTACAATATTCATTGATCGTTGTCCCGGTTGAAATCGAGTCTAAAGTTATGAAATTATAAATAATAGACTCTTTATGTTGTATAGCTCCCTCTCAAGGTCAAGATATTAATTTAGCTATGAAATAATGTTTCTTGACTAAAATCGACCGATTAGCTATTCCCGTTTGGAAATAACATATCACAACTACATATTCTGAGATTTTCATGGTCGCAGCTACCATTTTACGGCCGTAGGCGCTATTTGAAATTTATCAAAATTTACCGGGAGCACCGGTAAATTTTTATATTCAATTTTTCTTGAAAACAGAAGTGTTTTAGGGGGTAATTTTTTTAGTGCTTATAATACATCCACAGGGGCATCCAAATATATCAAAATTGTAAAGATTCACTATCCACCCAATTTTCAAAATTTCCCAAAACTTTGTATTACCTTTAAGAAAGAAAAGCATTAGGAGAAAAACAGAAATTGATAATACTTTTTTTTAAATTGACAAACGGGAGAGTAATCTGTGCATATGTCACAATCCACTGACCAAATTGCCAATTTGAGATTCGCATAGATATAGTGATCTCATATTTCAAACACTTTCAAGTTCCTTGTTATAGGTCAATTTATATGAAACTTTCACCATACTGGTTCTCCTGTTTTCTGCTTTCATACAAATAGATTGATAACAAAAGTTGGATTGCCCAGTAATTTGTATTTTACCTTTGTTTTCAAACAACGAAGGTGATATTGAAAAAATTAAGATATTTTTCCATTTCTCTTCAATTTTCTTTTGTATCACAATCACCATGGCAGTGACAACATCTGCCCCTGAACCCCGATGGAAAGTGAAGAACAAAGCCGGAAAGCTGTGTATGCTGATGGACTTTGATGGAACAATAACAGACATTGTACGTAGCAGTCACTATGAATATGACTGACAAAGAAAGCGGACAAAATATACAGTTCCTCAGTTAGACAAAGGAACATCCCTTCACTGCTATTACGTAAATATGTGTAGAACAGGTGTCACATGCATATTCACCTGTTCTACACATTTTTACATAATAGCAGTGAAGGGATGTTCCTTTGTCTCCCTGAGGAACTGTATATTTTGTCCGCTTT
>JAVYIG010002649.1:153287-175787 GCA_035222895.1 Strongylocentrotus droebachiensis | reverse complement strand
TCTGCAAAACATTCAGTTGATATCAAAATCCTTTTCAGAGTATATTGTCTACACCAACAAAATAGTACCACTAGTAACACTGAAATGAAATAAAGAAGAGAGATATATTAGAGAATAGATATATTAGAGAATGTATATATGTTAAAAAGTCATTTCCTGAACTTTCATGTTACCGGTACACCTTTTTTCATTACATGTTCAAGTGCTACTGCTATTGTAATTTTAATATTTTCATATCTGCTATATCTTTTTACAATGTATCCATTATATCTAGTATGATTTTAAAGGTATTTGCAATTCAGCCTTCTAACAGTGAATGGTATCTTATTCATAAACCATTTTGAATAAAATTATTTTAAAAACATTAGAATGCTTGCTCATGCACAGATTTGAAGCAAAATATAGCCAAATTCAAAAGATGTTAGAGTTTATATTTCATGCGTTGTTTACTCGGATTTTTGCCATGGTTTGTTATAAAGAAAACAGGTTTGTTATTTTTTTGTTTTTCATTGCAAAGTTTGATTGAAAGTGCTTTATGAGACATTTACATTAAAAAAGAAATTATATTTTAACTTGCTTTTGTAGTTTCTTAATACTCCTTGCATGTGATCTGTCTGTATTTGTACATATGTATTTTTGAAATCAATTTGTCATGATGTGAGAATAATTAAACTCAGTCTTTCTCCTCTATTTTTCATAATGTGAATATGAATTTGTGAATGGTACAATACCCGATTGAGGCCTCAAATATTTTCGAAGGACTTTCATCTGAATAAAATTGCCTTGTTGGAAATCATCTTGTATATATAAACTTAGTGATTTTTCATTGGCCATTTCTATTCAACACTGGAAACGATAGAATTAGAATGATATTCTATTCAGAATTTCATAAATGCAAACAAATGCATAGCTACAGTAGGTATTATTATCAAGAGTTTGGCCAACTTTGTTTCAGTTCCTCACAACATGTCATTAATGTAGTATTTTGTATTTTGCTTGCCTAACTAATCAGGATTCGCCACATTCTGCCCAGTTTGAATCAGGTTGGTAAACCACATTAATGAACGGCTCTATTGCAACCATTTATTCTTTAAACATAGAAGAATAACTTGATGGTTCAATGGTTGAGAGAGCTTTCAAATTTCCATATATAAATTGATGAGGAGTTGTGTTTATTTGGAGTCAGATCTCTCAAATTTAGTGCTTTGAACACTATCATTTTAATTTCTCAATTTTATATCTAAAAAATGAAAATGAATAATAAACATCCAAATTTTGATCTTCTCAAAAGGTGAAGTTAAGAGGCTTTTGATCGAGAGAGGTTCATCTTTATAAAAAAAAACATAAGTGTGATAAATTTGACAAGAAATGGGGATTGTATTTGGATTATTTTATGCAATACGTTTCACTTGTGCTTCTTCATATTTTGTATAACTTGAAAATCTTTTCTGTGTAAAAAATTGCAAATTGATATGAAACTAATAACAGTTTTTTTGTTTTCCTCAGGACAAAAAAAATATAGAATTATAATAATTTTCCTGATATTTTGTTTGCATGCCATATGAAAAACGAGTTAGTGCAGTTATTTCCAATATACAGTACCCACCCCTTAGTAATAGTTCAGTACTAGTCGATACTCTGTATTTTATTGTAGAATTTATTGTAGTTTTAGTAGTAGTTTGTTTCTTTTAAATTTCATTAATGGACTCTATGAACCTAATGGAGCCATCTGTAAGATGAGAAGCAATCAGATGAAAACTTAAGATCACTCAATGAAAGAAATAATAATCTTCAAGTGTCAAAAATACCAATCTGGCTTACAAATCTCAAAATGAAAAATAAAACTTTGTACAAATAATAACCACAACAAAATATCTGGGTTCGTGGATTCCAATGAAGCATGTCTTTAGCCCTGCAGATTTTTTCTCCATTTAGTCAATAATGCATTGTAACTAGCTTCCTATATATAACTAAATCTGATATATAATTTTTTTTTTTTTTTTAAATATTTTCCACCTTTTTTAAATAAGTGCATGTTGGCAATGAAATATAAATAAAATCATGTAAACTGGTATGTGACTTTTTTCACTTAAGACAATTACATTTATATCATTTAAAGAACTACAGCATAATCAGACGTGCATGTTTGTGACACTTTTAATGAGGAAAGTAGAAATAGATCAAATATTATTTGATTTTTTTTTTAACGAGTTTAAAGTGAAATATAACTTGGGTAATCGTTATTTCATGATATTGTGTGAATAGATCTGAATAAATTTTAGGAAAGTTTTCAAAACTTCATCCAAAATAATACTCTTTGACTTCATTTTGTACTTACCTTTTGTCTTTGATTTTGCCTCTACTTTTTAAAGCGTATCTGCCATAGTTTACAGGAGGGATTAGACTGCCCTGCAAGGTCACTGGACAGGTGGTTATCTCATCAACTCAGCTCTCAGTTAACATAAGAAAAAGAGGATCATGGGGGACCAATGGTCACCGATTAGGCATGGTTTGTAATATAGAGGGCGCAAGTAGGTACAAGTAGTGCAGTGGGCCTTTAACCTTGGTAACAAGTTACGATACAGAACCATGACAATGAAATAGACTAAACAAAGGACCTAGTAATTCGTGAACAACATTTCAAAATATATGCATATTTTAATATTTGAAGTAATTCCCGACAGGTTTGATAACTTCATATACATTACCAATCTATAGATTCGTCTTATAATAATACATGTAGTTTTTAGAACATTTTGTTCTGATTCTCTCTCTCTCTCTCTCTCTCTCTCTCTGCCTCTCGAGTCCCCTCGCGATCCCCTCTCCCTCCCTCTCTCTCCCTCTCCCCTCTCCCTCTCCATCTCTCTCTCTCTCTCTTTCTCTCTTTCCCCTCTCTCTCTCACTCCCTCGCTCGCTCTCTCTCTCTCTCTCTCTCTCTTATCCCCTAATCCCTCCCTCTCCTTTTGTTTTCATCAGAAGACCAATCACATTATTACCTAGAATTCAGCCTAATAAATATAATCACAATATGCTCCGATGACCGTTGTCCAAACTCATTTCAACCTCTCCGGTCTGTAATCTCCTATACTTTACACTATTTCTTCTTGATTTATGCTTTCTTTGTATATTGAGAAGGCATAGGAAAGCTAGAAAGAGAAAGAGAACGGTAGAAATAATGACGTAGGCTAAAAAGGTCGGCGTTTTGGCGGTCTGTATCTCGTTGACTAGTTTGCATTCGGGCACTGTGACGTCACTCCCCGATGAGTGTTCTGCTTGGTATAAGAGAAGGAGAAAGCAAGAGAAAGAGACAGAAAGAGAGAGAGAGAGAGAGAGGGGGAGGGGGGGGGGGAGAGGTCAGAGACAAAGAAAGAAAATAATATTTAAGGAAGAAAGATGTGATCATTTGCGCAAGAATGTATTTTGATTTAACGAATTGACGTATTTTCATGAGTGCGTCAGTTGGTCATAATTTTGTATTTATTTATCGCGACAAGGAAATTTGAATTGAGTTTTTAATGGAGGGCCCGACGGCGAAGCCCTAACTTTTGTTGTTCCTTGTATCTTTCATATTGGGTTTATCATAGACGTATGGGCACGTTTTTCCGGGGGTGGGTGGCCTAACGCCTCCTGCCAGAATATCAATCTTCCACTTTCAAATTGGTGAGCGAGCAAAAGAGCTAGTACTTCGTAATGGTAGGAATACTGTCATTTCATCATAAAACATAAGCTAGATAGATTTAAATCTATTACACTATTTGGGCACCTCGCTATCAGAATGTGATTATTCTGGTACTTCCGTATCCTGAAATGTAGTTGTCTGGAAATCCATTGCCCGTAGAAGTTAAGTATCGGTTGCCGCGAAACCAACCAGGATGAGATTGTAAAAGATTTGTTTTTCTCTCTTTACCTCTTCAGAGGGACTTTATTATTCCATTTCAAAATACATATAGACTATTTACAAAACTACAAATTACAAATTATATACCAGATCAACATAATTTCCTCAAAGGACCATTATAACATTTCTATTAGTATTCCTTTTTTAACTTCTTCATTATCTTTGTAATTGTATATTACATGTTGTGCATAATTCATCAAGAAATTAAGTAAAGTAAATTTTCTGTTATTCATTTTATATCCAATCAATAACATTTTCATATCAATTTCAATTTCTATTTTAAAGATGAATGAGATCGTAAAAGATGTTGGAATGCAGGACCTCTCTTCCTGATCCTATGGCCTATGAGTATGAGATTGAATGAATGTTTGCTTGATGCTCACCTCTTGCACATACAGGCATGGTGTTAGGTGGAGGTGGTAAGTCTCTATCATCGCCGACATGAAACACAACCGCCATCCCTAGCTGCACAAAATCAAAATCAAACAAAAATTTAAAAAATAAAGACATTTACCCGAAACTGTTCATGATCACACTTTTAGAAATCTTCCAATGCGCTTGACGCGTTTTTTGCTTCTTGTTTGGTATTATTTAAATTCAGATTTTTTTCTTTCTTCTATTTCATGAATCACAGATTATATAGGTTTAGAAAAAAATGCAATTTTGGGGTTCGATGAACTAAAATAACGTCAATAACATAAGTTGATTATTATATTAAATTGGCAGTGCAGCAATAATGTTGGCCACCATTTAGAAGAAACGCTAAAAAAATACATTTAAACCCCCCCCCCTCCCCCCCCCCCTCCCCCCCCCCCCCCCACCACCACCACTACCACCACCACACGTTTATCAATTTTCTGGATACGCCATTACAAATTACTGACAATAGAATTAATTACCTCTAGGTGTACATCCATATGACAATGGAACAACCACCAGCCCGGGTTATCAGCTTTGAAACGTAGTATGGTAAAGCGCTGAGCCATCATTAATGTATCTTTCCGTGGAGGGCGATGTAGGTTGCGTTTTATTTCTCCTAGGTATATTCGAAAAGGATGAGCACCAATTATTAGAGACTGTCTTTAAACTAATAGAAATTAGACATATACGACTGTATTTCAGATTCAAACAGAATAATGACGTATATCGTCATGCTATACCTATCATGTTCGTTCTCCGAAATTTAGATTTCCTTGTGGATTATTACAGACATGGATAAACAATACCGAATTCTAAACAAATATTTAAATTCTATGTTTTCAATGCAAATGCATTTTGAAAAGCGAGCACAAAGTCATGGAGTCTACCAAACGGAACCGAAGTCCGACTGGGGTTCCATGGGCGCCCTTTATTATTATGTTATCCATTATTTTCATCACACTCCTTCAGGGCTCCTCAACTGCGTACCCATAATAGATACCGCGGTCAAAAGTATGGAGTTGATTTAACACTAATAAGCTTAAGGGAAATATGTTTGTTTTTTTGCGAATAATTGCCCCCTTTAAGTGTATTAAAATAATCTCAGAGGAAATACCTCTCTCATCCATATCTTTTATCATCTGTAGCGGGAGTTGCTCGCCGTTGTCGTAACTGATGACGTAGAAATGGTTACCATGGAGATGAAGTGGGTGTGGCTCAAATTCCTTCAAAGACTTTGTCACCAATATGAGCTCCACAACCTATAGGAATTATAGCAATTAAGTGTAGACGTTGAAAACCATCACCCTATCAATACTGAGCCGTCTACTTTGTAGGCACAAACCGTTTCAGTTGTTGTGCGTAACATTGTGTCTGGACTAAGAGGCCATGCTGAG
This sequence comes from Strongylocentrotus droebachiensis, assembly GCA_035222895.1. Taxonomy (NCBI): domain Eukaryota; kingdom Metazoa; phylum Echinodermata; class Echinoidea; order Camarodonta; family Strongylocentrotidae; genus Strongylocentrotus; species Strongylocentrotus droebachiensis. The sequence continues at coordinate 170,075 of JAVYIG010002649.1, read as the reverse complement.
TACACACACTAGTACAGTGCACCCTATATGCTCTGTACTTAACCCCCTCTAAAGTGTTGGGATCCCCAAATTCGCCAACAATTTGATGGCAAAATTGCATTTAAATTGTATCGTAATGTGAAAGAAGATGTCATTTAAAACATACTTCTGCAAAGATTCCCCCCCCCCAAAAAAAAAAAAGAGTTTGAAGACAAAAATATAATAATATTGATTTTAAAAAATGCAATTTGGGTTTTCTCTTGTACGCAGAAAACCTAAATGTTGGTTTCATTCATCAATATTCGACTTCAAACACATTTGTTTTGAAAATCCTTGCAGAAATGTTTCTTAAATCACATCCTCTTTCACATTATGATACAATTTAAGTGAAATCTAATTGTTGGGCTCCCAACACTATAGAGGGACTTTAATCTACTCCTGGGGGGTGTTTCACAAAGATCCTAAGTAGAACTTAACTCTAAGTGGGACTTAAAAATTATGGACAGCCTTTGGAGCCTTAAAATAAAATATTTCCAAAAGCAAAAATTGAAGTATTTTAGACTTTTCATAAATTCCACATCAAGAACATGAAATCTCCTTGATGATAGAAAATATGAATGATTTGAATTAACATTTTATGCCTTTTACAATAACTTTTACAAAATGTTTTCAAAGATGCTAATGGCTTTCCATAATTTTTAAGTCCAACTTAGAGTTAAGTTCTACTTAGGATCTTTGTGAAACACCCCCCTGGTATAAAGCCAGAGAACGACAGAGCTAGGCTCTACTCAAGACTTCATGGAATTGTTTTAAGGTGTCAAATTAGAGTCTGTGCCTGCAGACTAGCAGCCACCATTGATTCGGTACTTTACAATCCACTAAAGATCGTAGTGGCGGCCATTATAATTATCATGTGCGCATCCGCAATACACAATCATGATGTTTAACAAAATACAAAAATAATAAAAAAGGCGAATTTAAAGTATCCAATGATGTTTTATTCATTTTACTTGACGGGTATTACTTGACTGGTAACTACTCAAGATTGTAGTGGTGGCCATTATACCCTGTGTCTATAATATATACGACGATGTTCAAAACAAACAAAAAAGCGAATTTAAAGTATCAAATGATGTTAAATTCAGTTTGACTTGACGGGTATTGGCCTTGATGGACTTTAAGCCCATTGCGCATGATGCGGCATTTGCCTGACGTAGTCCTGCGTCAATGTTTGGTGCGGCCTTTAACGCGCCATATATTTTTATGTGAGGATGACGTACAAAACTCAATGTAAAATAAACAGTGCAAATATTGCGTTGAGTTATTGCCGTATGAGCTAATTGCCTTCAAAGTTTCGATTGACGCATGTAATAGCGCAATTAAAATGATGCCTCGGGTGCAACGGGCATAAGGACAACTGTAATGGACTGTGTCTGATATTGGTTATACAAAGCCTGCATCATCATTAGGAGTTAGATTAGACTTATCGAAACCAACCTATCATAGCAGGCTAATTAATAAGAATGAGATAATTTATGAACACAAAGGGGAAATATTATAATCAAGATACTGTAATTAGAACTGTTAGGAAATTGTAGTGAAAACATTGAGAGAGATTGGGAAACGGAGATAGGGAGAAAAAAGACTTACGGCTAGAAAAAGAGAGGGAGGGGGTGGAGCTGTATAAAAAAGGACGACGAGACAGAGAGAGAGAGAGTGGATAACCAACAGAAAAGGAGATGGAATGTATGAAAATTATAGATTATAGCTGTATTCTACTTGCCCGACCTGGTTCAGTTTGACCGGGATCGTATGCGTACACTCGCAGTACTCCTCTTCACAGTCCCGCCCGTATTCCGTCATCATCGTCGACTTCATGCACAGACTCCCGGCCTGGAGATGACGATGATGAGTGAGCAAGGGGACCGTCGGGAGGGCGAAACTGATGTTGTTCATCATGTGAGTCCTCTTTGCGGTGTACGTGTGGCCGCCTTTCTCTACGGGGTAGTATGTACGGTGATGAAGATGGGGGGAGTTGCGATACACGCTGTCAACTTCGATGTAGTGGGTGACGTCGGGCTGAGGACGCACGATGTCTGGATCGATGGGGCCTAGTATTAGTAATGAAAGCGGTGCACACTCTTAACGAAGTATGGCTACGTCTTATCGTGTTGGGTTATATTTATATTTTCTTAAAGTCATGACAACTTGCGTGAAATAATTTAAGACTCCTCCTCCTCTCCCCGTATCGTACGCCTATCATTGTTCTAATTTTGTAATAATTTTTTTTCTTCAGACGCCATGCTTATCTAAAACTGATAGGGGCACAAAAACACAATTAATGAGGCACATTATTTTATTCTTAACTTCTTAACAAAATACTTCACTGATCTTACCTGCGTCTCTGAGGTCGTAAACCCCAGGCCTTCCTGGTGTACTTTCAACTATAGGTACATTAAGAATAACACCATCTTCTTCCTTGGTAGCTGATGGCATCATTTTCCGCGGGGCTCCTTCGTATCTCAATATCGCAACTTCTTCGATACCTTCACATTCCGATCCATCCACACCGCGCACTTGTATCGCGTAATTGCCGATCGGTTTATCGGCAGAAACCACAAAATCGTACCGTTCACCACCTGACACTACGACCCCGTCTACCGTGATGGCATCGATAGGTGAACCATCGGAAGCTATCGTGAATAGTTGGTGATTGGAGATCGATATTTCCATAGGACAATTAGTGACTGCTGTGTTGATTGCTCGAAAGCGATATCGTAATCCTTGTTTGACGGTGAATATTGAATCTGGGAGTCGTGCCTCTTTGCCGTTTCTTTCGAAAACCTAACAATTAAAACAAACAAAAGTAAGAGTGAAGATTGAGATATTTTACATCGTAAAAGGGGGTTACACAAATCAAAGGTCATAATGGAATAAATATAGTCTTAGGTTTGGTATTTGCTATAGCAGACAGCATAGGTTAGGGCCTTCTGAATAAGTATACGGTATAGTTATTTTCTTCCTCTTGTTTACATAAACACTTCCTTCAGATGGAGGGGGGGGGGGGTAATAAGTATTGCCTTTATTATTTTGCAGTCACCTTTCTCTTTGTGCCACGCCCATTAATAAGAATAGCATCAGGACCTCCTGGTCCGTCAGCGTGTAGATCCTTCATCATGTGCTGCATGGAGAGCGTATCAGTCCAATCCGACATCATTATCACATGCTCGTGGTCATCGATGTCGTAGAGACTCGAGTGCACTTCGTCATCCTTCCTCTGTCGTACGACCACGGGACCGAACAACCCGTCTGCCCTCTGTAGACCAGAGTGCGAGTGCCACCATTGCGTACCCGGTGTGTCGGCAAGGAAATCATAGGTGAAGGTTTGGGGTCGGGGAATGGGGCATTGCGAGATCATTGATGTCCCGTCCATGTGAGGGGTAGTACGCTGATGTTGACCATGCCAGTGAATGGTCAAACCTTCAGAGTTGTCCAGGGCATTGCGGACGGTGACCCGAACTCGGTCACCCTGACACACCTGTAAAGTAACAGACAATAAGTGAAGACCTATGATAGTGGTGTATAATGTGGGTCAAGCCATTGCGGAGTACTGGCATCGTCTAGAGTATTACGGTATTCCCTGGTGGATGAAATGCCTAATCAACTAAGCAAACGAGAAGGGGGATAGATGGAGGATGGGGTTCCTACACCATCTTCTTTTCCCATTCTCTTCCCTCTCTCGTCTCTTTCTTTTTTCTTCTTTCTTTCGTCTCTTCTCTCGCTATTTGTTTGTTTGTATAAGCTCCTTTCTTCACGTTTCTCTCTCTCTCTCTCTCTCTCTCTCTTTCTTGTATATATCTTACATTTTCGTCATTCAACGAAGGGGAGCGTGCCTCATATTTTTGCCACTTTTGTTAAGAAAGTTCCCTGAAAGTTTTGAGCCCCACCGTTGAGCCAATGTATTCCTACCATTTATCCCTGAGCTAATTTACCGTATATTTTATTTCCATATAAATGTCTGAAAATAAAATCTTAATAAACTATACCTGAATACTGGGCCCCGGTATCTGCCGATTAATCGCCAAGACTGGTCGCTGAACCCCATTTAGAGCTATACAATGAGGTCGCAAACAGTCACTCGTATTGAAAGGACAGTCATAGCAGGCCTTAGACATGGAGTAATACCACTCTGCTACGAAGTGGAAGTCACAGGTTCTCGGCTCGGGAAATCTCGTACAATCCCGTAAACATGATGTGGAATAATTATTGTAAGCACCGTTCGACACATTTGATGTAGTAGAAGTGGACACAACGGAAGGGTAGAAGTGAAATAAATCTGGATGGGGATTAACAAAAGAATACGGGGAAAATATTTTGGAATGAAATGCATTATTGAAATTAAATGTTAAGAAATGTGAGTTTCTTGTCGTAGGTACCAGGAGTAAGTTAAACAGACTTGATCCTAATATACATTTACTAGTAGAGAGTATACCCATTCTGAGAGTTTCATCGTGTAAGTATCTTGGCGTAATTATAGACGAGAATCTAAGTTGGAACCTACATATCAACGAAATAAGAAGAAAAGTTTTGTTTAAATTGTATATATTAAGGAGAATTCGTCCGATTATTACACAACGCCAAGCGGAATTGTTTTATAAATCCATGATACAATGTCATTTTGATTACTGTGATATAGTATATGCAAATACAGGGGTTACGAACTTAAGAAAACTTCAAATTTTACAAAATAAAGCGCTAAAAACTGTCATAAGGAAAGACCCAAGATTCCCAACAGATCAGTTGTTCATTCTTTTGAAGTTAGATAACATTTTAGAAAGATTTAAAAAAGGACATTAATAGTGATGCACCAAATATTTTATAACAATGCACCAAAACCTATTTTACATTTCTTTGAAAAGCGCAACCCTGTTTATAATACCCGACACTCTTTTCATAATTTTGCATTACCTAAAGGCCAAACGAATTATAAAATAAGGAGTTTAAGTTATAGAGGAGCGAAAAGCTGGAACACAATTTTACAGGAACTGAAATCCATAGAGAATAAAAATAGTTTTAGAAAACAGATCATGTCAACACCTAGGTAGCGGGGGGGGGGGGGCTGACCCTTGGGAGGAGAGTCAATCAGACTCTCGGTTTACAATACACCTCTCTGATAATTATTTACTTTTTATTCATTATTGTTAATTTGTATTTTGTACATTATAATAATTCATGTTTTCTTTGTTTATTTTTAGTTGTTGATTTGATTCGATTATTTTGCATATTTTTATGTTTTGTTATCTTTTGTTACTGGATTTTGATTTGTGATATAATTTGTATATTTTTTATTCAGTCACGGACTTTCTGAAAATCAACCGATAGGCTGAGAGAGTGACCGTGCTTAAATAAATAAATAAAATGAAATGAAATTATCGCTTTAACTTGTTATCGTATAATGAAGAAGACATTAACATATAAATTGGAAAACGACCATGCATTCCTCTTTCGACTCCGAAGTAGGGGCGTCACTCCCTCCCCCCCCCCCCCCTCCCCCACCTCCCTCCGAAAAACCCGATATTTACCGAAGGCTGTTTCTTTAAATTTCAGAAGTATATGCCTTTATTACACTGTTATAAAGGCCTCAGAAAACTTATACTTCACTTTCAACCAATCAGAATAGAGTATTATATATTTCATAAGTCGGTTGCATGAGAGTGTTGACACGGAATAGTTTTATATTGATGCCAGTAATCTCTATGAAAGCACACATACTCATATACAATTTTACAATCAAATGAAATGTACAAACGGTATTTTTTCCTCCACAAAACTGTGATCAGATGAACTACAACAAGAAGATTTATTTTGAATATCACAAAAGAAATTGCAATTAGGTGTTACTTATAAGAGCTAATATGAAAAGGAAATCAGATTATAAAAGAGTAGGCCTACATGTCTAAAACGATCACATTTTATTTGTTCGCATGTGTCACAATTATAATGAAACATCTTCCATTATACACACCGCATTTTTCGTCTGCATTGAATGGTCTTTACACACAGGTTTAGTCTAACTTATAGGCTGCAATTGAAAAGTCCTGTACTTACATAATACTTGTATAAAGAAGAAAGCAATGCCGAATGATACCATAGAGGCCATAATGAATCGAGGGTTCATTACACCTGCAAAAGAAAAACCACATGCTTCACTGTCAATATTAGGGAGTTTTAGATTCTGCACGACGAGAACGTGGACTGCCCTTTTAAGGCAATGTGACGTCCTTTTAAGGCACTGGCAGTGACGTCACGTTGCCTTAAAAGGGCAGTCCGCGTTCTCGTCGTGCAGAATCTAAAAGTCCCTATTCATGTTGTATAACAGCGGAGTATAGCTACGGGGGCGGGGGAATGCACCCCCTCTCAATCGAAAGGCAAAAAAGTAGGAAAGTGCAATAAAGAGAAGAGGGCGTGAACAATTGTGGAGAGGGAGGGAGAAAGGGAAATTTAAAAAAAATGCTAGGACGACCTCCCACCCCCTGATAGAAAGCATTGTTATTTATATATCATTCATCGGGTAAGAACGCCCCAAGATACCGTCAGTGCCCCTCGATATCCGGGCCAACGCTACGCCAGTGTTATGTAATAGGCGATGCTGCACTTCTGTCATTAAAATAAATAAAAAACATCGATATTTTATGTTCCTGGCAACAACTGAAATAAAAAAAACACTTCACCGTTATAAGCCACGCCCATCACAGAATGTCCATTTGAGTTTGCTTTGAAGTGTCTATATAGGCCTACCTTGTTTCTGAAACAAGACAGAGATGACCGTATATAAACCCCGTTCTCTTCGGATATTTTATTGATTAATATAAATGGATGCCATTCTTAAATCTTAAGATTCAAAAGAGTTTATAATGATTATACTCATGATGTGCGTTGATTAATCTATTCATGCTACAGTTTTGTTTTCCTTAAGCCTATACAGTGCGTCCCAGAAAAAACGAAACCGAGAAGTATCGATGTTTTATCATAACTTAATCACAACCATAATTAATGAATGATACATATTTGGAAAGCTTAGAGTCTCCTCTTTCATTTGATGTTATTCCTGGCTCATTTTTCTTGATTGAGGTATCATATGAAAGAGCTGAAAATGAACTTTCTTGAAATGTGAATTTTTCTTCGAAATTCAGATACCGCCCGCCAAATGTCTTTTTGGTTTCCTTCCTTCAAATTGCTTTTAATCACTCATGCGTGAAATATGCATCACGTGAGTAGCATCAACTGAAAGAAGAGACTCTAAGCTTTCCAAATATGTATCATTCATTAATTATGGTTGTGGTTAAGTTATGATAAAACATCGATACTTCTCGGTTTCGTTTTTTCTGGGACGCACTGTATAGGCCCGTGTGATAAAATAACATTTGAGCGTAATGACAAGTTCATTGAGTTCGGCATCCATTTTTCTGATTACAATAGAACGAGCCCGATTTCCAATGGTGACAAATCTCCTGCTTTCCCAATTATCGTGACAACATAGCATATAACACGAAACTTATTCGATACGTATATATTAAATAATTGAATGAAAATGTAAACGCACTCACCTTTGTTTTTATCGTTGACTGAGAAGGTAAACGACTATCTGTCTCCTTTAATCACGATCCGGAAACAGAAGCAAGACATTCATATTAAACATGTTCACAAATGCTGCCTTCTCAACGAAATGTCTTTAATTACAGATGTCATTGATGTTTTGTATCAATGTCATTGAAACAATGGTGTACTGTTACACAGCTTCTTCGGTTTAGAAGTTTGTCCTTTGTAATCTCTTCAATTGCCCGAGTCCATTGTTGTTTTGTGATCTTTGAACGGTGCCTGACCCTTCAAAGATAACGAAGGTTTGCGGAGAAAGATTTGAATGCATTTGATCTATCCTTATTTTCGTGTACAACCATCAAGATTGCTTTTTGTCATGGGGCATAAATTTTGTTGACAAAGATGTATGCACTAGGTACTCTACCTTTTAGAGGTTATCGAATATTTTCATAATTTAAGATGTTTAAAAAATGCAATATCGGCTTTTGTTATACTTTTATTTTCTTTGAAAAATACTGGAGGGATTGCCCTTTGTACCCTTTCAATATATACAACCGTGCCATGAACCATATAGTTTCCATGGTGGATTGGTGGTCGATAAATGGTGAAGGAGGACCGGGAGGTGGTGACCGTATTCATGATGTCAAAGACCAAGTTTTATTGCATTGTACACTGTTGGTCATAATGGTGGAATAATTATTTTTACCCCGATTTATTGGATGATTTTGACAATGATTTATTCCTAATAGATCTAGATAATAGTATACATTCTCAGATTTTATTGAATGACAATTGGGGAGTGTTTGTTTCGCGTGACTGCTAAAGCATGTGTGTTCTACAATGCTAATCAACTAGGGGACCTACATCCTTAAGTCATAACTGACAGTAATGGGGATTAATACCTCATAAATTGGCACTAATATAGCACATCGACACGGTTTTGATCATGGGGGCTCACAGTAACGAGGCCATTGCTTAGCCCAGGCGCGGATCCAGGGGGGGGGGCCGAGCGTGCCTTGGCCCCCCCCCCCCCGCAAAAAAAAAAAAAAAAAAAAAGGAGAGAGAGAGAGACAAGGAAAAGAAGGGAAAGAGGAGAGAAAGGGAAAAAAGAAGAGGAAGAAGAAAAGAGGGAAGAAGGAGATCGGGGGGGGGGGAGGACTTGCCTCCCCCTTCCCCCCTCCCCCCACCCCCAATAAAACAAAATAAAAGACAAGGAAGAAAAGGGAAAGAAAAAAGATAAAGAGGAGATAAAGGGAAGGACAAAATAGGAAGAAGAAAAGAAAAGAAGGGGGATATCAGTTGCAATTTTCCCGCCAACAAGGTGTAGATCGGAGGGGGGGGGGGCCATGGGTATACTGATAGGGGAGGGGGTTGGGGTTGGAGAAATAGAATTCAAACGTGGTTTATTTATAATTCCATAACGGTGGTTAACAAATAATGCTGAAATGAGATAATTTTCCTCACTTCATGCGTTTGTTCGAAAATGACAAATTCCTAAATTTACAGCCAGGCAAGAAAATGCTTCTTGAGATGCCTACATACCAAGGCCCGTGGAACGGCGGGGATCGGGATCCTCGAGCCCCTCCCCCCACACTTTCTTTGAAAAAGTATATTAAAGAGAAATAGAAAGAAAGAGAGCGAGAAAGAAAAAATAGTTAACTGCCAGTGTCACATTATAATGGGGTATCAAAATATGCTCATCTGACCATGATTAAAATTAATGCCTAAAATCCTAAGGGCTCTGCCCCCTGGATTCCACCTAGGGCCCTAAGGCGGGCCCTTAGATGCTCATATGACGGTCATTTAATGCCTAAAACCCCTGATTTCTGGGGGCTCTGCCCCTTGGAACCCACGCCAAATAGTGTCCTGCTAGTGTCACAAATAATAAGGTATCAAAAATGCTCATCTGACCGTAATTAAACGCCTAAAACCCCTGAGCTTCTGGGGGATCTGCCCCCTGGACCCAACCAAGAGCCCTTAGGCGGCCCCTTCGATACTCATCTGACCGTAATTGAGTGCCTAAAACCCTTGAGATTCCGGGGCTCCGCCCCCTGAACCCCAAGCCAATTAGTGACCTGCCATTGTAACAATTAGGTATAAAAATAATGCTCATCTGACCGTAATTAAATGCCTAAACTCCTGAACTTCCGGGGCTCTGTCCCCTGGACCCCGCCTAGGGCGCTAAGGCGGACCCCTGAATGCTAATCTTACCGTAAATTAAAACCTTAAACCCCTGAGCTTCCGGGGCGGACAAGGTATCAACACATGTTCATCTGACAGCAGGCGCGTAGCCAGGGGGGCGGTGGGGTGGTCCCCCAATAAACGCCGGCCAAAAAAGAGAGGAGTGTAAAAGAAGAGGACGTAGGAAGAAAAGGGATTAGACAAAGAACATATTTGAAATTCAGACAAGGATTAAGAGTCGAGAACGGTTCAACGAATCGTCTTCTTTCTCTAATGAATTAATGAAACGTCAAAGCTTCCGCGCTACGCGCGGGGGAGGGCAGGGGAAACTTAATTCAGACGAGGATAATTTTCGGGATCGGTACAACGAATCGTTTTCTTTCTATAATAATTTAATGCAACGTCGAAGCTTCCGCGCTTTGCGCGGAAGGGGGGGGGGAATTGATTTAGACAAGGATTAAGAGTCGAGAACTGTACGACGAATCTTCCTCTTTCTCTAATGATTTAATGAAAAGTAAAAGCTTCCGCGCTTCGCGCGGGTGGGGGAAACTAAATTATTTTTGAGAGCGGAACAACGAATCGTCTTCATTCTCTAAAAATTTATTGAAACGTCGAAGCGGGGGAAAAACTGAATTTAGACAAGGATTAAGAGTCGAGAACGGTACAGCGAATCGTCTTCTTTCTTTAATGATTTAATGAAACGTAAAAGCTTCCGCGCTTCGCGTGGGAGGGGGGAAACTGAATTTAGACAAGAATTAAAAGTCATAACGGTACAACGAATCGTCTTATTTCGCTAATGATTTAATGAAACGTAAAAGCTGTATTCAGACGAGGATTATTTTCGAGAACGGTACAACGAATCGTCTTCTTTCTCTAATGATTTAATGAAACGTACAAGCTTCCGCGCTTCGCGCGGGAGGGAGGAGGGGAAAACTGAATTCAGATGAGGATTAAGAGTCGAGAATGGTACAACGAATCGTCTTCTTTCTCTAATGATTTAATGAAACGTACAAGCTTCCGCGCTTCGCGCGGGAGGGAGAAGGGGAAAACTGAATTCAGATGCCAATGGCTGACCTAAAAAAGGTGACCACACCCACCCCCCCCCCCAACGGAACAAAATGTCAAATTTTCAAATTTCGAGACCAAAAAAAAAAAGTGTCCTCTCCACCCCCCCCCCCCCCCCCCGCTTATTTAGCGGCTGGCTGAGTAGTTACGATTTTTTTTCGGACCAAAAAAAAAAAAAGTGGGCCCCCCCCCTAAGAAATCCTGGATCCGCGCCTGGCTTAGCCATTAAATCATGACTGTACGCAGCGGGCGCTAGGGTACGTCGACGACCCCACAAAAAACACAAAAACAAAGAAAATTTCAATAAATTTTCAATAATTCATTGCATTTTGCCCCGACCCCCAACATAATCAAATCTTCTATGTGGGCATGCCTTGAACCATCAGGAATGCTCTACAGAGGATTTTTTTCCTGTTGGGGACTTGGGGATCTATTAGGAATAAATCATTGTCAAAATAATTCAATAAATTGGGGTAAAAATAATTATTCCACCATTATGACCAACAGTGTATATACACCTGTACAGAACATTCATAATTATGTTACAAACTTCATACTTCTGAAGAATTATTCTTTTCAGCGGTACATTTTTTGCGAGGGGTCGGGGAGGAGGGGTCGGTACGAATCCTTGTACTCGAATAACAACTTTTCATTTTCGAAATTTTCGAGCGCGGAAAAATGTTGTCCCCTTTTTTTTAAAGTAAAGAATTACAGAAATACGACATGTTCTGGCACCTCATACCCAAATATGAGACTACAATTCATGGTTCGCCTTGATGTCGATATTCCGGGATGCGTTATTTTTTTCTGCGGCACAGATTGGGGTTAGGTGCGTGTTGAGCCTATGGGAAAGTTTAGGGTTAGGGTTAGGGTTAGGGTTGATTCAAGACCTCTTTTTAAAAAAAAACCCAATCTGTGCCGCAGAAGAAAATAACGCTTCCGGGATACCTCATTGCCCAATTATGAAGGTAATTTAATGCTTGATTTTGAGGTGGTTGTTGCCCGAAAATATCGAAAATTAAAAATCCGGGGGGGGGGGGGCTTTCCAGCCCCCATGATAGCCCCTCGCTCCGTGAGCCTATGTCAGTGGTCAGATAGTATAGATCCATTAGCCGATGAGTACAGACTATGACGGACATGGTCAACTGGTCAGTGTTGACCCATACTGTCTTAACGAAAAGTGGAAATCCACTCTTATATAGGAGTCATTTTATATAGAGGAATCATTTCGATTTTGTTTTTGGTTGAATCCACTCCAAATTTTGGTGGACATAATGGCTCCGTTTAGTCTCCAAAGAGATTCGATCACACTATGTCCTCCGTAGGAGGACTAGAGGGCCAAATAAAATCTTGACTTTTTACATTTCATAGGTTTTGCATTGGATGCATTATGGGGGTTTTGTCCGATTTGAACGACGGTTTTGGAGGGTCAATGAATATTCATGAGCAATGACGTAAAAAATACGCCAACTACTGTTTGTTGATTGGCCATCGACAAAATGTTTTATGTATTAGATCATGCATAAAACATTTTTTGCATTCCCAGAATTCCCTACGATTTGAGCAAGAAAATGACGAAAAATGGCGGTTGTATGAACTGCGACTTTGAAGTTTTTCAATTACGAACAATGAAACATTTTTCTTGTTAGTAATTTTCTATTATAATAGAAGTTTGTCAAATACATCTCAGTTGAGCAGAAAATCTTCAGGCGAACATCGACATCAAAGTGATACCATACGGATACCAAAAAAAGTAAGTAAAGATCCATTTTGTGTGAAGATCTCTGAAATGGTTGTGATGTGTTCGTCATTGCAGTGAGGGGCTCTCTGCATTGTCACAACGTATTACTCCCTATCCCAAAAGCATCCCCTTTTCTTTTGTCTGACCAAAGAATATTAAATTAAAGGTAATACAAAGGTTTGGGAAATTTTGAAAATTGGGTGGATAATGATTCTTTACAATTTTTATATATTTGGATGCCCCTGTGGAGGTATTATAAGCACCAGAAAATTTAGCCCCTAAAAACACTTCTCCTTTCGAGAAAAATTGAATATATAAATTTACCGGTGCTCCCGGTAAATTTCGATAAATTACAAATAGCGCATACGGCCGTACAATGGTAGCTGCGACCATGAAAATCTCAGAATGTGTAGTTGTGATATAGAATTTCCAAACGGGAAAAGCTAATCGGTCGACTTTAGTCAAAAAACATTGTTTTATAGCTTAATTAATATCTCGACTTTGAGAGGGAGCTATACAACATAAAGAATTTATTATTTACAATTTCATAACTTTAGACTCGATTTCAACCGCGACAACGATCACCCAATATTGTAAGACTGCATGCTTCCAATATATTCATTTGAACCAAATTCATGACCCCATACCAAAACTTTGTATTACCTTTAACTGATTGAATTAACTCTAATTTAAGTCGTCGACGGTAATATTTTTAGAAACAATCAGGAGTTTACCGTAGGTTATTTCATTACAGCACATCTTCCTAATTTTAACCCCACCCCACCCCTCTTTTTTCTTGATTGTGCTCTAACTTCTAAGTTATGGCACTGTGCCTTGTTTGAAATATTTAGAAGAAAATGACATGTTTAGAGAGAAAATAGATTTATATTATTTGCGTATTACTAATGTCCGAATATTTACCTTGTTTACAGTAAAGTTTCAGGACTAGAGGTCTATATCATGCTACCCCCTTTTTATTTGGTATGGCATGGGTATTTCTAACTCTAGTCTAAATGACATGAACCAAGACAGTTGTATAACTAATGCAAGCACTTGATACTATTACTTGCACGAACCTTACTAAGTTTCTGTTTTCTTTTTATTGTAGATCTATTATGGAACCAAAAAGCAGATAATGACCACAGAGGTGCAACAGACATTATGAACATGACTGACAATGAGAGCGGACAAAATATACAGTTCCTCAGGTAGACAAAGGAACATCCCTTCACTGCTATTATGTAAAAATGTGTAGAACAGGTGTCACATGCATATTCACCTTTTTACAACAACAAAAAATGTGCTCACTACCCCCCCCCCCCCCCCCCCCCCCCCCCCCCCCCCCCCCCCCCCCCCCCCCACTGAGCGACTTTTCGGCCGGCGCGATTTTCCAATTTTCGGGAGCAAACAAAAATGAAGTTGGGCCCCCTCCCCTAAGAAATCCTGGATCCGCGCCTGCCTTATCCTATTAAAAAAATATCACCTGTCTTCCTCACACCCCTTCACTAGTTCATCTTCGTGATAAGCTGTATAGCCCTTTGAATATTACCAGAAGAAGAAGAAGAAGAGGTATATCGAGGATCATAAAAGTATTTATATATTCTTTTAAATGTGTGTACATGTAAGATACAGGTAGCTTTAATCTGAATTCAAATTCTGACCAATATATTAGGGATGCTGAACAGGATACTAAATTCAAGGTGGGGGAAATGAAATGATGTAGGAATAGTACAATAGTAGTACTGTAATAGTATTAGTAATAATTAGAGGATAACAATAATAATATAGTAATAATGATGACAATAAACAAAAATGTCCAATGTAAAAGAAAAAGTAATCATAGCAACCGCCCAAGGGAACACAAAAAGTGGTCTTTGTAGACAGGTTCCTTTAGTACATGTTTCAATGAGAAACCATTTTCAAGGGAAACAAAAATGTGGTCTTTGTAGACAGGTGGTCACTAAAGCAGGTTTGACTATATATACCCATGCTTTACATAGTAATGTAGCATGCTGATAATTGAATAAATCATATGGATTTTATTTTAATATATCTAATTTTCTAAATCTATAGTAAATTTATACAACTGAACAATTTTAAGTTCAAGAGACGACAGCCACCCCACCCCCCCCCCCCCCCAAATATATTAGGGATGCTGGAACTGGATACTAAATTGAAGGGGGAAAATAAAATGATGTAGGAGTAGAACAATAACAGTACTGTAATAGTATTAGTAATAACAATAATAATAAACTATTCAAATAATTGTAATAATGACAATTATCATAATAATAGCAATCATAATAACAATTATAATAGTTAAATAAATGATAATAGTAATTATAGCAACACAAATAATGTCCAATGTAAAAAAAAAAAAGGTATTCATAAAACTGAGTATATACCTGTGCTTTAAATGGTCATATAGCATGTTGATAATTCAATGAATTATATGGATTTTGTTTTTTTAAATATATCAGGTTCAAAACAGCAGCCCCCCCCCCCCCCCCCATTCATTTGTTACCTTTCTTTTGTTGATGTAATGTCATGTCATGTTGCATTAAAAAAGATTATTATAGAACAAATTGTGTTGATAAATGAGTTCATGAATGTTGATAAAATTACTTAATATTGCTTAATACCAATTAATTCTCTCTTTTTTTTCTTCATTTTCTTTTTGTGTGAAAGATATGTGATGATGGTGGTGATTATAATGATGTAGGCCTTCTGTAATGATAAAAATGTATGGCCGAGGTGTATGCAGTCTTGTGTAGAATCAGTAATATGATTGGTGCACAACCTTGTGATTTTTTGTTAGATCTGGCATCAGCGAGAAAGATTTAGTAGTTTTTCCAAATGAGAGAGAAGGGCGGAAATGAAATAAGAGAGTGGCCAGGGCTATAAAAGACGTATAGATGGGGGGGGGGGGGGGGGAGTTGAATAAATAACAAGTCCGTGCCAAAATGACAGCATGGGTAATCGTGGTGGTTTAGGGGTGGGGGAGGGGAGGAGGGAGGGTAATAGGGCCTATGAAAATTTCAGTATTGGAAGGTGGTCCTGGATTGTTAATGTTACTGTCCAGGGGGGGGGGGGGGGGGGCAAAAATAGAGGAACGAGGCAAGATTGAAATATCGTTGGGAGCATATGGAAACGCTGTATCATCCGCTCAATCTGACTTGCGTGCATAGAACAAATCATTTTTCCATGAAAAAGTGAAGTTTTCTAAAATGTGCGTTTCTTTTCAGCATTGGGGCGCCCGGATGTCACTCGGGTAACATTTCATAAAGTATAATATAAAAAGACCATATGCAAATTTTCTGTACTTTTGTCGGAAAAAATACATTTATCCAGCACAATGTCGTCTCCTTTTTGCGTTGGAGAAGAGCAAATAGCGAGTTTCAATCACACTTTTGCCGCTCTCGCAAGCTCTCACTCGTTACACTGAGGTCGAGATCGAGACTTTGGGGCAAGCGGTTAATGAAAATACTAATCGTTAGCCTTCTTCTGGTATCAAACTTGTTTTGATTGATGGTATAATTTTGTCGGAATAAAGGAAACAAAAAGGCTCGACCAATAACTTATCAGCGTCTAAATTGACCTTTTGACCTTGAATTCCCTGATGCAAGTAGTGCACTAATGACGTCATCTTCGCTAAATCGGTGTCTTTTATCGTAAAATGCGACACTATCACAATGTTTATACATCTTTTTTTAATTATTAGTAAGATATAACATATTTTTTCTGATATCACTGAAGTTTTGGGTTTTATTTAATGAGTAATTTTAAAATAAGAGCCATTTTACTGTTTTAATTTACTGGATCGCTACACTAAAGTCGCAGGGTAGAAAGATGCATTTTCCAACCGCGCCAAATTTAATTTATGTTCCGACATTCTGTTAAATGGGTTCGTGTTGTTGAGAATCCACTGCTTTCTGCTCCAACAAACGTCCACATGCGGAGTCGTTTATCAACTAAATTATTCAAATTGATGGATGCTTCCTAGCTTCCCTGGTGTTTGTGTTGCTGTTGAAGCATTTCATTCACCTGCTATCATTCTTTGTACTCCAATTACCAGAACGCAAAATGCAGTTTGGTTTTATAGTTTCATGCAATAAGTGAGTCAATGAGAGTATGTTCTGCACAATAAAAACAATGTGTGTCCCTATTGTACAATGTAATGTGTCCCCTCATTTTGTAATAGTTAATTTACCCATTCACATAAT